>VYXF01010181.1:298092-334995 GCA_013397295.1 Polioptila caerulea | reverse complement strand
AAGTGTCAAACAAAGGATCTAATAAATCTAAGCTATTTTATCTAGATCTGCCTTCAACTGGGTAAAGCTTTTTGTCTTCCTTTGTGTTAACACAGCAATATCTATTCTAACTATAATCTTAGCATTTCTAAAATCTTTAATTCCTCAAAATTAACATCTCAAGATGAAATGTCAGAGGAATATATCAGGAGTCCCTGATGGCTCCAATGTTTATGCCAGAGCTCACTGAATGTATTCGGAATTTGCAGCCCCATTTCTGGATGAATTCACGTTCCTTCTGTAGCTCGCTTTTCTTTGTTTGCTTTCTACAAACTTCTTGTAAGTAATGGTATGCTGACTGCAGAATATTTCCAGAAAGTCATCTTGTCACCTCGTAACCATTAAATCTTGGAAGTACCTCGTGCTCTTGGCTTGTCCAAATGAATTTCTGAGACAATGATCTGCCTCTAGGAGCTGGGTACTATTTATTTGTGGACCTTTGGAACAAAGATGGAACACTAACTTCTGACTTTCAGATACTCCTTAGAGATTCTTACTCAAATATTTACCATTGTGAGGCAGAAGTAAAGGAGGTTTTGGAGATGTTGAAGCATCGATTTAACTTCTGTTGTCCTCTAGGCTGGTGTCTCTGTTCCCTATCCCTGGTCTCTCATCTCCTTTTTGAGCCCTTGGACACAGCAGCACAGTGAGGATAGACAGGCTGTTGGAAGTCCCAAGTCCAGCAGAGAGGTCCACACTTCTCCCTCCCCTCCTGAGACAAGTAGAGCTGGAAAACTCCAGCATGCAGTGCCCTGCTCTGCTGCCTTCTGCAGGGACGCCTGACCCAGAGCAGACTGCTGCACTTGCTCTGATGCCACCTGGCCCAAAACTCCCCCAGCTTGAACAACACGTGGTGCAGGAATTGCTGTGTGCATTCCCAGAGAGCTCTTTAAAGGGAACATGGCCCTGTTTGTGAAATACAAAGCTGTGTTTTGTGTCAGGCAAATAAAGGTCACCTGTGTATTTGTAATTGTGATATGTGTGGAGCCCGACCATGGGACAGTCAGAAAGATGAGTTCTAATAAACAACTGAGGAAAGTAAAGCATGGAAAAAGGCCTTTGAACCAATCCTTTGCTCACAATTAGCTATTATAGATCTTAAGTTGTTTTTGTAGTAAGAGTATTTGAATTATAACGTTAAGATGTTGCTTTTTGATAAGAACTTTCTGCTTTTAATGAAACCTTAAGGATTTTTGTAATAAGAACCTTTAGAAGTATAATTTTAGAATATTGCTTTGTATTAAGGATTTTTTTTACAAAAACTAGAGAATGTATAAGAGGGAAGCATGCTTATCTCAAGTTCCTAACAAAACAGTGAAAAACAGCTTGAGAAAGAAAGATAGACATCAACTCACTGATTAATGGTTTTGACAAAGGAAAGCTGAACATCACTATCATAAGATTAATGGTCCCAGAATATAGAAACTGGATCCCACATCTGGAAACTGGACCCCACCATCTGGGATACACAACCCAGGATGTACATGCTGGGAAGATTGGATCACAATAAGAATATAAGATTTTAAAGGAACTAAATATCCTGAGGTATAGAATTGTGATGTAAAAATTGGAAATAGAAACTGCTGAGAAAGCTTATGAATATATGTATAAATACCAGCAAGTCTCAACCATCAGTGTGCAGTTGGAGGGAAAACTCCCACCACTGTACCCAGCACTGTTTGCTCATACTTTACCATATTAATTACTAAATTGAATTACTGCTTGAGTATTGGCTGAGTCACACTTCTCATTATTCACATGTTCATGCATAGGTTTGTACTGGAAAAATTGGAGAGGTCAAGGGATCTCTGAAGTGCAGTCCATTTGTGGTGTTGCAGACCCTTCTGTTGGAAAACAATTCTCTGGCTGCTGCTGAGTTTCATCCTCGAGGTCATCCTCAAGGGAAGGAGGGGAGCTGGTGAGCAGGGTGATTCCCATGTACAGCTGCTGTTATCATTTAGTTGCTCTTTAAAATAGAAATTTAACTAGAAGAATTTGAGAGACATTTTCTTACACATCCACAGGGTCTTCCTTTCTTCCTTTCTTCCTTTCTTCCTTTCTTCCTTTCTTCCTTTCTTCCTTTCTTCCTTTCTTCCTTTCTTCCTTTCTTCCTTGCCATTTTTTTTTTAAGAGGAAGAGAAAGACATTTCATAACAGTGTAAGTACTGAGGGTGGGAAATTACAAACCCACTATGGCTGGATTAAGCAACTGAGCACTAGGCTGGAATGCCTGGAAAATTAAGAAACAAATGGTCTATGTAAGAAAATAGAAAAATCTTTTCTTGTTCCAGAAAAAGTTTCCCTAATCCTAAGTTGCAATGCTCTTATCTCCGTCACTGCCTGTAACTCATTTGTGTTATGTAACTGCACCATTTTGCTGACCATTTAAAAACTCAGAAGAAATTCCTCAGCTCCATGCCTGTTTTGCTGCACGCTTACTCTTTACTACCTCTGCTCCAGTGTAGTCTCTGGATAACACCTTTTGGCTACATATGTATTTTTCCCTTCTCTCTTTTATATTTTTCTCATTGTTCTGGTTTATGCTCTGCTTTGTTCTCTGGGTAATGAAAGAGATAAGCTCTTCCTAAGAAGCTGTTTTGGAAGCACCTTTGCTGTTCTGGCCTGACAGAAGCATTGAGCTGTTCGTGATAGTTCCTCTTTCTCACAGAGGCTGGCACAAATTGGGGGAGCCAGAAGCTGAGACAACCAGGTCCAACAAAAAGATCAAAAACCCCAGAAATGGGATGGGATAAGAAAACATCCCCAAGACATTCTCGCAGGTTAAAAGCAGCCTTTGGAGGTGGCTGGAAAGGCACAGTTTGCTCAACTGGCAATGGAAAGCTCTTTTCAACTAACATTCTTTTCTGTTGCTTTTGGGGTTTTCCTTTTGGAGATGTTTGTCTGGGTTTTTAACTGGGATTTTGTTGCAGTGTTTCTGTTTTGCGTTGTTTATTTTTCTGCTTGTTTATGGGGTTTTTTGGTTTTTTTGTCATTGTTGGGTTTTTTTGTTTGTTTGTTTTTTAAATAGCAATATGGCCTGTTGTAGTGGTGTGCTTTGTAATCAACTTTGTATTAATGTTCCTTGTACCCTTGCAAAATTTTGTACTTGTACTTCTTCCACCCCTCCCCTCCAAGGGCAGGACTGCCCTCTGAAACCCTTCCCAAGCCCGAGAAACTTCTCTGAGGGGCCCAAGGTGATAGGCCCTGAAACAGAGAATCCTCCTCTATCCTGGGGAGATTGGTTGGAAAAACATAATTCAGCAGTCAAGATAACTCCTGAAGGACTGGTTGGTGGAAACCCGGGACCCATCCCCTATTCCCCCTCCCCTTAAAACCTGATGTAAGGTCTTTGTTCTCTGCTCTGGTCTGGGAGAGACCATCAAGGCAAAGGTGCCATGGGGTGCCTTCAATAAACCATCTCTTGCCACCCCAGCCAGAGACTCTCCTTTCTTTGTCTTTGTCATCACAATAAACCTGCCACAGAGTGCCACACTGAGACCCACCAGATCAGCTGAATCTGCCAGAGAACAGAGAGAGGCCGTACTGAGACCTGGAACGGGGCCAGGAGCCGGGCTGAGATAAGGTCCTGAGGGAAAAGGAAAATTTACAGCCTGTTCTTGTAAGGAGCTTTGCTACTAAATTTTCCCACTAGCCTCCTACTTTTCCAAATTTTCTCCAGTACATTTGAATTTTTCTCCTTTGCTTCCACTCCCTTCTTTTCACTTTTTTCCTCAATTCCTATATGATAAAATGGATGATAACTAAAAGTCCTCCTCAGAATGAGAAAAAAAAAGGCAGAGAAATGGAAATGTATAGTAAGAACTCTGATCTGGGCTCTTTCTTTCTTGGGGAGTTTGAATGAGTTTGATGTAATTTATTAACACAACAGATAACTACAAAACCATTGCAGTTTGGATCTAAATCAGGAGCTGAAATTATTGATCACAGAACCAGGTCTGTTGGTCTCCAGGTGAGAGAGGAGTGGCTGAGGCTTGGAAGGAAAGGCAAAGGGCTCAGCAGTCACATTTGACCTAGTGAGTGCTGTGAAGCTGTGAATACTTATGTTGAAGAAGGTCTTTAATTCATAACCACAGGTGCCACCTGAAGTCCATCGCATTTCTTACCACATATTTTATAGAAGTAGAAAAACAAACCGGATGCTGTAAACAAACCCAACACTGTTTTTGAGAACACAAAGCACTCTCCACTCTTGGTTCACTTTCCTTTCTAATCCTGACCCAGGTTCCTGTAAGATCCCCATTTTCACTAGGAGAAATCAGGTTCTTGTAGATGATGACTGTAACTCTGTAAAACCATCAGTTCTAACATCACTCTGATGAAGTGGCTTCTTTTCAAGCAGTGGACTTTATATGATTGATTTTGACCTTTTCTCCCCTCTGGAAACCTGTGCTCTTGGCATGCTGAGGTCTTTGCTCTGTTGTAGCATTGTTTAGTACAGGTTTAAGTGTCATTAAATGAGTATGAAATAGGACTCCCATGAAAGGGAGACATGTTCCCAGCTCAGAATGTCACTGTCTTGCACGTACTTGTTTAAATTCTTACATGTGAGAGGATGTGAGGACCTTTGAGATCAATAATGGCATGAAGAAAAAGAAAAAATAGAAATATACTTACAGAAAAAATATCAGTGTTTCTCCAGAAAAGGCTTGAGGATTTTCCATCGAGTGATCAGACAACAGTCTTACAAAAACAAAGTATCTTTCGAAGAGTCACAGTGAATCAATTGGGATTTTTTAAACACCATTGTGTCCATTTGAATTTTATCTCGAAACAGCTGCTATTGTTTAAGGCTGCAACCCACAAGAACTATTTTCCTGGGTTTATGTTCTTTCCTGAATCAGCTCTTGCAGCAAAGCAGCTCCCTGGCTCTAAATGGACCCTGTGTGAGCCAAGCTGAGGCCATTCCTGTGTGCCCAAGGTGGCACCTGAAACGGGGCTTGGAGACCCCAGGTGTGAATGTCCCTCCCCTAGAAGTCACCCGGGGTAGCTCTCAGGGCACAGGGCTTTTGAGGGAGGTCATGGAGAGGTTTCCTGGTGGAATTCTGCATCCAGAGGCCAGCAGAGCTCCTGCTGGACTGGGGATTGCTCCAGCACCTTTCAGTGGCGTCTCTCCATGCTCAGAATGTTTAGCAGCTTAAAAATCATTGTTACAAATAGAAGAAAGCTGCTCTTGGAGCAGTGCATAGGCTTTTACCCTTTCTTTGACTGCAGTTATTTTAGCTTTCATTCAATTCTACTGGAACGGCCACTTCAATCTTTGGCTTTTGACTTAATAGACCCGTGTTAAAGCCAACATAAAACTGATTTAAAATAAACATAGAAACAGACAGAGCGCATTGTCTTTATCTTTCAGACTGGTGGTTTTTTTCTCTAAGATCTTTGTAAAAATTCAGTAGAGAGATTTGAAACGCTGCATTTAAATACAAGAAAATCTAACATTAAGGAGGAAAGTGCCAAGCCCAAATTGCTGTGTATGCTTCAGGTAACTGCTGAAGGTGTGCTTTATGCATCACAGTTTAGCTAAGACCCATTGAAGGAGAAACTTCAGCAGCCTGCCAGGTCTCTCTTCATCAGCTGTGGCTGCTGTTAGGACCTGCTGTAAATATTCTGCTGGTTTACAGCTGGCAGCTGTTGGACCTGGCACCACCCATGTGAAATGTTTAGATAAAAAAATAAATATTTTTCTTCTCTCCCTTCAGAGGTAATCATGGCAATAAATAGCAAGAAGAACAAACAATCAGATTAGTGGTGAGGACTCATTTGTAAATGCTGTTATCTTACACATTTAATTCATAAAGCTGTATCAGCCAGGTGCTTGGAGATCAAGCAGGTTCCACTTTTTAACAGCAAATCTACTGAATTGCAGTGGGGTCTGTCTTTATGGCACAGCTTTATTTATGTTTACTGAAGGAAAGGGGTTGTCCTTGGCACTTTGAGCAGATGGTCTGGGCTCTCCAGTTCTACTGAGAACTGTATTTGTAAGTAATGAAATATTTATAACATAATTTCATGCTATTTCTAATTTTTTTTAAATGAACTGTTTTATAAAGGAGCTTCTGAAAGTGAGGAGTGATCTTTCCAAAATCCATCTATGGGATGTTTTACAACTTGAGACTACTATCCATTTATAAGCCATATTTTAACCATATTTTATGGTTTAGAATCCTGAGCTCTCCTTCCAAACATTTCACAGATCATGTACTTGTTGTATTATGCCTGTGCTACAGAAGTTATAGTATTAATGGTTTGTCTTTAGAGATTAGCTCGCTTAAAAGACAATTTGGAGAACATGGTACCCATGGTTGATGAAGTGGGATGGAAAATTTTATCTTAATTACTTTTTTCAATTTATTATCATTAATTCTGAAGCATTTTTGTCTGCATTAGCAGTTTAGCATTATGTTTAAGGTGTTCTCCAAATCCACCACATTCAGTGGCCAAAGGATTGGAACTTGTCCCTTTAGGCCAGTGAAGCCATGCCACGAGCCAGTTCCTGGGTGAGCACTCAAGTTGGAGCCCCAGGATCTGGCTGGAGGACACTGGTGCCAGAAGTGTCCCCTCATCCCCGACCTGTGCCTTCTGCTCAGCTCTGCTGTGTCAGTGTGAATCCAGAAATTGTCACCTCTGTCCAGGCCTGCCTCTCAGCCTGCGTCTGAAACATTTCCTTATTCATACCAGCATCTTAAAGAGCTACTCCGAGAAGCAAAAGTCCTTCAATCCCAACAGTGAGGAATGCAGTTTGATTTCTCTTCTTAAATTTTATTTTTCTCCTGTGTTATCCTCTAGGCTGTTGGCTCTCAGCCTAGAGTTCTGTGATTTTTATGGGAGGTCTAGGTGCTCAACTGCTCTAAGTAAGTGTTATCTCCTTGGCTTGAAAAAAGCTCAGCAGCATTCTGGCTTGAAGTATGGCTGTAATTTGAGGTACAGGAAGCCAAATTGAAGTGGTGATATTTATGTGTGAAACAGAGCTGCCTCAGTTCTCCAAGAGTAGATTTGAGTGGTGAGTGGCTGCCCAAAGAAATCTATGGCTGAGGAGAGCCAGATTCCCAGCACATATCAATTACCCTAGCCTTGTTCACTTGAGTGGAGCTGCCAGTTTACTGCAGGATTTGCTGCAGGAACCTGGCACAGAAATAGGGAATATCAGCAAGGACATCAATCACTTGTTGCACAGCAGTCTGCTTGGCACATGGCCACTTGCTACAAATTGCCCTCAAAAGCCTTATATCTGCTTGGAGCATGGAACCGTTTAATTTGTTAAACTTCCTGCACTTTGGGGGTCTGATAGAATTCCCCTCGTGGGCAGTGGTCTAGCTGGCAGTACTTTAAGATACATATACGTGTACATGAAATCAGGTGTCAAGGGCCAAACAAGGTGAAATTGGGTTATAATGTGAAAATTTCACCTTTTCAGCATTCTTTGCAGGCACAGAAAAGCCAAGAAGCCATGTGGGCTGGAAGCTTCTTCAGAAAAGAAGCAAAGAGGGAGAGAGATGATTTTCTCCTGTCTCCAGATTTCTGCTCTATCAGCAATGCCCATCAGATGTCATATCAAAAAGGGTTTTCACATTGAACATGAGACTGGTTAATATTTCAAAATTTTCAGTTTCACATACTCTTTAGCTGTATAAGTCTCCTTACCTGTAACATGTTTGTGCTTTTGACTTCAAAAAGTTGCCAGATAGGAAATTTCAGGCTGAGCCTCTCATTAGCTGTGGGTGTCATGAGTTCAGAAAAAGATAATGAGCAAAACAAACCTGTTCTCAGTCTTGTTTTCTCTGAGAAAGTTCAGGTCTGGCTGTCAGTTTGCAGTTTGCTTAATTATTCTTGCTCTCTGGACTACTTGTTCTTTAATTTATTGATACTATTGTGCTTCAGAGTATCACCTCTTCTTCCCTGGCAGCATCTCCTCCATTTTACATTGTTTACATGGACACACATTTCCAGTTTCCCTTCCTCATCAGACATCAGCAGGAGTTTCCATTCAACTACATCAGAACAGACCCCTGGGAAGGTCTGATCTCAATCCACTTTCTTTACAGAGTTTTCACAGTTGGTCATACAGTGAGAGTCAGATTTCAGGGATGAAAAAAGGGTAATATCCAGTTTTTGTGTTTAGACAGTGCGGAAACTCCATCACTCCAATCATATGATGTTCACAAGGCTTTTTGTATGAGTTTTCATAATTTTAAAATATTTGAAAACACTGTTTGATTAGCTTTTTTAATTAGAAAAATTAACAAAATCAGAAGAAAAATGTTGTTTGCTTTTTATTTTAAATAAAGAAACCAAGTTTCTCCATTTACAGTCTTTGACAAAACTGATATAAACTAGAAAACTGGGGGTTTTTTTGAGCTTTAACAGCAACTTTGGGGGAGGTAAGGTTTCCAGAGCAGGGATCTGACATAATCATTTAAACAAATGTCAAAGAGTTGTGATGCGGAGTTGTGTGTCAGTTCAGGAAGCTGGACAAATGGAAGTGGGGGAGGATTTGGACAACTAATCCTGACCCAAGATCAAAATCACAGGTTTCTTTACAGGGAAATAAGTAGGGGGAAAAACCCACTACAAAACCCAACATCTGGTCTTTTTTCCTGAGCCTTACCTAGAGATGATGTGGATACGTGAACAATACCTTTTCCCATAAAGGGCAATTCATGATGTCATGGACAAGGAAAATCAGCTGTGCTCCATCACTGTCACAGGGACTGAGTTTCAGTTTCTCTTACAACACACTGAAAAACCCATTAAGTCAGACAGGTACTCAGGTAACTCCATTGAATCCAGGCCTCTTCTTTGTTCCTTTTGGAATCTAGAAATCTTCAGATAAGGAAGTTTTAGAGGACACTTCTCTGTTCTGCTTCATCTCACCCCAAAGCAGTGACATTGGTTCCCATTGCTTTCTCCCTCCTTCCAAGTGCAGCCCTCCCTTTGCCCCAACCTTCTCGGGTCTCTGGGCTTCTTCTCCTCCAGACAATGCTCTCAGCCCCACACTGCTGATTTCCCTCATTTCTGAATTCAGAGTGGCCCTGTTTTGTGCCATGCAGTTACAGGGAATGTCATTGAGAACATAAATACATCATCTCCAAAGAAAGGACACAAGGGAATTTAGGGAGACAGATGAAAATAGCCATGGCCATATGGATTTCATTGGGTGTGTGTGATATGCTGATGCCATCTCTTTTTTGGTAGCAATTATATGCTCTCTGTTTTCAAGTCTTCTAATTCTTGTTTTGCATTTAGCATCTTAAAGCCATTTTGGAGAAACAAACTCTGAGTATCATTACTGCACAAATTGGTAAACTGGATGTAAACATTTTGTCAGCAAGTTGTTCGGTCTTATTTTTTTTTATGGTAGGATTTGTTGGGGTTTGGGTTTTTTGCTTTATTTTTTTAAGTGAACACATTATTTCACAGCTGCTAGCTTACTGGGTCACAAGTTAATAGCATCTCTGCCTGGCACTAAATTGGAGTTATTACTGACTCTCATCATCAGTTAGGCCACTGTGGGTTTTTTCATTTCTAGCAGTTGTGGCTACAAATGCTGTATCATTGTTGTGAGTATTTCTCTGATCTTGTAACATAAGGTTTATTTGATGTATCCTATATCTGTCTGTTTTCTGATGGAATATCAGCTAGAAGTAACTTGAAATAACAATAAGTATCATATTTAAGGGATGCAGTGTTTAGGATGATAGCTATATTCTTCAACTGACTCAGTGTTTGAGTTTCCTGGATTCATAGGAAAAAATGGAAAATGTCCTCTATGTTTGCAATAATGTTTTAAAAGAAGCTTCAGGGATATAACCTGAGTGATCTATTACTGCCTTGAGCTAAAGCAGTAAGAAGAGGAACTTCAAGAAGCTCGCTGGGATTTCAGCTGTAACTTTCTTGGGTGCTGTCAGGAGAGGGGAGATAACATAATCCATGTATCTGCAAGTCCAGGGGAAAAGTATCTTGTGTAAAGCTCCCATTTCCAGCAAGCCTTCAAGGTGTAGGATAGATGCTCATGGAACACGATAGGAAAAGTGTGGGAATGTTTATTAGTATCTTCATAAATCCAGGACAGCTGTTCACAGACCCAGTCCTGCTTTCTGCAGAAGCCATTACCACAGACTTTAGCTCCCTGCCAGCCATACCCTTTGTGTTACAGGCTGCTGTTTCTGCACCTCTCTGAGCTGTCTCTAGTTTGCTCTGTTCTGCAAATCATACTTTGGCAGGAAATACTGGAGGGTGCTTTGTTTAGAGACCATAACCCTTGGCATTGATAGGGCACGTCAGGGAACCACACAGAACTTTGCTGAGCTTCATAATAACCCTCTGGATCAAGTAACAATCATCACTCCCATTTTTTCAAATATGAGTGTTGACCTTTTACTGTACCTTATGGCATGTTCTGCTTAGCCTTCATATTCTAATCTTAAATTTGTGGTTGAGTGGAATCCTCATATGTTTCACATGGTGAAACCATTATGTGATGCTTCTGGTTCATGCTGCTCCCTGGGGAGCCACAGGCAGTGTGAAGTGGCCTTGGCTGTCTGGAGTTGCCTCTGAGGGATCTTTCCTGAATGAGGCTTGAGGCAGAATGCCTTCTCTTCTCTGTTGCTCCCTGGGCAGCTGTCAGAAATCTCTGTTTTGTTCCATATCATTGTCCCTGTCCATGGGGAGGTGAGTCCTGCAGCCCAGAGTGCCCAGTGGAGGTTGGTGAAGCAGCTGAAGCAGGGCCTTCACAGCTGGGTACACCTGAATATGTTTGTACCAAGGCTGGACAAACTTGAATGTGTTTGTAGTGAGGCTGGATAAACCTGAATGTGTCGGTACTGAGGGTAGAGGAACCTGAATGTGTTTGTACCAAGGCTGGATGAACCTGAATGTGTTGGTACTGAGGCTCATGAGACACAGAGAGCTGATGCATATCTGTGTGCTTCCAGAGAGAAATGCTAGATGTGAGGTTTTGAGAAGAATCTCAGAACACTCAGCTTCACATTTATATCTCCAGTACCAGAGAAGTGGGAAACAGGAACTCTAAGGGACAAATGTCTTTTCACTCCGGGGTCAGTGATGCCAGGTGGGTAAATGTGATGAAGACCTACATAGTTTTGTGTCAGTTCAGGAAGCTGGACAAATGGAAGTGGGGAAGGATTTGGACAACTAATCCTGACCCAAGATCAAAATCACAGGTTCCTTTACAGGGAAATAAGTAGGGGAAAAAACCCACAAGAACCCACAAAACCCAACATCTGGTCTTTTTTCCTGCCTAGAGATGATGTGGATACATGAACAATATCTTTTCCCATAAGGGGCAATTCATGATGTCATGAACAAGGAAAATCAGCTGTGCTCCATCACTGCCACAGGGACTCAACAACAGTTGAGTCATATCTGGGAGGGGCAATGTCTGTGGACCTAAAGCCCTGGCCTTCAAGAAGAGATGGGGATATGTCACTGTGGAGTTAGGAGCGGTGATGAACAGCAACATGGCTGGCGTCAGAAGGCAATGGCTAAAAGCAGTTTATTCAAACAAAGCAGCTCTTTTATAGTGTGCTTCACAGGCTACAAGCGGATAGGTTAGTTAAAGAATACAATAAGCTAATTGGGCAAAGAAGGCCAACACCTCTCTGGATACACATCCTTCAGACCTTAGCATAAACATCGCATATTACATGTTGTGGCAGTTAGACAAACACCAGGTGCTAAGTTCTCTTTGGATTCTTTTGTCATGCTTTCCCAGGCTAGGCCTGGGAACGCTACAACTGCTCTTCTCTGATCAGCCTGTGTTCCACAGGGGTACACTCAAGGATGCACTACTGGAGAATATCAAAGAATAAAGTATCAAAACTATACAAGAGACAAAAAAAGCCAAGGTAAGAAACTGCCCTTGTTTCAGTCAAGTGCCTTGTAAAAACATGCATCAGTTGAACTGCTGGCTAGAAAAATTGAAGTGTCCCAATTAAATTGTGCCAGAGCCCGGGCTCACATGAAATGGCACAATTCTGTTAACTTTACTGGAGCCTCAGAGATTTGCAGCAGGTTAGGATTTTACTTCTTACCAAGTTATTACTTTGGAAAACTCACATTGACATCTGTCAGGTTAAGGACAACTGTATTCTCTGTCTATAGACATTGTAGGGTCAAGATTGAAGAGCATAATCTTGGCTTTAAATGGTGACATAAGCATTACATGAAATTGTTTCAGAATTTCTTTTACTGAGCTGGAATGTTCCATATTTTACTATTTCTAAAGGAAAATGTGAAAAACTGTAGGTAGAACAGAGAAGCAATTACCTTTGAACTCAATGTTCTTTTTGCTAAGCTTTGCCTCCTTTTTTCTGCTCACTGTATTTCACAACATTATGCCCCAACTAGTTTAATATCAAGTGTTTGTGGAAGACAAACATAGTGTGCATTAAGGCTGAAATATGTGCTTTTAGTACTAGAGAGAAAAGATGTTGCCATAATTTGATAGTTATTCAAAAGAAATGGAAAGGCTTCTAAGGGAATGGTCTAGGCTGTTGAAAAAAGATCTAAGGGTAATTTTTGTTTCACTACTAAAAAGAGTTCATGATAATGAGGCTGACATTTGCCAGTTGTTCTTCTCTATTTTTTACTCAGAAGGAATCCTAACTAGCCTTATGGCTGCAGTTATGGATAAGGTCATTTCTGCTTCATTCTTTTTTTGCTCCTTTGCTTCATGGTGGATTTGAAATGGAGTTTGGTTTGTTTTAACAGTTGCTACTCATTGCTTCCAAAAGTGACTGACTTCTTACAACACAAGGGCTTACATTCCATTTCAGTTGGGGGATGTGTGTTTTTGTGAGCATGGGGCAGGAGGGTGAGCAACTGTATGGGGTAAATTCTGTTTATACACAGGGTGAATCCCATGCTCTATGTGTAAATAATGGAGTACAGGTGGCTGAATTTCCTGATAGGGAAGAGCAGACTAAAGCTGGCAATATATTTTGAAGTCTCATCCTGGTGTTTGCAGGGCAGGGCCTGTGCTCTGCAGCACTCTGGTGTGCACAGGCAGCACCAGTTCTGGAGACAGGTCCTTGGGCTGTGTGCTGTAACACGATGCAAGTGGACCATGGATACTGGAGTTTGCAGGGAGAACAGAGCATTTTCCTGCTTTTGGCCCGAAACATTTCTGATTCCACATTTTGGAGTGGAGCTGAGAGTACTGGCAGTTCCCCCTTTCCTTCCAATGGCTGGCAAATTCCAGCAGATGTGCATATTTTCTTTGTTTGTGGCTCATGTTTCAGAATGGACATAAAAGACTAAGTCCTTACTGTGGTACTCCTCAGTTAGAAACACCCCCCCTTGTTCCACCACTTACCAAATAGGCACTATCACTAAACAACAGAGATTTGGTAATTGGTTGCATGTGAATAAGTTATGATCAGGGATATTTAATTATGAATGGGGATGTGTACGTAAAAGAGTAGAAGAAATCTAAAGGAAATATTATATACACAAGGGATAGGAAATAAAAGAAACATTCCTTAGTGCTAAAAGCCATAAACTGTCAGGCATTTCAGTGATTTGTCCTCTCTGCATTAACCACTGACTCAAGCTATTAATGATAAAAGCAGATAATTACAGTGCCTTCCTCTAACAAAGAAGCTGTTATAGCTGGGTAAATAATAGGCCCTATAAAATTGACTTAAATTTGTGTTTGCACAGCACACACCATTCAGTAAGCTCCTGTTAGCTCTGGAGATGTTCGGGAAAGGGAACTTTTTCTTTTGTGTGTTTTGTGTTGTAATATCAGGGGAGAAGCAAAAGGTAAAAAAGCTCCCAGATTGTATGGCAGGTTTTAAAGTGTCTGTTGCAGGGGGATAAAGCCAAAATGGCCTTCTCAAAGCCAAAGGCAAGTCTGTGAGACTGCCACAGAACTTACAGTAGTTGAGCTGCATTTTCTTCCAGTGAAATGAATTATGGCAGTGCATTTTTATAGTCACACTGATATTATCGACACTTCATTCCTTATTCTTTTCCTGGCACCAACTAAGTCTCAACGGCTGTGTGACACAGAAGTGGGGAGTGTGCAGTGAGAGCATCCTGCTGGAGCTGTTCTGGCAGCCACAGCCACACGAGCTGGAAGGAAGAAAACATCCCAGCAGGGCAGGCTGAGGCAAAGCCCCAGGGAGTGTGGCACTCCTGGCTCAGAGGCACAGCTCCTGCTGACCGTGCTGGCTGTGGAAACAGCTCGCTCTGGTAGCACTGAGCAGTGGGAGGTGACAGTCCCCACGCTCACCCAGCCTCCGGGACAACACGGGACAAGGTGCACTGCTTACAGGAAAGACATCTCCCGTAATGAATACGGACAGGAAACAAATTATAAGAACAGACCAGCTTTCTGATTCTAATTAGTGCTTCACACTGAGAATATTGTGAGCATAAAACATCTCGCAGAATGAAAAAATAGTCAGGACAACAGCAATCATCAGTTCAAGTAATAAAAAGGCACTTAGGTATTAAAAAAAGAATCTGGAAATAGACTTATTTAATAGGGCATTTTTTCCTTGAGAAAGTTTAGTATTTCCTGCTGTACTGATGTTTATGTGAGATAAATATAAAGTATTATCAGCTGAACACCATTAGTTGCCACTGAAAGCTTCTATCTCCTTCAGCTGAATCTGCTCACCACGAGCAAAGTAACTGAGGGTTGCACTTGCTCAGATTCCAATTCAGTTTAGGGAAAGGGTAGAAATGAAATTGCTCTTGGCCTTGATTAGTGTTGAAAATATTGATCAAACTGCTTATCTATCAAAAATGAAAGGCTTGTGAGTATTCTTTGAAGATAGAGCATTGGTAAGGATCTGAGGGGATAATTCTGATAAGCTGTTACCAAGGGAATTTTTTTTTTGGAGACCAGTGTTTGCTTGAGAAGGCTTTACTTAAAAAAAAATATATGTTTTTTAAAATGTTGCTTTTCTTGTGTATACTACACATGTATATGTACTGGTCTCTGTGTTAGCTGGCAGAGCCCATTTAAGGTATAGATTATGTCCAGTTATGACAGTTCTGGGAGTTCAGTGTCTGCCCTGGGGCTGTCCCCAAAGGGTGACAGAGGCAGCTCAGGGCCTGCCCTGGCACCCTTTGCTGCTGTCCAGCTGCAGTACCTGCCTCTATGGCCACTTCCTTCTGACAAATGCTGCACATGGCTCATTTTAAAAATTGCCCCCAAATGTTTTTATTTGAACATTTCCTTCCAACCTCTCTCCCCCATGGCTGAATTTCTGGTCTCTGGCCTCCTTTGCTCCTTATGCTGTTGCTTCTTGTCACAGTTTTCCTGCCTTCCTCTCTCCCTCCTGCTGATCCCACTGCGTATTTGTCTTTTGGCTGTGCTGATTGCATTTTATTTTTTTTCTTTGTTCTTGTTGGCCTTTATTGCAATAAGCACAATACTGATAGTTTCTTTGTTGACATATGTGGGATGAGATATGACAATACATTATTTCACTGAAAATTTTCCTCAAAGGATTATCCCTTCAGGGTGAAATGATTGTTTCCTCTGTTTCAGATTAACCATGCTAGCAAGGAAATATTTCATGCTTCATTACTACCATTAATCTTCCAAGGTGCCCCTCTGCATGAAAATCCATTGTTTTCTTTAACAAAGAGGGACACCAGTACAAGTTATCCTGTGTAATTATACTTCTAACAGATGTATCTGTCAGGTTGCTCAGTGTTTGGTAACATAACACGAGTGAATATTACACTGCAATGTAAAACACACTCTCAACTAGGTATGCAGACCTGCAGTTTTCCTCTTAACTCTAATAAAATGTGATGGTACTTCATCTGCTGGAGTGCACAGGGAAGCATACTTACCTTGCAAGACTGAGGGAGACTCACCTTCAAGGCTGTGGCAAGAACATCCAAGGTAATGGAATGAGACTGGAGAGCAGGATAGGGAGGTGAAGTTCAGAATCCTTTGGACTTGGGAGCAAGAATCTCTTTTTCTTTGGAGACAGGATCAGGATCCCCCAATGTTCCCTCTGCTTTGCTCCCTGGTTGCTGCTGTGGGTGATGGCGATCTGAGGCAGTCCGAGACCAGATGTTCCTGCTTTACCCTGGCCCTTCAGGACTCAGTGCCTCTGGAAGGCAGCACTTCACACTCTGCAGCAAAGGAATAACACTTTGCAGATCCTGCTCGCTCATTTCTTTAGGCACTCAGGTAGTTCTGCGAAAGCTTTGCATGAATTAATGTGTGGGATGTGCCAAACCCATTGTGTTGCTAGCTATGATTTATAATGTCACCCTTTTCTTCTCCAGCCAGGAATACTGAGGTGTAGGAGAGCACCGCAAGGCAGAGGAGCTCTGGAGGCAAAAAGCCAGTGTGTTTGATTAGCTATGTGTGCTGTCCTGGGAGGATTGCACAGTCTTGTTAGTCCTGCTGCATCTTCCAGGCTTTTGTGTTATTTATTGCCCATAAAGCAAATCAAAGCACTCCTTTGACACTGACACAGAAGGGAGGGCTTTGAACTAAGTGCTTTGCTTCTTACAGCTTTCCTTGTGATACATTTTGAGATTTCTAAATGCTTATACAGTAATTGTCACCTACACTGAGGTTTTACAGTACTTAGCAACTTTCAAGCTGATCTGAGGATTGCTAAATAATAATTATATCATCCCTTTCTCTTCTGTTCTCTTTCTGTTCCTTTTGCTCCCACATGTACCCATCATGCTCCTTTAGTTTCCAAGTCAAATATTAATGTGCTCACACATACTGGAATTAAGTTTGCCTATACTTAATTTAGTTGCATTATGTATTACAGCTTAGTTAACAGACCATGAGCAGGCACTGAGGCCTCTCTGCACCACAACTGCCTCAGCCTCTGCTCTCTGCCAGCTCAGGATTCTCCTCCTTTTTCTTCCTATGAGTGGATACAGCAGATTGGGGAGCACAGAATGGATCCCTGCTTTCATGTTCCAGGTATCGACCCTGGCAATATCCAGAAAAAGGAGACAAAAATCTTTGAAATGCTGTGATAAAACTTGCTCAAAATACAAAGAGCTTAAGTTCCAGAACCTTTCTAGGGGCTCCAAGCCAGAGATGTAATTAAGACTTTTAAAAATACAGCTATGAGAACATCTTTTAAAATGTCCTTAACAATAGTGATCCCTACTTTTATTTAGAAAGAAAGATTTGTATTTCTTCTCAAATGCTTTTTCTGAAACTGTGTATTTGCAGCCTATTGGGTTTTGCTCCTTGGAATCAGAGGTTTATACATCCATAGATTTATCACACTGCTTGAAATGGCTATGATTACAATAAACCATGAAAAAATTAAACTTGAAGATTATTTTGACAAATTGGTTAGACTCCTGTTTCCTCTACTCTGCACACTCAGGGCAATAGATTCTAGCGCTCCTGGAGAGATGAATTTTAAATTAGTCTGAATACCTGGGTTCATAAGGAACTGTGCATCAATTTTAACTCTCAGCTGGAAAGCAGAATGCAAGTTAGTCACTTTTGTCTCTGATATCAAAAAGATTTTAATCCCTTTCAAGTATCTTCCTGTATTTAGAAAGCAGGTTACTTCTTCCAAATCTTTTGAGACAGGTTAGCATTAGTTACTGTAAAAAAGGAAAAATTCCACTGATTATTTTTATTTTTCAATATATCCAACTCTTCTCTCCAGTAGTGGTCTCACAGCACAAAGCACAATCTTGAGATCCTTAAGAGTCTTGGATGTAAATAGTGATTTCTAATAATGACTACAGATTGTCATTATTGGAGTTTTAATGGGGATCAATGAGGTTAGACTGGGGAATGCAAATTAAGAAGGGAAATTCAGGAGATTTACTCCTTCACTCTGTCAGACATTGTTAGGGAAGATGAGGAACCCTGCACTGTCAGTCAACAGCCCAGCATTGAGAAAATGGAAAATCAGATGTGCTCAAGTCTCAAGATGTGGTCCCTTTTCCTTTGGTAAACAAAATTCCCATTGATTTCAGGGAGTTTTACCCCCACAATCAAAGTGCTCCTCTGGGTCAGTCTCTTCTTGTAGTTGAGGAATTTCCACTGGGAAAATAGGAAGGGTATTTTTCTCTTGCAGTGCTTAGTAATTGCAAACATGAATTAGTTTATGCCTGGCTTTGTGAACTTGCTTATAACTTCTCCAGGGAGATGTGAGCTTTGGATGTGCCTGGAAGCAGGATAGTGCTATCCTCAGTTCTAATAAATTGGAAATAAATTGGAAAAGAGAAGCCATAAAATGCTGCTGCTGGAGTTACCATTCCATGGCCCCCACACATAATCAGTGCCCACAGATTGTGGAGGCAGATTCTGTTCTTTTGCAATCTCCAAAGATAATGGAAGCTCCAAGATTCTCCCAAACAGAAAGTAAAGGGTTATTCTCTTCTTTGGAAAGGTAGAGGAAAAGAAAAAGAAACAAAATTTTCATCTTTCTCACCCAAGAGAAAATATTCAGGTCTTCCAGTGGCAATCGCAGAAAACATTGCCCAAGGTTGTAACACAAAGAGCAGAGTGGAAAGTCCCAGCACTGTTGCGAGACTGATGCGATCATTGTTGTTCCTGCAGTAGAACTCTGCTGGTGTACTTTACAGCAATATTTGTAAAAAATATTTTTCCCCTTTATTTATTTAAAATTAATGTTGTTTTATGTAAAAAATAAGGTCTGTGAATTCAAGGAATTCAAGTCTTCTGTTCAAGTCTAGACTTAGTCCTTACTGCATTTATTCAATTTTCATTTGTCCTCTTGAGTAGAATGAGCTCCTTTGTTAGGCAAAGGCTTCTACACTTCGCTCTTACTCTGAAGTTCCTGGGCAGTATCCCCTGTAAGCTGTGCATTTGACAGGAATACAAATAAATTAGAAGAACTACAATTATTCCTTCGTCTCAAGGTAATTTCTAAGTAGATTATTTTAGAAGTGGAAAATGGAAAGAAAGCATTTAAATTATTTGATGTAGCTTGGTTTAGGATATTCCTTTGCAATCATTTTAGATTTGTAACACCAGTATTATATTTCAAAGAAAGTTGACTCTGGATGATCATATTAATTAAAGCAGAGAGAATAAAAATGTGCTTGTGACATCCCTGCAGCATAAAAGTCTAATGTTGCCACACGGACAAGTTTAATGTGAAACTGAAATCTTTTGTCAAAGCCCTGAATAAAGTCACTCATTAATTATCATCAGTTCAACTCTTTTAGAATGGCAGATTTGGAGAGCTCAAACCAGCACAAACATTAAAATAGCTTTTATTCAGTAATCCTTCTATTATTTTTACATTGTTATGTAGAGACACTGTGGCATAACAAAATATGGTATGTTGTGTGTTTACCTATACTTTTAACTAATATATTTTAAACTAATTTCAGGCTTTCTCCTTTCTCCCTTTCTGCTAATTTCCTGCTAGTTGCACCTGTGAGCCCATGGGAGCCTCTCTGGGTGCCCAGGAGGGTTATTCATATGACAAGGCTGCAGCTGTCCCTTTCCAGGGACCCATGGAGATCACCAAATGCAAATCAAGAGCTTCAGAACATTCCCTGCAATGGCAAAACCCACAGTTCTTTCTGTTTCCCCTCTGCACTGTCTGACTGCAGGATCCACCTCATGCTGATCTTGATGGCAGCTCACAGGGCTTTGGGTGGAAGGGAGCCTGTGTGGAGAGCAGGGAATGGGCTCAGTTCAGCAAAGTGGGCACCAAAGTCCTGCCAGGCAGTGCACGGGTCAGAAGAGAAGTAATAATTGACTTTTAAAAATGCATTTCAATGTCATAATCTGGTTTTGGCAGTCTGTGTGCTGACATACATATCCATATTTTTGCTTCTCATAATTGTTAGGAATAAGTTCCTAAGTTTGTTGAATTGTTTGTTGATTACTCTGTTCTAGTTGATGTTAAATGCTGTTCCTAAGTTCGTTAAGTTGATTCTAGTGTTAGTTGTTGATGTTAGTTACCAGAATAAATTACCCTGTTACAACTGTACCTTCCCTATCCCATCGGGAAATGTCTCCAGTGCTCCCCAGAATGGTGCCCGCCACAAAAGAGGAGGAGACATCGACCACTAATATGCAAATGAAGGGGGGCATGGTCCCATCTGAAGAAAAATACCTCTAGAACAAGGAGTCCACATGCCATCTGGAGAAACTAACAACATGCCCGACTAAAGAAAAGGCAGAGCAATCCTCCCATCACGTTTTAAACTCATAAGTGTCGTCACCATAACCTAATGAGAATAGACCACAGTGACACCTCTAGACTCGGAGGCCATCAGGGCCTTCCTGAGGACTCCCACGAGGATGGAAGCCCCAGCTCTGCCTTAAGACAGAGCTGCTGCACTCCTCCTCCTCTGCCTCGTCCATGGGAGCAGTGGCGGTGTGCCACCCCTCGGGCTCCCACCCAAGAGCTGATCCTAATAAAGGCCATTTGAGAGGAGCTGGTCTGCTGGCCTATTTATTTCAATAATGGGGTAACATTTACATATATTTTTCATATATTAGTTTTCTAATTCTTACTCTTCAGTGAGTTATCAATTTTATGCACCTTTAAATAATTGTAACATACACAGTAATTATGTAATTGGCAGTGCTGGGGGACTGGGCCCAGCTGGGGGACAGCAGAGCACGGCCCTTTTCAGAGCCCTGTGAGCAGAGCACAAGGCTGGGCTCCCATTCCAGTGGGCATTCCTGCTCCTATCCTCCCAGGTGTCACCTACAGTGGCTTTTGCTGCCACTGTGCATGAAAGATTCTGCCCTGCACTGTTGGCAGGTTTGACTGCTGCTGGAAAATCTGGCAGAACTTGTCTTTTAAAAACAGAAGCAAAACCCGACCCAAAGAGAAGAGAGGAAAATGCTCATGGCCTGTCCTGTCCATCCACCAGCCAGGAACTGGAGTGGATAGACAGTAGCAGGTTTAGACCATGATGTTCACCAGTGGCACCTAGCTAAACCATATGGATCTGACTGAAAACTCTGCTCCCTCAATTTTAATTTACCAAGCTTTCCTATTCCCAGATTATGCAGATAGTGGTTTGCAATGGTGACTAATTTAATCCTTTTCTTAGTAAGTCTGAAAGCTAAGACCTGTGATTAACAAAATGTCTAATGGAGTAGCTCTAGTTAATGATTTGTGGGTTTTTTTAGAAGAAAAGCAATTATTGTGGAAAGAAATGGAAAAACCATAGAGCAAAAATTTCTGCCTTTTCACTAAAGTGAAATCACTTTCTCCTGATGCATTTCCTGAAATGTTGGAAGTTTTTTTTTGAGGTATGTGACTTTTGAAAAGACAGGAAAGTTTGACCAAATAACTAAATCACCTTAACATTTCATGTTTGGAAAGGATCTGCACAGAAATCACGTGCTTCACTGCGATTTGCTGACTTTAACGTCACACCAAATCCTTTGTAGTCATAAAGATGACCTAAACTGCTGCTCTCAGCTTCCAATCAACTGTCCCTTTTTCTGAAGTGCAGCTGGCCTCGCTTTAGAGGTGTTGGCTGTTGGAAAATTCATCAGTTTTGCTGGTATTCTATTCCAACAGGTGATTCATTATTTAAGAAGAAAGATTCAATTTGCAGTGTCACCTTTTGATGTGTTTATTTTTTCTCATTTTGTCACCTGAATTAAGTGGCTCCATAATTTCCATAATCTACTATTCTATTTAAAGGACTCTACTTTAGCTGGTTCCTGACTTACTTAACATGTTTTACCAAGATATATAGGTTGAATTTCCTGCTTGATGTGAACAAAGCATATTTTTCAGGTCTCTGGACATCTTTGTACCTGTTTCACCATCCCTCTGTAGGTTTCCTATGTTTTTTTCCTGGCATGACATAAGCACTGGGACAGCAGGGTGCTCAGGCAGCATCACGGGAGCATTCCACAGGGGTGGCAGCCCCTCCTTAACACCCTTTGGCTTGCAAGGACCTCTTTGTTCCTCAGGGATCTTGGGAGCTGTCAACCAGAGCACCAGAGAGGGAATTCCACCCCATTTTGCTCAAGTCCACACCATTTCTGTAAGATCCAAGAGCTAGTCGCTGCTTGTGGTGTGAAAGAAGGGATTTCAGGTGACCCTGTCCCTGATAAGTCCCAGCTGTACTAATTACCAAAGAGAAACATGCTCTTAGGGGTTGCAGCTCTGACTAATAAAGATAGGCATGATAGAAGGGGTGGGCTGGCTTGTCAAGGGAGCTTTTTGATGAGGAGGAGTCTTTTGAGGAAGAGGATTTGGAGGAAGAGAGTCTTGCAGAGATAAAGGAGCCCTGAGGAAGAAGGAAACAAGGAGGAGAGTTGCTGCTGTAAAAGATCTGCTGGGAGGTCAGTCTAGGTCTGATGGGGTTAGAGTTGCTGCTGGGGCCCACAGTCACAGCTGAGCTGGGGAAAGCCTGTGTTCAGAGTCTGCAAACTGATATTTGCAGTCATGGTCCAGCAGGAAATAACCAGCAGAGTCTGCAGCTGGACCCTGCAGGAGGAGCTTGCTGTAGTCTGAGTCAGGATGGCCAAGCTGTAAAGAAGAATAAACAGAGGCTCTTTGCACTTTATTAAATGTTTGTGTCTTGGCTCATCTCTATCCTGAATGAGAGGACTACTGCAACACCTGCTAGCAGTGGGGTGAGCTCCATCTGTCCCTCTACAGTGCCCCAAGTGCTTCGGGGGTGGCTCCTGCCTGTCCACCCGCTCCTCTCCCTTTTGAGAACAGTTATACAGTTCCCTGATGACTTGGCAGTGCAGAAACCTCTCCTTCCTGACACACTTTGTGTGAGAAGGGACTAACATCCTTTGGAAGCGAGGCTAACTGTGAGATGTAATTAAATGTTTAACAAGCTGCTCTGAAATCCCTCAGAAGGAGCTGCCTTGGTATAATTGATAAACAGTATGGTTCCTGTTCTCCTGCATCTTTAGAGATTCTGTGGAAACAGGTAGGAAGGGGCAAGAAATGGAAGAAGAATAGACTTCCTTCTAGAATTTCTCCATTTTTAATGTAGTGCTTATTTTAGACAATTAACTGCACCAAGTTCCTCATTAAAAGTGTATGAGCAGGGCCTGCTAAAACAAACCCTCTCCAGTCTGTCTGCCTTGGCTGCAGTGTTATCACTGATTTTTCCAACTCTTTGCTGATTCTTTGTTGGATTTCTGTAAGGTTTCTTCCTTCTTCAAAACAAGAACACAAATGAGTTTAATCTGGTTTACTTACATTTGCATTCTAACAAACATAATTCAGAGTGTAGGCAATGTTTTTGATTAAAAGAGTAAGTCAGATGAGAAGAAATAATTGACTTTTTAAAATGCATTTTGATGTCATAACCTCTTTTTGGCATTCTATGCGCTGACATAAATATCCATGTTTTTGCTTTTCATAATGGGGTAACATCTATTTCTCATATATTAGTTTTTGAATTCTTACTCTTCTGTGAGTAATTAGCTTTATGCACCTTTAAATAATTAAGTTGTTACATATACAGTAATTAGCTTTGTAAAACATCTACATTCATGGAACTGCAGAAATTTTAATACAATGCACTGTTTACAGTGCAAGCAATTGTAGGAGGAGCAAATGACAAGCAGCAGACAAAAGTAGATTGCAGGAAAGGGATTTGATAGCTGCAGGAAGAGTAGCAAACACTTAGTACGAGTTTACTTAGTGTTTACAAACACTTACTACTAGTTTACTTGGTAGTAAACTAGTAAAAGATTCAAAATTTCAAACCAGTAAAGCTTGCTTTGAACTCAAAGAAACCAGCAGCACAGGTGGAATACAGAAAAATAACCCAAAAGCCATTTAAGATGGAATATAGCAGAAAAGAGCAGTTTGTAACATAATTTTTTGTTAGGTGAGCTTCTCAGCCTGAGCTTTTGAACCCCAAAGGAGCTGACCCACAAGCAGTGCCAAACCCCAGCTCACTGCTGCAGTCCAGTGGTGCTCTGGCTCTTCTCTTAACTTCCAGGATGACAAAGAACAAACAAAAATGCCACAAAAACTTCAAAAAGTTGAACAAAACCACAGAAAGTGCTGTTGAAAAATAAGTTTTTGACTCAATTATTAATTTTTCTGTAATTTACACATGTGGTTTATTTCGAATGGCATTTGATTTCTGCAACATGTTTTCTTGGCCTCGTTGAAGTCACTGCAAGTTTTGCTCAGAGCCTTTGGATATCAGTTTTTAATGCAAAACCCAGAGGAATCAAGTTGATCCCACGGAGTCTATGGCTCTGACATGAGCCTTTCCCTAGCTTTGTTATAACTCCAATAGTGCTGTAATAAATAACTTCTGTTGTAACACAAATATTGAAACTGTAGAGCTCTTATTTTTTTTCAAAACAGTGAGGAACAATCTAGGATGAAATATTATAGTTTTTATGCTAGCAATTGGAGAGCAAAATTGGGATTTTAACTGGTGGGAGTGTAGGATTACACCATTCATTTTTCTGTCCTGCTGTTTCTGTTGGTATAAGGTTCCATGGGAATTAGAGTCTAAAACAGTGCTGTATTTTCTCATATGAGAAACAATTTAACAGCTTTTTTTCTCAGAAGTCTTAAGTAATCAATACTTGATTATATGAAATATGATTTATAATTTGAAAGCTGTAACTAATTGTGTAATCTAACCAGTTTTGTCTTGATTCATGTGTGGTAGCCCTACAAGTTAATCAGGCTTCCCCTTCACATCTGAGTTGAAATACCCTCTATTCTGCAGCATTGGAACCTGGACTCAGTGAAATCAGCGTCACTTCTGAACAGTATGTCCTGATAATTCTGAAATTAGTTTGGTAGCTCCTGCGGAAGTTCCCTAATTTTCATAGCTTTAGTGTTCTCATATCTGCTGATGATGGAGGGTCAGAGCCTCTTCTGCTACTTTTCCTTAAATATCACACCGGGAGATTTACAAGGACGTGTTTGTAGACAATTCAGTAGCAATAGCAGAACACAGTGAAAAAACAATCTGTATTTGACAACTCTGGTAGCAATCAGCATTAAATCACCTAGTTAATTTTCTAAACCTAATGTATTGTTATTCTCTTCAGGGTCAAATTTTGCAATTCTTTCACATGTAAATCTGTCTCTGATCTGGAAAGATAACAGTTGCAACGTAGCTTCACCTCTGATTTCCTTGGTTTCAGTTTTCCTTATTTTTTTTCTCTCAGTCCTTTCTACTTTGTCATTCCCAAGAGTTGTCTCATAACATGCTTCTTCATCAGATTCCTTTTTATGTATGCTAATCTGCAAAAGCACAACCATTAAACATTGTGGCAGGGTACTGCATTTACCAGCCTGTCATTACCTCCTGTTCAAGACTAAGCACAGCCAGTTTTTGTATGGAACTTTTTTTCCATGGCACAGTATGGAGATACCAGAGAATGAAAATAGGAAATTAAAAAAACCCCAACAAACAAAACAAAAAACCCCACAAAAAAAAGCAAACAAATAAAAAAGAAGGTGTAAAGAAAAATAACACTGAATAGTGGGGGGAGAAAGTTATATTTTGTCTTCCTTGGAAAGCATTTAGGCACAAATGCATTCCTGGGAAATTGAGCATCCCAGTGAGAACAAGACAGCGCCGTGAGCAGGGAAAGTCCTGCCCGGGTTCCCATCCAACAGCAGGCTGAGTGAGAAGGGAAAGGACAGCTGAGCAGGGAATGGGTATCTGAAATTTCTAGGGAGCGCTGACATGGTCAGAATTACAATCTGGCCTGGAGTCTTGCTTTTTTCCAGGAGATAACAGAACAAAGTAGACCTTATGTAGGTCTCAGTTCTGTTAATTAACAGTTTTACAACACATCTGAGGGACCACAGGCTGGCAGAATTTCCTAACTCACTTCCATTTATGCAGAAAATATTGCTATTTCAGATTAATGATCCAGAAGTAGTAATTATGGTTTTATAATAGTTTTTGATGAGATATGAGCTCTTTGTCAAAGAGTCATTTGTATGACAAGGTATAGATAGAAACAAGACAGTGACTTGAATACAATTTCCCAAACAAAGGCCATGGTACTGCTCTGCTCACTGCAGCCCCTGTTGCATTTACTATGGATCTCTTTTGTTCATAATTAATTCAGTCTGGGGCTTTTTTGCTTTTGTTTTTTTTTTTCTCAAGAGATTAATTTTTCTGAAAATGCACTGAAAACCATGCAAAATACTTTCATATTTATTTAGCACATGAAAATATATACAAAAATAAAAAATCAAAATTGATAACAGACTTGTTGCCTACATGCTGTGCTGTTGATGTTCACTAAAGCAAAATGGGTAAAGCTGGATTACCACTGTAAAAATACTTCTACCATTATTTTTCTGAATGGAAAATGTAGTTCAAGTTGGCTTTGTTTAACTCCTACAAACATTTGGAAAATATATTTTAATCACTTTGAGGTTTGCAGAATCTGAACTTCAAATATTCACATTTAAAGTGTCCAGGTGCTTGGACGACATTCAAGCTATATAGAATGCAGAAATGCTTGTCAGCATGGGATTACTAAATTGCTGTGCCAGAGCAAAGATACAAAACCGATTAAATGGGACAGATCAACACCTGACAGCACCTTGTACGTCTTGAGAGGGGACAGGACAAAAGGGAATGGCTTAAGACTGAAACAGGGTGGGTTCACAGGAGATACTAGGAAAAAATCCTTTGCTGGGAGAGTGGGCAGGCAGGGTGCCCAGAGCAGCTGTGGCTGCCCCTGGATCCCTGGCAGTGTCCCAGGCCAGGCTGGACATTGGGGCTGGGAGCAGCCTGGGACAGTGGGAGGTGTCCATGGCAGGGGCAACGCTGGGTGGGCTTTAAGGGCCCTTCCAACCCAAACCACCCTGGGATTCTGTGAACATGCACAAGTTTTCCTTAATGGGAGTTTCAGGAGAGAAATGTAAGTGCAAACTCTACAATCACAAAGGAGGTCCTTCTGTACATTGCTTCTAGAAATAACTTCCCAGGTAAGGAAAAGGGGGGAGAAGGGACTATAGGCTGTAACATAAATGATTATAGAGTAGTAAAGACAACTGGATATCCTCTTTGTCCATTTCCAGTGTTTTGAAATATTTGATTGCAAAATAAAAATCACAAAATTTTTGTCAGATTGCCATTTGTTTTTGGAGAGGAATATTTGAAATTAACTCAATGCCACTAAATCCCACCTCAGCTCAGTGTTCTTTGCTAATGTGCAATAGGAGGAGATGGAATTACTCCAGCTATGATGCTGAGAGCCCTTTGCCCACACTATGGCACCACTATTTCAGGAATTTAACTCCAATCTTCAGTTTTCCCCGAGTCTGGACCGAGAAACAGTAAAGAGCTGGAGGGCACCAAGAGTGGGAAGGGACCATATTTGCTGCTTTGATGTTACTTGACAGGAATCCCGTTCATGTGTTCATCCCACAGTGTAAATGGGGCATGGTGGGCCAGGACTGTTTGTTTTGTTTGCAAAGTGAGCCAAACATTCTCAGCTGTCTTTTATCAAAATCTGTTATGTTTATTACTTAGTTTGCTGCTGATCCTGCACTTACAATTAAAAAAGAAAAGGAAATCTTACACTTTTGATGTGCTTAATTTACAATATAATCACACTTCTTTTGATTGATTTAGTGAGGTGGGAACAGCTGAGAGAAGGAAAGCTTGTTTTGAATGTTCTCAACAGCCTGTCAATCAATTTGCTTGGCACAGTGCAAAGTGATGTCACCTAAACCAAATGATGAGCTGGGGCTGCTCTGTGTGCAGCTGGTGGGTGGCCAGGAGCTGTCACATGCAGCATTCCCCACTCAGAGAGCCCCTGGAGCACTGCCTCAGTCCCTGGGAGGCAGAGGCTGCTCTCCCACCAGTTCATGCTGCTGTTATGAAGCTTTGGTCCGTGGGTGCTTCCATGGCCCAGCTGCAGGAATTCCCTTCCCAGCCAGCATTCCTGGAGCTCCATAGAGGGGATGGCCCTGCTCAGCCACAGTGTTCCTGCCTGAGGCACCCTAGTGCTGCTTTGGAGGCTCCCCATGGAGGAGCCCCATAGGTGGGAAGGAGCTGAAGGCCCCCTTGGAGCAGGGACTGGGAATTTGTTCTCTCTTTTACTCTGGAGTTACATTCCTGTTCCATTCAGAGCAGGCTACCAGCAACTGTATTGACACTGCAAACCTCCAATCAAATAATGATGTGCTTACTAAAAGCATTTTAGGAAAAGTAAACATTCCTCTTGATTAATGGACAATTTTAATCTGCTCAGAGAACAGGTCATTCCTTATTGATCCATGGGCAGCTAAAACAATATCATGCTGCTTGATTGGTTTTGTGTTTTAATGATGTTTTCGCTTTACCTATTACTTGGTCCCTATCAAATTGTAGCAGATTCTAGATTACAGTAACAGCTTTTCATTTTATCACATCTAAATTGCAGCCTTTCCAAACTTAATTAACTAAAACATAGAAGTTACTTTGTTGTTGCCAAAGACAGATGAAATGCAAATGTCAATCACTTGTGCAACTGCTAAACAATCCTTGCCTACTGAGTACTGGGATAAGAAATCTCGGAAATTTGCAGTCTATGCAGCAATACTCTGCTCTGTGAAAAAGCTCTGCTTCTTTTCTTTTTTGTTTTGGTGGTCAATTTACAGTAGAATTTGAATCACTTAGTGGGAAAATAAGTTCATTCTAAATTCATTGCCTACCACAAGCTTTGCTGAAGTTTACAGTCCTCAAAAAAGTCAATTCACAATTACTTGAAAGACCAGCACTGTCCTTGGAAGTATAGCAAGGTGTAATTTTCCAAACCAGAGCAATTTCACCAATTATATTCTATACAGAAATAAATATACCGAATTGTGAGTCCTGTGCTGTGTTGCTGGAAACTGAGGGGATGGAAAGGGCACAGCAAGGGTAACCTCATTCAGGCAGCAGCCAAAATCTTTTTTGATTTTTAGAGACTGGGCTAGGATACCTTTTTCCAATGAACTGTTTCTGCAAGTCACTGTTGGTAATGGTCACTCAATATGTCCCCTGGTGGTGGAAACCAGGCCGTAAAGTTTGGAGGAATACTTCAAATTTGGCTCACAGAATGCATTTAGTAGAATCCTTTTTGCCTCTCTTACAATGTTTGGCTCTGAACCATTTAATGTGGAAAAAGGTTCCTTGCTCACGTTTTATTTGTATACTAAAACTTATCATCTGGGGAAATTGAGAGTAATTGCAACATTATCACCTTCACAGTTAAAGGATTAGTGATTCTGGAAACTCGAAGCCTTGCAGTGAGCCAGGCCATCAGTAAGAGGGATATTGCAATAGCTCCTGTATCAGTTATCCAGCAGCAATGTGGACTCTGTGGATTTGGAGATATCTGCTATGACTAAAGCAGGAGTTATTTGTCCTTGACTGTATTTTAGTTTCCCACAAGAAATTTGCTGTTTTGTGGAAATCTATGCTGAAGAGATAGCACTGCATTTGAAATGATTCTAGGATGTGAACTCTGGTGAATTTATTTCCTTTACTCCACAAACCCAACAAATAAGGTTATACTTTTAAGAATTCATCTTGGCTCCTGCAATGATGAATCTGTTATCTCTGCCCTGTGTATGTAATTCCTCTCTGAAGTAACTCTGGGATTCTCAAACTCATTTTTTTAGAAGGACTTGACTGCAATTCCTTTGTTTGGTTTCAGCTGAATTTTGCTGAAATTCAGAGATTCACAAGTAGCAATGTGGATGCCTTTCAGCAGTGAATCTCTCTGCTGTAATATTTCCTTTATTTATCATCCATATCTTTCAGTAATAGCTTTTCTGACTGGTTTTCAAACCACGTTTTCATTCATCTGGGTGTAATACAGTCACCCACAAAAATCACAGTAGTTTCTCTTCTACAGAGAAGGGCCCAGCTTTGCAAAGGAAATGGGCACAGCTGGAGCAGCAGGAGTTGTGTGCCAACAACAGCACAATGTGAGGTGCTGCTGAGGACCCAGGAGCTTTGACAGAGACCCAACTTGTGTTGGTCTTTAACACAAGAATAATCCACATTACCCTGTATTTCCCAGAATGGGCAGAAAGCCCCCAGTGTGCCTGGGACTCAGGCACACATGTTTTCACCATTTCCCAGTGCCTGGAGCTCTCTGTGGCTCTGGAGGTCACTCAGGTGGGTTTTCCCTATTTCCCTGGAGATCTGTGTGGCTTTGGATGGCACTCAGGTGGGTTTTCTCCATTTCCCTAGAGCTCTGAGTGGCTCTGGATGGGACTTAGGCATATTTTTTCCATTTCCTAGTGCCTGGAGCTCTTTGTGGCTCTGGATGGCACTCTTTACCTATATTCCCTCTGAAATGTTGAGCTCCTGGAAATGTCAGCTCTTGCTAAGTGATGAGCCAAAGCCTAGCAGCTCGTGGTAGCTCAGATCTAAACCTGAACTGGTTGCTATTGAGAAATATGCCTCAGAAGAAAGCAAAATAGATATGGGATGGGATTATATTATTATAATAATCAAGAGAAATCAAACATGGGGGAAAAGGTAGGAAATTATAAGGCATTATCATCAATCAAAAAAATGAAGAGCAGCAATTGAAAGTTAACTGATTCACATTTAACTTGAAGAAATTTTACAGTCAGTGGAAAATCTTTACCTGCATCAACATTTTTTGATGTTCAGCCTGATGTAATAATGGTAATTAAACTTAGGAAAGGTATCACTACAGCAATGTTAATAGCCACGTAGGGATTCCAAGCTTTGACTACATTTTTGTATTAGAATATTCTTTTCCACAAAGGTGTGTTTTTTCATTTTGAAGTCTCTTAGTTGGAAAAGGGAAGCTGCACTTTGCCAAATAAATAGAAGTTCTCTGAGTGTTAGTTTAGAATAACTTATGTTTGTTACAAATATAATAATGTGAAAACCTCATAAATTTTAGGCTACTTTACCCTAATTTATAATCTGACACTTTGTTCTTGGGCTTCAGGAAGTATTCAGAAAACTTACAGAAACTAGAAGAAATACACAGCAAATATTGACTAACTGAAAGGTTAATATGTAAAATATTGAGGGTGAAGTAAACTAAATGTTCATTGAAAGGTTCTAGAACATGGGGAAAGGAATAAGAGCTAAGAAAGTTCTAAAGAAGACATGGAGCATGAAAAATACCCTACAGAAATTTTGTTGTGCTGTCTCATAGGAGGAATAAGGGGCACTCAGGGTGGATATAAATGCTGTAATTTTTCTTTTCAGTACCATTAAAATTTTGTCAAATCACTTTTTTAGTTGAGCTTCAAAGGTTACCTTGGATATTTATTGTTATTCCCCCTCTACACATTCAAATATGTCCCTACATGGATTCACATCTTCCCTAAAGACTGTACAAAGCAAAAAGGAGAATATAATGAATGAACATGGGCTATTAACTTTGTGTCCTGAATGGAGATCAATCTGTCTAATTTAATAAACCACAAGACTGAATTTAGCAGTAATTTTTAATTAAGTAGCAATTTTATATAAAAGAATACAATCAAGCATATTATATATTTAAGCATATACAAACAAAAAATTTTGCTGTGATGGATTAAGTATAATCAAGGCTCATATAAAGCATAAGCAAAACTGACCAGAGTATGGAGAGGGTTTCTCACCCTGCCTCATGTACAAAACAAAAGAAGCCAAAACTCACACTTTCATACTGTAGGCTAATACCTATGCATCAATATTTCCTGTACATCTCCTCTTATTTTCGATTCTTAAAATCTACGTCACTATACTGCATAGTGCATGCTCCACTTAGGAGGTCTTCTAACTCTTGGAGTCTTATTTTTGATGAATGCTTATTCTCTTTGTCACTGCCCTTTTGGTAACCCTACAGATAGCACATGTGCACTAAGCTTGGTGTTATGTAAGTAAGCATCATGTTCCAAAAAATATGCCTCATTATTTCATAGGTAAAAGCACAACTCAAATCCTATACCTGAAATTGTCCCAAATTTGCTCATCCCAAGGCTAAGTCTTTTTTGATATCTTACTTATCTTAATACTAAATTCTGCATCCTACTCCTCTCACGTAACATCTGCAAAAAGGCCCCATCTGTTTTGTATCACTGATCACTTTTTCCTTTATTACATAGTAACAATTATTTGCTATTAATATAGTTACAATTTAGTTGATATAGTTACAATTTAGTTAGCGTGGATCATATTTATTTATTGCACTTGCAATGGGGTTCCAATTTACACCTCCAACTTTACTCTGCTGTTTACAGGCTGCTGCACATAGGAGAGGAAGGTTGGTTTGAAGGCAGGAAATAGCAAGGAGAAATAAATGTTTTGAAGAAACACTTAAGAGTTAAATGAGTTAAAGAATTGTTTGCTGTTCCTTCAGGTGACAGCCTTTCCTCCCATGAACTAAGGCTGCTGGAGTTACGTTGATGTTCTCATTTCCCCTCAGTATTTGTTACCCAAAGTGCTGCCATCTCAGTTCAGCAAGCATGAAGTCCATCCCATGAAGAGCTGACTTAGAGTTCCACAAGGCCAAGTTTTTGGCTCTCTGAGTGCAGGAAAAATGGTCCCAAAGAAAGGCCCTGGTTCAGCAGGTTGCGCAGCAGCACCAATTTCATGATCTAACAATCTGCAAGCAGCATTATCCACTCATGCCAGGCACACTCCAATAAACAAATAAAAACTCAGTTATTGCCCCTGGGGCCCAATTGCCAATGCCAAAAAGGAGAAATGAGAAGTCACTCTTTAAAGCAGGAATGACACAGAGAACACTCTCACAAAAGAAATAGGGGAGAATTTGAGTGTTTTGAAATCATGTTGTGATGATTAATTACTTTTCCATTGAAATCTTTCTCAAAAGTATAAAAATATTAATTGGGGGGGACCCCAGAGGTAAAATATATGACTTACTTGAAATCAACAGCCACCAGTTTAAATGTAGATATAGAGTGCATTGCCCAGCCTTTCAGAAGCGGGAGGAATTTCTGGTGAGTGGATGTGGGAAGCTGCAATTGTAGCTCTGCTGGAGGCATTAATCTCTCTGTCTAACTAGTTAGGATCTGAGACAGTGCCCTAGCTGTGACTTACACCCAGCGGTTTTGAGACCTTTGGATAGAGGCATCAAAAACTACTTCTAAATCAGACTTCACAGAATTTGAAAAAAAGAAATTATTCAGTGGGTTCCTGGTTTAATTTTCTTAAAATTACATCTTGGCTATAGGAAAAATACTTATTCACTTCCAATTTTTAATTTTAACTGTATCTTTCCCAATTTGGATCAGATGTTAAGGTTGACATCCTGTATTACTTTCATAAAAAATTTTCCATAGTTTTGCGAATTTTCTTGTTCTCTACTGACAAGCTCATTAATGCTGTAAAAAATACGCTATGTCTGCTTCCAAATTCTATTTTATTTACATAAAATGTAAAATGTCTTAAATGTAAATGTCTTAAATGAACTATCCAAACCAGATAACACAAAAGAAGGGTAATAGCACCCAGTAATTAATCTCACACTGAAAAGACAAACAAGTGTTTTACACAGATGTCCATCAAAGGCCTGCTAGTTTGTGATTATGCAAGATTAACTTTAAGTATGCAACATGATTTTATTCAGTGATCTGTCACAATAAAACCCCAGGAAGGTTCATAAAAAGTTAAGAACAAAAACTGCTTTGGAAACAACCATGAAACCCACGTGCCTCTCTTGCAGCCTAAACCAGGATGGATGTCCTTGAAAATGAGGAGTGTGACAGGAGCAGAGTTTGAAGGCAGCAGGGCTCAGAGTTCAGGAATCAAATACCTGAGCTGAGGAACTGAGTGCATATTTCCATTATTCTGATTAGCCTCCACAGGGTTAAATACACTTTCAGAGCTCTCATCTGTATTCTCAAGCAGGAATTACAGTACTGTGCACCAAGTGTAAGGGACAATGCAATAGCCTGTCAGCAGTATTAATTCCCACCATTACAGCTATTTGGCTTTGCTTGGGTTCTTAATGGTATTTAAACAAATACAGTTCTCTCCCCACCTTTCATGCAATTTTTCCTTCTGCAAAAGGCCCTTTTGTTTAAAAACCTTCCTGATGGTTATAGAACACACGTATTTATTATTCAGATGGTTCATTTATTAAGAATAAATAATTTAAGAACATTTTCTTCTGTTTAATTAACACATTAGCAGTTGCAGTGTGTATGGGAAGTAATGTTTGTATTTATACTCATTTCTCAGGCTGTTTGTTTTGTTCCACTTGATGGCCACTGTGCTTATTTATTGAAAGTTCCTGAGCTGCAGAAGTCTGCAGAAATACTTGCAAACTTCTGCAGAGGCACTGGCCCCTGTGGTAGCAGTAGCAAAGTGCTGCCTCATTCTTTTCATGTCCTGTGATGTCCAAGGTGAGTTTAAACCCATGAGCAAAAACAAATAATCAGGATGACCCTAGGCCTACCTCATGCTTGTTGCGAAGAAACACAACTTACACCAATGTAATTGCTGCTGCATTTGGCACACAACAAAACCATTAGTTTACATTCACCAGCAACCCCAACATTTACTTCCATTCTATTGGAAACTTATTTTTCTATCCTGTGACTGCAATAGCAAACTTCTATGTATCAGAGAAAATGCATGCTCTATAATGCTGCACTTTAAATCCATTTTCTTTTTTTAAAGTGACACTTATGCTCCTTTCAATTTTGTTTCTCCAACATGAAAATATGCTGCCATTTTCTTGGGTAATACATGAACAGCTTCTAAATGTGATCAAATCTAGATTCCTGTACCTTAGTTGTGTCGCCCTGATTTTTCAAGTTTTTCTGATGCACTTTCTAACTTAATGATTTTCATAGTTCTCAGTTCTTTCTCACACACAGGTGTTATAATTAGAACATGTTTATGTTAAGATGAGGTTGTTTACTTTCTCTGGGTGTGAAAAAACAACTGATGGGCAGTTGTCTTGACCAATGGGATGGGAGAGGTGTCCAACTTCTCCTCCAATTCCTGGTCTGTGTCGAAATACTATAAATTTGGAGTCAGATGTTTTAATAAATAGTTTTTAGCCTTCTCACGAGAAAGTGTGTCCGTGTGTCTCTTTGTGTGTCCCACAGCAACATGGTTGGTTATTCCTAACTATACATTAACATAGAATCATGGCAATAGGCACCCAATCAGATAATGTGCTTCCCAATTTTGGTGTTATACAAACATGTCCTAAAATAAAATTATAAAGAACTTTGAACCTTAGACCCTGATCCTACAACCAGTGCTACAATGGGGTTTGCTGTGAGATCTGAATTATGTGTATTTACATATTGAATTCTTTTCTATGGATGACAAAGTGACCTTTATAAAGTTAAAATAGATTCTTCTTTTATGATTTCCTTTATTTTTGTTGCTTCAGTTATTTTTTAACTAATGGAGTCTAACGCTCTTAACAGTAGAGTAACCCCACTTTATATTATTACTGCTAAATTCTCTCTTCTTTGTTACTTAAAAAAATCTAATATTCACCTTGATATTAAAGACTTATACAGAAAACATGAACATCCCAATATTAAAGCGCCCAACTAAATGTCCTGATATATGATGAGGTAGGATTGACCACGACCTTGGAGCAACACAGATTTCTTCAGTAAACTCTGCCTGTCAGGGTTAAATCCTGGCCTCCAACAGTATCTTGAATCCACACTAGGAAAATTATGATAAAAATAATCTTTACATCTCCAGCCTCAAATGGATCTTTCTGATTGACTGCCTCTGGTGCCAGGTCCGTGTCAATAATTTGCAGGGAATGCATGGCTGTGACCTCTTCCCCCTTGTTTTAGAATTTTTGTTTTAATAAATAAAATAAACCATGTCAGAAGAAAGTGGTGGTTCCAGACACGTGCCTTCTCGGATCTCAGGTCAGAGGTAATCTTTCTACACGATCCAGTTTGGGGCTAAAAGATACATCTCACTGCTGTAATGGTTCTAAATGTAATGCTCAGAAATGTATGCAAGATAAAATTGAAGGATACACTCTTTCAGTTAAGAAAGAAAGAATAAAATGAGTAAAGGATTTTGCATTGGCTTTCTCCAGCCCCAATGAAGGCTGTAGTAGTTAATGGAGACACTGGGCTGCAAGTCAGCATTAAATAGAAGATGTAACGGCAATTATCTATTATAAATTCTGGCACAGTACCACATCATCATTACTGTTTGTAGACCTTTCTATCCATCTACATCCATCACCTGTATGAAGACTGCAGAACACCCAGGTTGTCACATCAATAAACAAACACAGTCACATAAAAAGGAGGAGAGTTTTTGATTAAGGTACCAGAGCTGAAATCAGGTTTTAATTCTGACACCACTGTAACATTATCTATTGGTGAAGCCTCTTCATCTTTTGTGCTTCAACTCCCTGCCCATGGAATAGAGCAGCATTTATCCCTTTTAATGTCTGTTATCTGGCTTGTTTATTTAGACTGTAAGTTGGCTGAGGAGATGCTTCTTCCTCTACAACATCTGCCTTGCAAACCTGCTCTCTACATCCCACCCCCAAATCAGTTGTATTTGGGATTGTTAAAAACAGGCTCATACTAAAAGTGCAATATTTTCCAATTTTAGCTCCCTCAAAGACTTGCTGGTTCCCTGTAGGAAAATACTCTCCTCTGAATTATGCTGCTGCGTTTATATATATTTATATATACTTATATATATTTATACGTATTTCAGAGTGTTAGTCCACAGGCCATATTTCTCACCTTTCACGAAGTGGGATGTTGTGTTAAAAAATGCTTATGCTGCTTGCCATTATTTTGTTTATTTATTTATTTTATTTAAGCTTGTCATGGGTTGCAGTGCAAAATGTAATCAAAAAAGGTATTCCATCACCATCTGTTGGAACTGGGGTGAGGGGTGATGTAATATTCTGTCAATAGGCCAGCTGATAAGAAACCTGCAAAA
>VYXF01010181.1:239797-282471 GCA_013397295.1 Polioptila caerulea | reverse complement strand
TGGCTTTGGAGCCTCTCTTGACTTCGGGGTCTGGCGAGCTCTTTGGTGGAAAGCTTGGCAGCTTTTTACCACCCCTCTGGGAACAAGAAAATCTCAGCCAAGCCAGGGAGACCAGATCAGCCCAAGCTGGGTTGAATGGGCCGGCTCGGACCCCGCTCGGCCCGGGCCCGCCGCCTCCTCCCAAAGCCGGGAGTGAAGTGCCCTCCCCTTCGCTTTTTTTTGTCTTAAGAATGTGTCTTTACAAAAGTGTAACAACTTTCTCATTGGCTCTATTGAAACAATGCCACCCTACGACATGTGGTTTTGTTGGTTTTTTTTGTTGCAGTCAGCAAAGAAGTTTTACTGCTGAGTAAATTAGTCATTTGCACAAGTATGAAAAAGCAAATTCAGCCAAGAAAAAATGTACAGGCACTAGTGCTAGTCTGGAATTAAATTCACTCTGAGCCACCATCATGATGTAATAAGGCTGTAGTGATTCAACAGCAATTGAATGTTTAATCAACAAAGCTTCTTCCCATCTGAGCATTAATATAAATGCAGTGAGAAGTCTGTTGCTCTTAAATGTAAAGATCTAAATCAAAGATTGCATTTAATCTGTGGAAAAGATACTTTTTGCTCTGTAAAAATGACTTTGGAAAGGCTCCAGTTCCCTGTGTTTGCTGCTTTGCATTTGTAGCTGTGGAACGAGAGGCTGGGAGTTCACAGTGGTGTTGTCCACGCTGCATGTGAGAACACCTCTGGTGGTGTATCAGAGAGGGATGTGCATTGCTGTTTGTTCTCCTGGCAGTGCCTGTAGCTGTCACTTGCAGAGATGCTCCCCAGGCTTATCTTTGGTTTTGCTCTGCTGTGTCCATGCTCCAGTGCTGCTGACACACAGGTGTACACTGGCATTGCTTTTGGGGCTGCTTTTAGATGAGTTTTGTGGGATGGCTTTTGTGTGAATCTGCTCTTTCCATTGTTCTTTTTTCCACATGCCATGGGTGCTTTCAGTGCTGTGGAGGTGATGCCGTTTAGGTTTTGCCTTTTTTTTCTTTTATATGTTCTCTGTATTCTTCACACATACATTTGTAGCTCTATAGTCTATTGTATTGGAAATTAGTTTTCCCCAGTACTGTTCCATGCCCTTTCCTTAAGCAGAAAGACAAAACCAATTCCAGAGTTCGAAGCCCTGGGAGGTGCAGGGCCCCTGTGCTATCTCGGTTCTTCCTGGGAACCAAGGCTGAGAACGACTCTTCAAGATGCATTCTCATGGACAAAATACAGATAGTGCTAAAGGGGGGCTCCAGAGAAGGGGGCCTGACCTGGGGGAAACTGCATCACCACTTGTCCTCCTAATGGGTGCCTTTTTATCAATTATGCTGATTTCCTAAAGCCTATAAAATGTACTTACCCCTGGGGGGGTGGGCTTTTGTGCACATCTTTGCAAAACTGCTCCTAAAGGCCTTCAAATAAAGATCCTCATTGATATTACCTCCTTACTAAAATTATCTCAAGTTTAATTTTCAGGTTGGGAAAAAGGCAACAGGTATTCTGGCACCCCAGATGGGACTCAAACCCACAATCCCTGGCTTAGGACAGTCTGTGAGCGTTGTGACCCTGAGATGAGAACTCCCTTTGTTGGTCATAGCTGGCCATACCTGTGTTCAGCAGCACCTGTGTGTTCCCATGGCACATTTCACAGAATTTGCTGTTCATTCTTTTAGCAGTCTAAATGTACTCACTGTGCAAGGGATCTTCCTTTCTTCCTTTCATGTGTCTGGTAAAAGTACTGCACAAAGCTCTTTGGCACTTGATGTGAGTATGAGTTTTTGGTCTGGTTATTGTCAGGGTTCTCCAGGCAGCCCTGTGGAGTTGCCCATCATATCAGCTGAGGCCCTCTATAAGGATAAGGATCAAACACAGATGTTTCTTAATCTGGCCAGGATCCTGAAGGGAGGGCAGGATGGAAGTAATATCCCATTGATTTCTGCTGGGGCAGCTCTGCCTTTCACATGCTGACATTGCTTATTGCCTGAGAATTTGTGGTGACACCTGGAGCTTGATGCAGATATTGATGTAAATGCAGCAGCTTCCAAGGCATAATTAGGATGATAAATGGGATAATTCCATGGTTAGATTCTTCTGCCACATGCTGTGCCATGGAGCTGCAGCTTAGCTTGCAGCCCACTGGGAGGGGAGGTGTTGCTGTTGGTTGAACACTGCGCGAAATGTTCAGTCTGTGTTCAGATCTGAATAACGTTTTTAATAAAAGTAAATGCCTTTGGTAATCAATATCCCCGTGTAATTGTTTAGTTGCTTTCCCAATGTGAATCTGTGTACTTTAGGTGCTCTTTTGCTTAACAAGCTGCAGTCAATGAAGCATTTCTTGCAGTATAAGAGGCTTTTGAGGAGGGGTGGGAGCAGAGGCAACTGCATTTGAGTTTTGATGAATAGAAGCTTTAGGAGTAAGAACAAAGCACAAGATATCAGGTGCTTCTCTCCCTAAATTGTGAAAATCTCTTGGTACCTTAGTGAATATGTACTATTTAACTTAGATTGAAAATTGATGTTGATATTGTTAAGCTTTTCCACAGTCTTGTGGAATTTGATGGTATAATTTAAACCTGCAGCTGTTGTTTGCCTCATGTCAGAGTGAAAAAGATGAACCTTCATTTGTATCCTGCCCTGCAATTATCTAGGAGTACTGTGTGCCCTGTATTATAATCTGACACAGCAGAGGATTACTTGTAGACTTCATTCTAGCAAAACTTGCAGTTTCTGAAGGGAGAATTTAATTTCAGGAAGGATGTTTTTCATGAATCAGAACAGAAAGTTCTGTATCAGAAATGTTTCTCAATTTCATGCCAGTAGTTCAAGCACTGCTGTAAAATAGCAACAGAATATCATTGTCCTCCATGTGGAGAGGAGCTAAAGTGTAAATACAAAGTATGCAGGGGTGCAAAGATACTGAAGATAATGGAAAAGAGAAATAAAGTTTGTGGGAGTGAGGTTTCATAATAGGAAGGCAAAAAAGAATTTGCTCTCTCAACTGTATGTATTTCCACTCTGTGGTTAGCCCAGATGACTTGCCCTTGAATTTATGCTGTTGAAGTAGAACAGGCAATGTCTGAGCAGAGGCTTAGTGCATGTCTGTGCTTTCTGTGTTTTTATGCTCATTTCTTGGGGCTCAGGCCTTCTGGATATGCCAGTCTTAGTTCAAGAAACTGTAAATTGCCTTGTTTTTAATGGGATTATTTCTGCTTTTGGATGGTCCTTCTGCAGCACCCAACACAGCTGGGTCCTCGTTCTTCCAAAATACATTTTTCTGGCAGTGGCATTAAGCAAACAATTCCTCCTACTGCTCATTCTCTGCAGCTGTGAACTAGAACTGCCAAACAGCATTGCTGCAGTTGTGATCTTGATGCTGATGTCTGTAAAGAAAGAGTTAAGGGGTCCAAGGCCAAGAACAGTGAAGATCAGATGAGCTCAGCTGGTGTTAGTGACAGTGTGGGTGCAATCCCTGATGTGAGAGTTGGAGTCTGTGATCCTTGGGGTTCCCATCCTGCTGACATCAGACACAGCTCTTCTGTGGAATCAGGGTATTTACTGGGAGAAAGTAAAAATCTTGATAACTGTAACAATCAGTGACTAAATCAGTAAAGAAGTTTTCCAGCGAGTTAAAAATTCCTATAAAGTGAATATGAGTAATTATAGCTTTAAGATTTTGGTGTGGATTCTAAAAGCAGAACAGGGATGCTGTTGTACATGGATGCACAGCCAAAAGAAAATACATGTCTATCTTTTGAATATCTGGAAAACTCAGAGTAAAACTGTTGCTGTCTGAGGTTTTTATTGGACCTGGTTTGCCAGTCCAAACTAATGGGGTTTTATTTTTGTACCAAATAATTTAATTCTTTTTATTGTAAAAAGTAATTTCAGCATGTTTCAGGAGGAGTTAAGGAATCAAGAGTTAATTTTGGTATTGAAGCAGGGCCTGCAGATTTTCAGTTTTCTTCTGAAAAGCTATGCATATGCATCAGCTTGTAAGTCACAACATATAGATTTCTATACAAATACTGAGGACTTTGAGGTGCTTTGCAGACTTGCAGTTTTCACAATGCCATGCTTTGTTTAGTACTGTGGGACTTTACAGAGGCTTAGGTAACAGCTACAACTGTAAGTGATGTTTTTGGAGACACAAAGAAGTTCATAAAGGCTTAAACTAATTTGGTTTTTTCAGGGTTTCCGCTTCTGTCTCATGGTTCTCATTTTCTCATTCATGAACTGGCATGAGCTTTTCTTTCCCTCACCAGGTCAGATAGTTGTTGGAAAGGGTCAACATTGTTCTTAAAACCTTACTAAAACAGAGGAGAAAGCTAACCACAAAAGTCTTAACATCTAATAATCGCCAAATAAAATGTTCATGAAATGAAATACTGTTTCTATTCATGCAAAATAATGGAGGCCAGCTGTGGTCAGCTGTAGTAGGAAAAGCCCCCAGAAAGTATTGGGAAGCAATTAATTAACTTTAAGGACTAAGTGATTTTTTAAAATTTTGATCCAGCTCTTCTGGCTTTTTCTCTGCTTTGTGAGTAGAACAATATGTCTTTCTGAGGATTAATTAATAATTGTACATAGTAGGTGCAAGTATCCCATTGACTGAAGTTCTTTTGACCTCTTGGGCCATGTATTGATCTGAAATTACTTTGCCATGATGTGATCAAAAGGAAAAGAAGAATATTAGAATTGAAGTTAACAAAAGCTCTACAAAGTCACTGTAATGTGAATGGAGCAAAACCTTACATCTGAAAACATCAAGGTAAGGTTTTATTCCAGTGAAGAGTGACTGTCTTGTCTTTTCAGGTCAGTCTAAGGTTTTGTAAGTTTTTGCCCAATGGGGATACTTTAATTTTATAGCAGAGGGAATGGAAATAGTTCTATTGTATAGATTTCTATGTCCTCTTGCAGTTGTAATCTCATAGTCTATGTGTACAGTAAATTTATGTACATGTGTGCACACCACCAGTACTTCTGCTTTGAACTGAGTAGATGCAGATGCTGCTGCAGTCGCCTGGGGTGGCTCACACCTCATTTGTGGGCCAGCTTTCTGACTTGGGTGGCTGGCACTCACCTGCTATAAGTTCTTGCAGCTGCCTGTAAGATCCCTGAAACTGAAATGCTGGAAAAATGGAGAAGTTTTCTATCCAGTCCCATGTTATGTCTGGGGAATTGATATCTGTAGCCTCAGGATAAATCCTGTTGACTTTCATGAGGAGAAGGCCTTAAGACATTTAGGCTTTGTTTTTCTGGTTCACATCTAGGAAAATGGATGGGAAATCAAGTAAAATTGTGGTGTTCAAGTCCATCAAACTGAAATGCAGATCTGTTAGTCTGAAATGCTGTGTGTGAGAGTTATTTAAATTCCTTTTGTAGGTTCACTGTCATTGCAGATATGGTGCCACATTTCCCTGTTCCCATGGCTGATGTACTGCAGACTGGGCTGGGGATTTGATCCAGGGCAGGAAACATTGCTCTGGCAGGGGAGAGGGTGTGGGATCTCAGGAATCCACCTGACATCTCCAGTCCAGCTCACACTAAATGCCTTCCCTTATTAAAGGAGGAAGCTGGGTATCTTCTGTGGTTTCTATGGTATGGATAAGAGGACAGATCATTTATCTCCTGCGTCTGGAGCCCTGTGGCTCTGCTGCCATCCCAGCCACAGGTGCTGGCTGTGTGAGTGGCTGGTAGAACCCAACAGCCCAAAGCACTGTCACCTTCTGATCCAGACTGAGGAGTGTCAGTGAGGGTGATTCTCTCTGGAAATGGAGGCGTGCAGAAGCTCAGGCCTTTATCTCTGCTCCACAAGTGCTCGTGCTGTCCAGGGGACTCAACTGCAATGCACAGATGTGGCTTTCTTCCTGCATGAGCCTTTACAGGACCTTTACAGGAAGGTCTGGCTTTCTATCACTTAGTATCACACATTTATATAAGTGATACATGGTGTGTGACCATACACAGCTGTGAATTGGACAGGAATGGCATAGATATTTGTACAGAATGCATGTTTTCCTTGCTAAAGGATTATTCTTTATTGCTCTAGTGCATCACGAGTAAATAAGTTTAAATAGGGTAGGAAGCTTTTTAACCAGTTTGTCAGTGGAAGTAACTAACTTCACATGATGTAGAAATAAGCTCAGGGTTGTAGTAGAGGAAGAGTGAAACTGTAACTCTTAGCTCCCAGTTCGTATGTAAGATCTCTTACTTTCCAATGTTCAGTGTAGCATATTCTTCCTCTATGTGTAATGCTACAGGATCCAGCATTTCTGAAGTGAGGAGGTCTGTCCGGCTGAGTACTTCAGTGTTGTAGTCAGTGATGGTCTCCTGCCTTTCCAGTGGCTTTTCTTGCAGATCCTGAAATTATTGCTTTTCTTGCTGAACCTTTGGCAGCCAAAGCTGCATATGGCACACAGTTGTAGGCAGCACTCTGCAGCAGGAACCCGTTTTATGAACTTCAGCTGTCTAGAGATTGTCTCTAAGCTATTTCTCTAATCAATATTTATAAAGAGAGGAAGGCACATCTAGAGAAGATGGAACAAATCATTCTTTTTGACATCCAAAGTAAGTAGAGTTGGATTCTGGCTTAAGTCTAGATAATGAAAGAAATAGTGAGTTGGAAGAAATTCACATTTGCCCGGTATGTTACTGCTGCAGAAATAACTGGGTAGGTTTTTGGTAATTAATTATTCAGTTTGATCTTCTCTGAGAAGGAAGGAAAACTTAGTTCACATGCATTGCTTGTTTATAATTTATAATCAAGGGCAAAGAAATTGAAGTGCTCTAGGTAAAAGACTGCATGAGAGACTACAAGAATTAGAATGGAAAATATTTTCGTGTAATGTTGATAAATATTTTCTTTTAATGAGGAAAAATTCTGTTTATTTCAGTTTTCTTTATGTGGCATAAGAAGACTTGATACAGAATATTTTTTTACCACCAGAAGTGATGTTTGGGAAGAGAGGTCAATGTCACATTTTGTAAAGTGCGACTGTTTGCTATTGTCCTACATCTAGTACTGCTATCAGTGGTGAAATTAACTGGTTCTCATTCCTTCATTAGAGGAAACTCCATTTTTTGACCTTGATTTGCAATATAAGAGCAGCAAGAGTGACGTGAGCTGGAGAGACATGGTTTTGACTTTTAAAGCCACGTGAGGACATTTGTGAGTGCAGCTTTGCTAGCTGAGCTGAATTAAAAATTTCAGATATGAGGGGCTGAAGCGTTCCCTGCTAGGCAGGGGTAGAAGGAGCCTGTGCAAAGACTGGGTGAGTGTTGGAGATCCCTCCAGCAGGACCAGAACCCGTGGGCCGTATAATTTTTTGCTGCTTCATTTTCTGTGTTTCATCAACAGTTTTCAGTGTTAATAGGAGTATCATTTACAAATATTGGCTGTTAGACTTATTCAGCAGAACAGAAGACTGAAATAAGCCTTTAGAGTGCTTGTGGCCTTTGATTCAGTCATTAGGGCAGAGTCAAGGTCTCTTGCTGGAAAGATACTAGTGGAAATAATTTCTGTTATTTCAATTAAAATTGTAAAACTTTAAATATTTTCAATTCATTCTGTTAATTTAAGAATATTCTTAAGAATCTGATTACATTTTCTCTAAGGGGCTGAACACAGGATCTACCACTGCTGTTAGTTTGGGTGTATGTGACCTATCACATACTTTCCTGTCACACCACTGCAAGTCATGAAGGGGCTATAACCAGGTGATAGCAAACAAATGATGAGTATTACTCTGCAGACATTGATTTCAGATGAGTTAATTTTTTTGTGTAGATGGCCAAAGTGTCCTGTAGATGTCTTTTCTGGTTTTGAGGTTCTTGAAGGAAGCATAAATATTGTTGTGTAAGTTGCAGGAGGGAAAACAAACTTTTTAGAAGATTGCTGAATTAGTCCTTACAGCCACTTTCCATGAAAACCATGAAACCCCAATATAGGACAAAACGTTTAGTTCTGATACTCATACAGCATCCCTGATATTTACACCACAACTCTTGTTTTATCCAGTATCTTCTGGTTTTTTTACTGGGTGATGTAGTAGAAAAACTCAAACAGCTCTCTTGACTCAAGGGAAAAAGACAACTATTAAGTGTCTTAATGTTACCAGGATGAATTATATAAAATGGAATTCAGTCTGTAATTTAGAATATGTTTTATGATCGTTAGGATGGGAGGGATGCTAACAGAAGTTACTCTTCTTCAGCTCTTTGGCTGCAAGGTGGGGATTTATCCAGAGCTGGCTGTTCAGTCATGCCCTGGGTGCCCCTCAGTTCATGGGTGGTTCCCTGGCCAAGCTGGGGAGGCCATCCCTAATCTTTGTGCTGAGTAGTTTTTTAGGAGAACATTCCTTTCATAAGTTGTTGGAGTCACACTTTAATAAAGGGTGGTATTGCCAAGGACTTAGAAATAACAATTTGATATTTCTGTACCTACTGTTCTTCTGAAAAATATTGGTGGAGGAGCATGACCCATTCATTCTGAAAAGTGACCCAAAGAGGAAGAGATTACAAAGAACTGAATGGTGAGGAGAAGCACTGGTACCCGTGACTGTTCTTTTAAATTTGCTTAAGGTGTTTAGCTTTTAAATATGCCTAGATGGTGTTTGGATTTCCACTACCAGGGTTTGGATTTCAATCACAGGTATTTGGGAATTGAAACTCGAATCTGAAGTGATGTGAAGAACTTGCTTTCATTTCTCAAGTGTTTGATTTCAGTGTTAGTTGACAGCTGGTATGATTGATCTTATGAGGGAGCAGGGTTGTCATAGTAGTCTTTCACACAGAATAACCAGGTTGGAAGAGACCTTCAAGATCGAGTCCAACCCATGCCCAAAGACCTCGACTAAATCATGGCACCAAGTGCCACATCCAGTCTTTTTTTAAACAGATCCAGGGATGGTGACTCCACCACCTCCTCAGGCAGACCATTCCAGTACTTCATCACTCTTTCTGTGAAAAACTCCTAATATCCAGCCTATATTTCCCTTGGTGCAGCTTGAGACTGTGTACTCTCCTTCTGTCAGTGCTGCCTGGTGAAAGGGACCAACCCTCACCTGAGCACAGCCACCTTTCAGGGAGCTGTAGAGAGTGATGAGGTCACCTCTGAGTCTCCTCCAGGCTAAACACCCCCAGCTCCCTCAGGGTTCCTCACAGGGTTTGTGTTCCCAGCCCCTCTCCAGCCTCGCTGCCTCCCCTGGACACGCTCCAGTGTCTCAATGTCCTTCCCAAACTGAGGGGTCCAGGACTGGATGCAGCACTCCAGGTGTGACCCCACCAGTGCCAAGTACAGGGGGAGAATGACCTCCCTGGTCCTGCTGGCCACACCATTCCTGATACAGGCCAGGGGCCATTGGCCTTCCTGGCCACCAGGGCACACTGCTGGCTCATGTCCAGCCTGTTGTCCATCAGCACCCCCAGGTCCCACTCCCCTGGGCACTGTCCAGCCACACCCTTTCCAGCCTATAACGTTACAGGGGGTTATCGTGGCCAAAATGCAGGACCTGGCACTTGAATTTACTAAACCTCATCATGCTAGACTCTGCCCATCCATCCAACTGTTCCAAGTCCCTCTGCAGAGCCCTCTTCCCTTCCAACAGATGGACACACACCCCCAGCTTAGTGTCATCTGCAAATTTACTAATGAAAGACCCAATATCTCATCCATGTCATCAATAAAAATACTGAACAGGACTGGCCCCAGCACAGACCCCTGGGGACCCCACTGGTGGCTGTCCCCAGCTGGATGCAGCCCCGCTCACCAGCACTCTCTGGGCCCGGCCATCCAGCCCTTCTGAACCAGCACAGAGTGTTCCTGTCCCAGCCAGGGCTGCAGCTTTTCCAGGGAATGCTGGGGGACACAGTGTCACAGCCTTGCTGAAGTCCAGGTACACAACATCCACAGCCCTTCCTGCACCCACCAGGCAGGTCACCTGGTTGTGAAAGGAGACCAGGTTGGTCAAACACCACCTACCCCTCCTAAACCCACGCTGGCTGGGGCTGATACCCCGGCCATCCTGGAAGTGCTGTGTGATGGCACTCAGTATAAACTGCTCCATAACCTTACTGGGTACTGAGGTCAGCCTGCCTGGCCTGTAATTACCAGGATCTTCCTTCCCACCATTTTTATAAATGGGTGTCACATTGGCCAGCTTCCATTCATCTGGAACCTCCCCAGGAGTTGGTACAGCCAGGACTGTTGGTAAATGATGGAGAGCAGCTTCAGAAGCTCATCTGCCAGCTCCCTCATCACCCTGGGATGGATCCCATACAGTCCCATAGATTTATGAACATCCAAGTGGCTCAGCAGTTCTCTGCCTCCTCCTGGACAATAGGGGGACCATTCTGTTTCCTGACACCATCAACCAACCCAAGAGGACAGCTGTCCTGAAGGCTAGTTGTTTTCCCATTAAAGTCTGCTGTAAGTCCTGGGCACTATGTGATAAAACTCATTCTTTTAAAACCTAGAACAGTCAAGGGCCAGCTGAAAAATTGATGGCAGTTGTGGAATACTGGATCTTCAGGCAACCAGGTCTGTGGGGACAGACACTGCAAGGACTGCAAGGAGAACTTGCCTTGATGAAGAGGAGACTGCTGGGTGACCCTGCCCTGATTTATTTGACTGATCTAGAGAGGTTCACAGGTCTATGTTGATTTGGTCACCTTAAAGCAGGCATGAGTGGGAGATGGGGGGTCAAAACTTGAAGTTAAGTTGAATTAGATTTTGTTCCCCCTGTGCATACAGTACTGGAAAGATTATGGACCTACTGTTTCACCTTCCTAAAGCAGGAATGAGCCCTTCCCTCTGCTCAGAGCTGAAGCTGGTTTGTGTTTCAGAAAGAAGTGGTGTCATATCTCACAGTGGCAGGGATTAATGGGAGAAGAGGACAAAGAAGGGTGGAAGTAAATCTTGTGTATACAAACCTTGCACTCAATACACTGGGAGCGTACAGCCACTGAAACTGGGACAAATCCTTTCTCGCTCTCTGGTCTCTAAGAAAAGACGTGGCTTAAGTGTTTATTAATTCCGCATTTCTGAAGGCAAAAATGCTTTATTTAAAATAATCCAACAGCATTCATGCAAGACTCATTTATCCCCCAAATGAAAAGTTTTCTAAATTTCTAATTAATATTTGTTTCTAATTTGATGGATTTTGAAACAAATCAGTCTAAACTGTCTTACTGAAAGATTATTTTTTTGTAAGTGTTCTTTGTTTTGCTTCAGTATGCAACCTTAACTTCTAGATGTTAATGCCTTTTGCATGATGAAAGATTTAACAGAAGTGAAGTATAAATGTTCACTGCAAGTTTTATTCTTTATTATATGATGGCAAAAAAGTCTTTTCATAAGGTTAGCCCTGCCTAAGGAGTTTAGTTTATGTTGAGTGTGGGCTCATTAGGAATTCTTTTGAAATATATCATAAAACTGCATATTAACTCTGCTTATTTGCCATTCCTGCCAGGGTACTGTGGAAAAGTATAAAGGATTTGTTATAATTCACCTTTACATATATGTTAGTTGCTAGACACTGAAACCTCTGTTCACAAATGGCTCCCTGAACTCTTTGTTAAAGGTCATTTTACTCGTGTAAATTTCTGACGTTTGTCTTTGTTTTAATACCTGAGGTGTCTCCCTGTCTTTGGGAAAATTATTGACAAGCTGGGGGAAGATGCAGCATATAAGAAAAACAGAAATGAAAAATAATAAACATACCAGGAGCCTTGCTGTCACACAGAGCTGTGCCTAGCTCTGCAGCCCTGGCTAGGAGAGGATCAGTAATTTTAGGAACTTTTGGCTGTTTAGTTATAGCATGGACAGGTGCAGCTGATGCTGGCCAGGATCAGCTTGAACAGTGAGAAACTCCCTGGGATTCAGGCTGTGGCAGTTCCAGCAGTGTGAGTTGCAGCCCTTGGTGAGCAATTTAGGGATAAAGCCTCCCCAAGCACCAGTTCAGAGACAAACAGAAAAGGAGCTCAGACCATTGGATGAAGACTGGGTTTTGAGGTTTAAACCCTCCCAAAGAGCCTAAAACAATAAATTTTAGTTTAGTGAGAGTTATCTTAAAGAAAAATTGCATCCAGATGTAACTTACAGGCAAAATAACAGAGTCTGAAACAAATACAGTGTGACAGCGTGTCCCTAAACCTGCTTCGGAAGGGACAGTTCCCACTTTTTTCCTAGTTTGCAAAGCTTTAATCAGTTTTATTTTAATCAAGTACTATAAATTAATTTCCAGCCCCAATGCATGGCATCACATTTGAATTGTTGAATTGGGCTTGGATGTTCCCTGCAAACAAAGAGTGCAATTCTGAATTTGTTTTGATTGTCATAACATTTAGGTCTGACACCAGCAGCTGACATTATGAAGGTGGTGTCTTCAAGGCTACTTTCCCTTCAGAAATGACAATGACTGTGAGGACTCTGTACCATGAAAATAAAAACAAGAAATAGAAGTAAAGTTGTGAAATGAAATCCTTGAGTAAAGGGAATCCAGTAATTGGTAGAACTTGTTATCAGTCATATATTTACTGAATTTTGAACTGTCTGCTAAGGTTTTTATTAATAGCTATTTTTTTCTATTCTAGAATGGTACAGTCTTAACATTTTATTACTTTATATTTCTTTTTCTGCTAGGGAAGCACAAGACATTAATGAAAATTGAATATCTTGCCCTTGAATTCTAATTTAGATATGGAAAGAGACCTAAATGCTTAGTGAGATTAGAGAGACTAATAAAGGGAACACAGTTAGTTCACACTTTCAATTTGTGTTCTGGCATTTACCAAATTAATTTTAGTTACCTTCATAAAGATAGCTTTTCCTGAAGTGCAGCTCTGAGTCTTTTTAAGAGCAGTTGGAGACTCAGTTTGGCTGGATTTTGTTTTGGTGCTGTTCTGTCAAGTTATGCTTTCCTCAAGTTCATTAAGTGACCTGATAGAGAAGTTTTTTCTGGTGCTGGCTTTTATAATATGGATATTTTTAATATCCCTTGAGACTGTAATCAAGTAGAGTACCCTCAGATAACTGATGGAGAGATTTGTAACCAAAATGAGCATTTGTTTTAGCAGTCAGCAGAATAAAAAAGGAGTCTGAGTGAAATGACTACCAGAGGTTGGCAAGGCTGCAAGGGACAGGCATTTCACTGCCTGTGATATGGTCTGTTCATAGGATTAGTGGGTTTTTATTGCTCTGCCAACTGCTGCAATCCAATTATGCTGCAGCAGACTTGTTCTAATTTCTCAATACCCACAGATGCAGAGGAAGCCCTGCATCCACTGCTGCAGAAGTGAACATGGGACAGGTTCCTTTCAGAATTCCTATATGAACTCTGTGGGCATGGTGCAGTTTCTGATATATCTGGAGAGAAATATTCTCCTAGAGCACCTCTTGGAATAGATACCAAGGATACAGATACAAACTCTACCTTTTTTATTCTTATTTGTTTGGTTTTGTTTGTTTCTATTTTTGTGTTTTTGTTGTTTTTTGATGGTTTTCTTTGGTTGGATTTTTGGAGGTTTTTTTCCTTGGTTTTTTGGTTGTGTTTTTGTTTTCTTTTTTTTGTTTTTTGGTTGGGTTTTTGAGGGGTCATTTTGGTTGGTGTTTTTTGGTGGGTTTTTGCGGGGGGGGGGATTTGGTTATTTTTTGTGGGTTTTTTTGTTGTTGTTTTTGTTGGGGTTTTTTGGTTTGTTTGTTTGTTGAGTCCCCCCCCCACAGGGTTCTTCTTTTTGATTGGTGATGAAATGCCAACACCAGAGTTGTGAGGTAGTCCTCATAGAGAAGATTACTGCAGTGATGCTGTTTGATGGCTTGCCAATTTTTCTTTTTCTACCCTTCTATACAGGTTATGTATACATGTTATGTATACTCTTTCATATAGTTATGTAAACACTTTCATCCTCATTCTTTTTTTTCAGTGACTGTGGGCATTTGAAATGTAGTAGCTTGCTGTAGAAATGATTACAGGTGTCCACAATAGTTTGATTTCTTTTGTGATTATTCATTTCTGAATGTGGATGTGAAATATGAAATATCCATTATTTCAGTTGTAAAAAAACCCAAACCCTATGTGTTTCCCATTTTCATGTGATAACTTGTCCTCTAAAAATTCCTTAAATTAGTTTTTCAAGAGCTGGAACTAACATCAGTCAGTTTGGAGATTCTCATCACAGTTACTGCTGTAGCTTTCCCTGAGCTGTGATCTGCACAGGCCAGAGCTAATTCCTGGTGCACAGTACCAGTGAACTCCTGGGACAATAAAGGCATCACTACATGCTACTACACTGTTTTGCCACCTACCAGTTTGTCTGGTAGCAGCAGTATTATCAGCCCTGCTGGACTGTCACAGAAGAACCAGGAGCAATGTTTTCCTGGAGGTGGTTTACCTTCAAATACAATCATTTAACAGTGTTTAGTTAATAGTAGCACAAGAGATCATCAGCATTTTATAATTGTTTTCAAACACCAATAACCAGTGGAGAACAAAGCTTTGTTAGATATGGGCTTTACTTCTCTTTGTTTGCTCTCCAGTAGAATTAGGAGTGAACATAAATGAAGTGCATTATTTCAGAATCAACACTGCTGTGGACTAGGCATGAACAATGAGTAGTATCTGACTGCTGGGTGTTTGGATGGAACACTGGAGCATGAGATGCTGGAACAAACACCAGGAACTCACTGTGTGTGCTCTGTGTATGTGTATAATTCTGAAAAGTGTTTTAGACAAAACCTGAGACTAGAGTTTTGACAAATTAGGTTAATTATGAACTTGCACTCTATTTTCACAACTGCAAACTTGCCATGTGCAAATTCAGGTCAGGTTGTTGAATTCCTTCTGTTTTGGGAAATACTCTTTCTGGCTTAGTCCATAAGTGGTTCTGAAAAGCTTTTTGTTCTCCTGGAAAAGAGGATATTTTGTAATGAAATCTGAGATGGGACAGAATTTTAGTAGTAGGTGAGAGACCTTCTACAGTAAAAAATTTGGTACTTGATGATTTGTTGGGGTTTTTTTTTCCCCTTGAATATCATTGAAGTTGGAACCAGGTCCTTTGATGAAGTAATCAGTTTTAAAGCAGGGACAAAACATGAATGATGTGGACAAGAGACACCAAAAATTAAGAACTCTCATTTATGAGGACAGAAAAATAAAGGTGCAATTTTGTAAATTGATGTAAGAGAGCAATAATTTGTGTGTTAGCTGTAATGTCACGTTTCATTGCCTTGTGGAATTCATAAGAAAAAGATATTTTGGAAAAAATATGAAATATGTTTACAGAGTTGTAAAAGAACTAAAGAAGGGTGCACAGACTGATGAAATTCTCAGAGCATGTTCAGTGTTTCTGAGCAGCCTTGTATACACAAAAGTTATACAGTTATTTACACTAACTGTATAGATATCTTGAGGCAAAAAAGCTGGGAGAATGTATTAAGGAAAATTACTTTGCACATTCCCTAACCCTACTTAAATAATGGGATGTACTTGGTAATTAATGGTATTTTGAACTGTGAACACGAATAGGTTTGGAAAAATCCCTGTGTAATGTATTATTGGATTTGCATAGTGATTCTAATGAGTGGTTAATTAACAGCTGAGATTAAGTCATCCTATCGTGAAGCAACCTCCTTCCTGTTGAAATGCATCAAGAAATAAAGATGATATGCAATAGACACTTTTAGCCCTGCTAGAGCAGGAATCCATCTGTAAGCCACGGTGGCTCCTAAGGAGCTGGGAGCAGAAAGTCCCGAGAGCAGCAGGTGCTGGGCTGAGCCAGGACCTTCTCTCTTGTCGTGTTTGGGTCCAGGGCACTGACTGCACCTGGACCACAGGAACCTGACCCCAATCCAACCCCATGTAACAAACCCTGAGCCAGATTTGGAAAGGTCTTCATTCAGCACTGTTGCAGTTTCTGCGTGAGGGAGGGAAGACTCACATCTTGTTATTCGTTTCTCCAGAAGGGGAAATCTTGCATCATTTGGGATTTCCTCAGGTGGCCAGCATCGGCAGAAATTGAATTACAGTCGTTAAATAAAAAAGGCTTTATATTCCATGTCGTTAGAGAGCTTAGTCATTGAGCTGGCTTTGGTTGAAACAACACAATTAGATTGCTCTTGGATTGTCCTTGCATATTTATCACTCTCTTTACCACATTTGCAATATTCTGCTACTAAAGTCCCTGAACATACACATGAAAAGAAGCTTTTCACAAAGAATGAGAAATGTTAGCTTGGATTTTCAGAGAAAATATGCTAGCAAAGCCTTTTTTCCCCTTAATATGCTCTTAGTTAGTCTTTTTCTGCCTAATTAGCTTTAATATTAAAGACTACAAGCTGGTATTCCCTTAATTCAGGGATCTTAATTTTAATACGTGTCTGGGGATGCAGAGAATATGTACAAGATCATGTTCTGTCAATGCAAAACAAGGGACCTGAAGTCTTGTATTTATCTCAGTCTTAGTAAGGCTTAAGAAAACTAGTTGCCCGAGTTGTAAACAGCTGAGAAATATCTGAAACTAGATCTGTTTCTAGGGAAAGGGAAATGAACAGATGACAGGGAAAAATTACTTCAGGTAGGTTTATCTTGTTTTTCTTTTGGCTCTTTGACATTTCTTGTGAGCAGAACATGAGCTAGACGAGTCAGCTCCCTTTCCAGACTGGTGAGAAGTGAGGAAGAGCTGCTGTGATTTGGGGAGATGCTGTTCCTGCAGCAGCCTCTGGCTGAGTGCCCCTGCCCTGTGCTGCCCCAGGGCTCTGTGCTGTCCCTGTTGTTGCTGCTGCTTGTGCAGGATGTGGGCAGTGTCTGTGAGCTCTGGGACAGCTCCAAAACCAGCAGGATAACTGCCCAAACAAGGACCTGAACCCTAAATCCATCTTTGCAGCTGAGGTGACAGCTCAGTGCCTGAGCTGTGTTCAGCAGCTGAAGCTGGTTTGGATGTTTCCAGGGCCAGGACTGTGATGTGCTGAGAGCCTCTCCTTTGCTCCTGCCATTGTCCCTGGATCCATCTGTGTCTGCATCTCCCTGAGGGCTCCTGGGATGCTGCAGGGCAGCTCAGGCAGCACTGGATGCACCAGGAGACACCTCCACCAAGCTGCAGGTGTCTGTTCTGAAGCGAGTAGGGAATTCTCACCTGAGCTGCATCCATGCAGAGACAGCAGCTGCAGACAAACACTGAGATCACCCCTGGCTGTGGTGGTTACACACTAATTGGAGTATTTAAATATAGTATTCAAGGGCATGTTTTCACACCACATTTCTGTAAAGTCTGTCTGAAAAATTAAGATACAGCATATGGCAGATTTATATTGCAGAATACCTTCCAAACTACCATATAGCAATTATTTTTTTAAAATCTCTTCTTAAATTGGAAAAATAAAATGATGCAGAGTATTATGGAGACAGTTCATAAAGGACATACAGCTATTGAGTATTTCATAAATAGTTTGGAAGATTGATGTTTCGTCTGCAGTTCTCAACTATAATTTATTTTACTCCCTGGATGAAGAAAGAGAGGGCTGCACATCTTTGATGCAGCTTGAGAAAAAAAAACAAACCAACAAACTGGATAAGGAAAACAAGGTCATTGAAAGCCCTTTTTCTGAATTGAGAATTGTTGATGGTTTGTTTTTTGCACAAATTGTCACATTAGGACAAGAAGAAATGGTTTCAGGTTAAGCCAGGGGAGGTTTAGTCTGGGTATTAGGGACAATTTCCTCACTGAAAGGGCTCTCCAGCCCTGGCAGAGCTGCCCAGGGCCACTGGAGAGTCCCCAGCCCTGGAGGGATTTAAAAGCCACATGGATGTGGCACTTGAGGACATGGGGCAGGGGTGGGTTGGCAGAGCTGGGCCAACAGCTGGACTCAATGACCTTTTTCCCAACCTAACCAATTGTCTGAACCTTGCTGTCTTCTCACTCACAGAAGGAAATCATGACTCCCTTTGAGTGGTCACTCATGCATTTAACAGTCCTGTTCCCAGTGTCTCCCTCTCAACATCTGTGGCATTGCCACTGGCCTGAGGCACCCAAGCTGAATAGCCAAGTGTGAACAGAGAAATCTTGTGGGTTGTTTTCCTACAGCTCATGGGAAAGTTATAAATGGGTAGGCATAGTGCTCAGTTACTTGAATTTCTTCCCACCAATCCCCTTTATTTTATTATTTTATTTTATTATTACACTTTTATTTATAAAGTTGTTTCATTCTCTCATAGGCAGCACTCTGTCATTTGCCAATGTCTACAAGGTATATCAGGTATTTCTAGTATCTTTTCCTGTGCATCTGCCAACGTTTTCACAGACACTCCTCTAAAAGGCATTATTTATTTTCTTTTACATTTTTTTTTCTATAATTTGCAATACATAGCATGTGAAATTGAAATGCCAAATTTTGAAAAAAGCTTAATTAAGTACTGGCAGAAAGGTGGACCACCATTTGAGGTTTTGGCAAATAATCACTTTCCTGAGTATACCGGGTTTCACTGAACTTGGATGCCCACTCAGGTTGCTGTTGTTTTGTTCTGAAGTAGTGCTTAGTTTTTTTCCCATTGCTTTAAACTCATTTCTGCAATGAAATTTCACATACAAGTGTGTGCAGCCATATTTGCCTCTACTAGAACTGTTAACCATAGGGAAGTGTAATTCAGTGCATACTTGGTTTTTTCCAGTTCCTGAGAGCTGGGCCTGCTGTCTGGGTCATAGCTGGATTAAACACTTGCGGTCTTCATCCCCAAACACGAGTTACTTGTTTATGCAAGCTGCAGAGGCTGAATGAGATCTTAACGACCCAAGGACCATAGCTTGCACTGTCTTGTGGCTGTTGAGAGGATACATCATTTTAGCTGTAGCTACAGCAGGGTTTTTCCAACCCACGGTAGTCTGCAGGCAGTATGCACACGCTTCTCCCAATAAAGAAGCATTAATGCATTTTTTCCTTTTGTGGAAGTGATTTTATCCATTTGAGATGCTTATGTCTAGGTCAGTATTATTTGTTCTGTGCAAATATTCTCTTTTACTCTATGACACTTTTTCTATACATCTGTTGCTTACAACATGCCTGAGCCTCCCTTTAAGCTTGATGGATAATCTTTTACTGTTTTGTAAACCAACATCATTTTATGTATCAGTTATTCCAGCTGAAATGTCAATTGTTCTCTTGATTATTGAGCATTTGCCAGTCGTTTTATTGTGTTTTAGTGAGGGCAGTGATTAGAATGGAGAAGCAGCCATGTCTCAACTGGTTTTCAAACTCCCATGAAGAAGGCTTCAAAAACACCTCAGTGGGTCTGTGGGTGAAGGGTTTTTTTCCAGACACACAGCCAGGACAAGGCTGTCCCCTGCACCTCTGCTGCAGGGACTGCACATCTCTTCTGATGTGTCAGCAGCTGCAGCTTCTGGAGGCCACAGGTGGAGCTGGGTGGGTTTAAAAGAGTGGAGACAATTCAATAAGAACATTGGGAAAGGTTATAGGTTTGCTTTCTCCCCAGCCAGGTCTAGAATTTCCAGAATTTGGTTGCTGCTGTCCCACTGCTCAGATCAGTGGTTGTTAACTCCAGTGGAAATAGAGTTGGGGTAATGTTTGCCTCTGCTGAAAGAGTCCTGTGCTCCTTGGGAATACCTGGGATGCTGAATGGGGATAGATCACAGTGCTCTAAGGGCTGGGCAGAATTGTTTCCTGGGCTGCATGAGAACTTTATGCTAATTCTGTGTTCTGGAGCATGATTTAATCTCCCAGGAAATGCTCGTTTCCATTTTCCCCTTTTGTCCTTTCTCATAGTGTTTGTGCTTTAGGTATTTTAAGTGATCCAGCTACAAAATTACAAGATTTTAACTTCTGTCTTTTGTTGAAATTGTACAAGCTTTCCTTTGGGTGACTAACTGGCTTGCCCATACATTGTCTTCTCAAGATAGATTCTTTTAATTTTTCTCTCTCTTGACTTTTTAAATCAGAAAATTCTACTGGGTATATGATCTCTCTTGCCATCTGTGTGTAAACAGAGCACTTAATTTTTAATGTTAGCTTTATTACATTTAAAGTAGTCAAGGTTCTTATCCTAGGGTTTGGATAGGGCTTTTTTTTTTTAGTCAGAAGTGTTATCCAGGAATTCTAAAATACGCCTTCAAGACAAATGGTGTGTCAGTGAAGGTGTTTTGGTAGCCAGAGTGAGAGCGGAGGGAAGACTGGCAGAGTTTGCTGCCAGCACTGGCTCTGTGAGCAGGCTGCTCAGAGGATGATGAGATCAGAGGAGCCCCTTGGGTGGGGATGTCCCCTCAGTCACTGCACGTTCTGAGCACTGTTTTAGTCACATCTGAGACACTTGCACTGCAAATTTGAATTCTCACTCATTTTTCTGATCTAGAAGAGGCTTTTAAACAACTTCCTTTTTTTTGTTTATGAGCATGTGCAAGAGGCATTTTACATTTTACATTTCCCATTTTACTGTAAAAAAATGGGAAAAATTTCATTGTAAAAAGAAGTGCCTCTTTCAATTTGAAGTTTTTTGTGGATGGGATGGAGCAGGGACAAGTATCCAATATCGATTTCCTTTTTATATTATACTTGAAGAAAAAAAGAATGCTAGAGAAAAGCCCTAACCCACATAATTTAATGCTTTTTGCAAATAATAATAGAATGCTGTGTTCCTAATTGCATTGAAGCTCTGTATTTACACTTCTATCATTGGACTGTAAATGCATTATCTCCTTGGATATGCATATTATCCTTGCATTTTATTTAAAATTTTATTAACCAAGGGCCCTGTAGTTGTTACTGCATGAGGAGCATTTCCTGCATGGTGCTCTGTATTAAGAACCTGTTTTTATTATCAGTGATAGTTCTGAACATAAAGCAGTGTTTCTTCTATGACATAATTAGTCTTTTGTATGAATGTTTGCCTCTTTGGCCTCCTGACTTTCTGGTGCGCTACTGAATATCCAGACTTACCTTCAATCATTATTAATCTTTGAAAGAACAGATTAAAAAAATGGGTGTAGTCACTTCCAAGCCAGCCTTGTTATAAATACTCCTTTATAACCTTGTTATAAATAATCCCCAACCTGGTCTGCTCCCAGCCATCACAGGTGCCCTTGAACAGTGAGAGAAACATCCTGCACAAGCCTGTTAAAGGCTAATTAATCCATTAACTCTGTCAGCTAGACTGAGATTACTGTGCTCTCTAGGTGACTTCAGTCTTTCTTAAATTATTTTAACATTTCTGTTTTCTTCTGCTGCACTTGACACTGACATTTTTATATTTCCATTTTTATTTAAGAATCTGAGGGTTCTGTATTAAGTTCTTTGGGGCGTCCTTACGTTATCTCCAATCTTATTTCCCTGTGCCATAGGCTATGGCATTTAACATCTTGCTTTTGTTTTAGCTGCTTGAGTCTTACCTGCACACTTAGGATAAAAAGTTGAGCATTGATTTGCATTTTCTGCTCTTTGGTTTTCCTCTGTGCCTGCTCTTTCCTCTTTTTCCAGCTTTATCCCACTGTTGTACTCTGAGGCTTGGAGCAGATACCCATTTTGGAAGCCTTTTGAATTTTTCACATTAATTTTGGAGAAAGAAAGGATGTAATTTGCTCTTCAAGTGTTTAAATACCTTCCTGCTCACTTGAAGGAATTGAGTTTCTCTGGATGGGCCTTAGAATCTGCCCAAAGGACTCCAGTTCCATGGGGACAGTTGTTGTGAGAAGTGTTGGATTTTGCAGCCTCCCTCTCAGGCATTAACCTTGTCCAGGCAGTTAAAGGAGCTCACCATGGTCATGAGGATTCAGCATAAATTCCTCTGTCCCTAAATTCGAGTTCTCAGCTGCCCCACTATATCTAAGAGATGTACTCCAAAATACATCTTTTTTCTTTACTCAGAGTATAGAAAAAAGATATATATACCAATAGGTAATTGGGCCTATCTGTCCCATCTACCTGGGAAAAATGTCATATTTTCATGGTTAAAGAAGACATTTAAATATCCCTTCATTAGAAAAACTCCTGTCTCTCTCTCTCTTCCCTTCTCAGAGAGGGGAGACTTGGAACTTGAGAGCATGTTCTCCAGTCAGAATAAATGGCTTTCAGATACCACCATTAGTATAATACCCTTAAGGGTTAAAGAATGGTGCCTCTTTGGAGACTTATTTTAAAATTGATTTCTTGAGCCTGCATGGATCTAAAATAAAGTTTCTTCATGTGGAAATAAAAAGGCATAAATATGTATTTTTCCCTAAGATGTCGTTATGAAAACTATCATAACTTTTGGTGCTCAAAAATCCTACCTTTAATTGCATTTGTGAAAATCCAACAGAGTAAACAAAAATTTAATTTACTTGTGCAATAGGAACATGATTAATGTGTATTATGATGGTACCTGGAGCAGAACAAAACCTAATTTTTTCCCCCTCAAATTAAATTTACTCTTGCTCAAGAGGATCTGAAAAAATACAAATAAACTGTGTCATCACTGAAAGAAGAAAGCTGTGAAGGATTCTGTTGGATAAAATGATATGATGTTCAGTCATTTTTGAGACTGTAGCTATCTTTCCAGATTTGCTGGATGAGGAATTTGTACATTATAGCTGATAGCTACTGATTTCTGTTAATTTCTAGCAAAAGAACTTTGTCTGAATTGCCTGGTTTTCTATATGTTCCTTCTTTTAAGTGCAGTTCTTTCAAACACTTTGGTAATCTGGAGATAGGAAAAAAAATTTGGAGATATGAAAAAGGTCCTTCATGAAGTATTTTTCTTTACAGATGGACATATTTTCCTTCTCTTTTGCTAGAAGTTAACAAGATTGAGTAAACAAATGCATTGAATTGTTTTGCACAACTATAAAAAGCATATTTTTCTATTTTCAAATACCTTTTCATAAGGTATTTACAGAAATTTTATTTGAAATGATAAAAGGATTTATTAGCCCAGGCTAAGATTTAGGAAGCAGTAATGCTCTTTAAAGATTAAGGTTTGGGATTTTTTTTTTTTCTTTATAATTCCACCTTCATCCAGTCAGGGATCTCATTCTCAGTACTGCTGAAAAGGCATTTGACATGTAAAGGCATTGTGTGCTTAGCACAAAATATGAATTAATTGACAGTAATCCTGATTTTGTAACAGAGGATTAGGATAATTTCCTATTTATACAAATGGTTGTTCCTTGAGTTTAGTTCATTTAAGTTTCAGTTTGTGAAATGTTCATCTGGTGAATATGAACAGCACTTGGTGGATGCCTGATTTTGCTGTGGCAACTGGGGCTTGCAGTGGGGAGCCCAGAGGGCTGTGCTGGACAGAACTCGTTTTCCATGTGCATCCAGAACAGTGGGAATTGTCAAATATGCCATTCAGTTGGTTTGCTAGGAATTCAGAATCTCTTAGGAGTGGTTGGGTGTGAAGTTGGGTCTGTGGTTTGGTCCAAAGAAAGATGTGAAAAATGGGGGCATGCTGTACAGTGTGACTGTACAGGGAAAGTTGGGGGCTGCCTGGGGGGCAGCAGGTGGAGAAGTGCTTTTCTCTTCCAACTGGAAATGTAACCTGCACTTTTGTTTCTTCCTCTGCTCATTTCCTGGTTGGAACTGAACTTCTGTGTGTCCCCCTGATGATTCCTGCAGTGCTCAGTCCATCCCCTTTGGAGGCAGTGCCAGGGTTTGCCCCTCTGCAGCATGGGCACAGTGAGCACAGGTCAGGAATGGATCTTTGGCCTTTGCTTGGGTTACCCTTGGAAACTGTGCTGGGCCTTGTCCCCTTCTAGGCTCTGTAAGACAGAAGGGGGTGACAGAAGAGCTGATAGGAAAGGACCTTGAAGCAGAAATGCTCTGGTATTGCTGACATTTCTTGCTCAGGTAACTGCCAAGTCCTTCAGTTTGCTAAAATCAAGCACAAATATCGATAGAAAGGTGAGCAGGACCTCATTTGAGGATACCAGTTTTTCTTAAGGAGTAGGATTTAGGGTGATTTGGAATAAGGAGAGATTCAGGCTGTGTCAGGAGGAAAGTTTCTGTGTTTCTAGGAGAGAGGAGGCTGATAGAATTGGAAGGACTGGAGGTGAGACAGCAGTGGAAAGCCAGCAGGAGGGAGGCAGAGGAAGGGCTCTTTGTAGCTGGAGAAATATGTGAAGAAAAAATATTAGTGGAAGAGATGGACCTCTACCTTACAGAGTGGGAAAACTAAAGAATGAAGGACACAATTTGAGGAGGCATTGAATGTCCTTGGAGTCTTTCAGGTGTATGGCATGAAGTCTCAATTAAAGCTGGACAAAAAGAAGATTTGTTTGCTGCACAGATGTGCTGGAAAGGTAGACCTTTAGCTGGTCATTTGGAAGATGCCAAGATCAGTGACAGGAACAGATTGGCTTGAACTGGCTTTAATGCTAGCCGCTGTTTTACAAGGTTTTTTATCTAGTATTGGCTTTAAGAGCAGACTGGTTATAATCATAGGAAAATTTTTTTCTGCTGCTGCCAATTAACTAGAGAAACACAATCACATTCATGCTTTTAAGCATGTTTATATTGATACTATTTCATTTCCAGAAGGGTAGTTCAAAACCTGCTACGAGCAGTGGAATAGACAATGCTGGAAGAGGCTCCAGTTTTCTATTTAGTAGACAGAAAATTACATAGTAAGTCAGTTTTTTATAGGCTACTGTGACTTGTGCAGTATGTTGAGATAAAAACACATGAACTTCCTGGAGATGTGGGTTCTTTAGGCCATTTTTATTGACTAGAAGGGTGAGACAAAAGTAGTTGAGAGCCACCATGCAAAGTGCTGTAATAACAACCTCTGTATTAAAGAGCCTGAAAGACTGCAGTGAACATCCTGCTGAGTTCTGCTCTGAAAGCCTTTGTGGCCGTGGGGATGTGAAATTCATGGAAGTCCAGAGGGAACTTTCTGGCTTGTTCCTTTTCTCAGTTTATCATATTTTCTGTCTATTAGTACTGAGTTATTGTTTCTGTTGGTCTTTTTGACACTTGTCATGGTGGTGATACCTTTTGTTTTACAGCATCAGCCTTGTAGAAATAATGGCCTGCACTCCTGTAATCTAACCTAATGACCCCGAAGCAATGGGCAATGTGTTCCTCTGAAACTTACTTATAAATGTTTTAAGATCTCCTGTTCGTTCTAGCATTTAAAATTCAGCTTTTATTTAGCAAATGGACTTCTTGGCTCTGGCATTCATAGCACTGCTATCTGTAAACAACTTCCAGCCCTGAGTTAAGGCTTGTACAAAAGAAGTAGACCAGTTTTAAAAATTGATATTATTTTGCTTACATGTGAGTGACATGGGGCCCTGGACACTCAGTCCATGTATTTCTGGTATTTTGTTGTATGTCTCATGGCAATCTCTAAAAAGATTTTCAAACTATGATCCTTCTGGAGGCACACTGTAGATTTAACGTCATTAATAGAGAGCCTGGTTTTATTTCTGAGAGTGGATGTTCTTGATCAAACAGTTTATGATGTTCTTCAGTACAGAAGAGGATAGAATGAGTATAGTCAGGAATGGTAGTTGGAGTGGAATTTGTACCATTTCTTTGGCAGTAGCACTGAAGCTGCTGTGCAAGGAAACCTGAGCAGCAGTGGACGGTGCCCTGGAGCTGCAGGAGAGCCCCAGACTGTCTCTGCATACCTCTGATGCCTAAAGAGGCTACTTATAAGAGTGGTTAGACAGTGTTAAATGAAGAAAGTAATATTTATTAAAAGGCTTTCAAAGGATACACCTTGGGCAGTACAAGAGCCTGGCTGTGGCTCCACCCAAGATGGACCCCAGGTCAGGAGTTTTCAAACTTTTGTAAGTTCTGGTCCATTTCCATGTTGGGGTTAATTGTCCAATTACAGCTTCAGGTTATGAAGTCCCATCCTCCCAGATTGCTCTCCTCATATTCTGTTGTTTTTCCTTTTGGGCCTGAAGCTGTAACGGTGTCCTTGGTTCTGGGGCTGGAAAAGGATTTTTCTGTCTAACTAAACTGTGAAGAGCACTAGCTAACATTAAGTTTTTATGAAGTTCAGAGTTACACACTAATGCAGTACAGAATCTAGAAAATATGAAAGCTAAAACTTAAGGCATCAACTCAGCCGTGTGTGCATGAGAGATGTGCTTGCCTGGGATTCCTCCTTGTCAGCTGCACCACTCAGATTCTGGCAGCAGCTCCTGGGGTAGGCTGAACACCTAGAATACACTGAAATTAACTTTCCCTAATAGTTCAGGTCATGAGTATTCAGAGAAGTAAACAGGTTTTTGGGGGGTTTTTTGGGGGGTTTTTTTGTTTTGTTTTTTGGGGTTTTTTTTGTCCCTACTGCATTAATTCCCAGTGCTAACACAGAAGTTGCAAAGCTTTAAGACTGAGTGGAGTTTATTTGAAGAGAAATTTTGGGATATGTAATAGGATAAATTTAGTTTGTGCACAATTTAATTTTGGGGTTGGCAGGAGTGTGTGCAGAGCTGCTGCCCCATGCTGACCTTGGTGTCTGCCCAGGTGAGCCCCAGGCTGTTGGGATGGGTGTGCTGTGTCCTGAAGTGCCGGAGGATTTCTTGCTTTGCATCTGATGTGGAGCAGTGTGCCTGACACCAGTGAGATTAAGTGAAGGTGTCCGTTAATTAATTTATTATACTCTGTATTTATTCACAGAAAAAGATCATTAATCAGCAGAAATTTGGTTTGGTAATTTAAACAGAAGACCTCCCCGGTGTCAGCCCGGGCAGGTTGAGTCCTAGAAGAGAACTCCTGTGAGGAGCACAGAGCCTGACTGCAGGGGGCTGTGCCTGCTGGGAATGAATCTTAACAAATGCTCCCTCTGGCCATCTGCATCCTGGAAGAAAAACGGGGAGAGATCAGCTGTAGCCAAAGAAGCAGCAAAGGTGGCCTGGCAAAATCAGTTTCAAAAAAGTACTGAAGTCCTTCTTTAGTGGTAAGTTTACCCAAGAAAAAGTAAGCTATCACTGATAAAGAAAGGCTGGATAGAGAAATTAAAAGAGAAAGGCCTTTATTTGATATTATTTGCTACAACCCTCTTAGTCTGATCAGTCCTGCTGTGTGTGAACACAGGACCCATATGTCCTCTGCCAGAACTTCCTTTTGCTCCTTTGTTGTTCTGTGCTGTGCAGTTTCTAGATAGGAAAATGCATTTCATTGAAGTGGTAGGACTGGCTTTATAAAGCAGTTTGGCAATCTGTGGGATGGAAAGGTGTGATCTGTCTTAATCATTGTTTTTCCTGTGTGTGCTGGATTTTTGCGGTGTACTTTAAAGATGTTGCTTTCCAGAAAATAGCTGAATGGAAACACAGGAATATGATTTTGGCTGCTGTGATATGAGTGACTTGTCATCTAATTCTTAGTAGCTGATTGGTTTTTCTCCTCTAAATGTTAAGAATAAGAAGCTTGACTCGGCCAATATTCAAGCAGCTCTCAGTTTATTATTTAATATGGTAAAGTATGAGCAAAGTTTCAGCAATGCTGGGTACAGTGGGGGGAGTTTTTTCTCCAACTGCATGCCAATAGTTGGGGGATTACAGGTATATGTAGGGTTATTCATCAGCAGTTTCTATTTCAAATTTCTACGTATACTCATTATGATTTCTATTCTCAGGTTTCCCATCACAAGTCCAGTCTCCTCAGGATGTTTCCCAGATGGTGGGGTCCGACTTCCCAGAAGGAGGAAAGAATATTCCAGGTGGTGGGGTCCGGCTTCCCAAAAGAGAGTATCCCAGATAATGAGGTCTAGCTTCCAGATGTGATTTTAACTTTTGATTCTCAGGAACATTAATCTTATGATAGTGATGTCTAGCTTCCTTTCTTTACTATTTAAAACTTTGAGATAAGCGTATTTAATATCAAGTAATATTCTAAAATTATACTTCCAAGGTTATTATTGCAACATCTTTAAGGCCTACCTACAAGTGGAAAGTTCTTGCTACAGAGCATCCTAAAACTTTTGTTTAAATGCTTCTAAATCAGCTTAAGACTTTTATGAACAAAGGATAGATTCAAAGGCCTCTTTTTATGCTTTACTTTCCTCAGTTACTTATTAGAATTAGTATGATTGAGCTCCACACATCTCACAATCACAAATACACATGCTACCTTGATGTACCTGACACGAAACACAGCTTTGTATCTCACATAAATCTGTGTTTTCTATTTGCAGTACATATTGCCTAATTGAATGTTGCCAGCTACTGTCTGGCCTGTGGTTGCAGAAAATCCTTAGGCTCCATTTATAAAGGAAGAAACTGTCGTAGTGTTGGTGGGATTAGTGGTTCTGAAAATGCCATTCTTTTTTAGATGATGTTCTATTTAGACCAGAAAAAGTGGAAAAACAATGTGTATGGACCGCAGGAAAAGATTTTCTGACTTAAAATGCTAAGAACCTAATGTCTTTATGAGTGTCTTGGGTGTTTTTTTTTTTTTAGAAACCATTTTAAGTTGTTTCCTTTCTTTATTGTTGTTTCCTCATTTTCATTGACATTTGAGATTATATTTTCCTAGATCTTCAAGTGAGATTTAAGGGAGCTGTCCCCACCTGAGAGAGAGCTGTTACTCAATTGTATCTTGATTTGAGAGTGGTCTTTCCTAATGCACCGTGGGACCCTGACTGAAACCAGCTGTAAAGCAGACAAGGAGAAAGGGGGATGACAGTGCTTGAGTTTGTTGCTAGTGAATGGTGCTAAGGTGTTAAGTTCAGCCATGCAGAGGCAGAAAATGATGCACAAAATATGATTTGCCTGCTAGGAACGTACTTTTCTCTTTTAAACTAGCAGGAATGTCAGTAACAACTGTGCTGTAGCATCAGGTCGGATTTAGTGGGCACTTACTCTGTAATTAGTGCTCTCAATTTAGCATCTGTTTTTGAGGTAGCACAGCAGGTCCCAAGGTAATCACAATGCATATGTTCTTTTGGAGTATTTTGAAGAATTAAGTTCTAAAATCAAAGTTCTGTTTGACTGTGTATTTGAGTTTTCTACTTTTCCACCGGATTGTGGAAGCTCCGTGTTCATCTTTAGTCAGGGAAATTAAATGCCTCTGTTTATATCTCCTAATGACCACTGCTAGAATCATCCTATGACTGACTTGGTGTCCCCAAGTATCCTTGATTCCAGGAGATGATGGGTTTTGCGTAGAGCTCCAAAGGAAGGACAAAAATATGTTGGTATCTGCCTCACCATAATTTTAAGTCTTCATATGTGGCAGAAAAAAAAAATTCAAAGGATTCTAGTGTTTCAGAGGAATAGATCTGAGGGGAGGTATTTTATAAAATGCAATAGGTAGCTGATGTTTAAGAATGTAAATAAATGTTTGCCCGGTGCCTCTCACTGTTGCCTCGTCAGCAGCACCTCTGTATGCAAGAGAAATCACTAGACTGCTGTAATAAAATGCACTGTCATCCTTAAAAGAAAACTTTGTGCTTATTCAGCTCTAAGGCCAGATTTTTCATTCTTTTTTTTCCTCTAACATAACAAATACTTCCTTAAAACAATCTGTTCTGCTGTGATTGTAGTTGTTGCATATGTTTTTAATATGGAAATATCTCTTTATTAGAAGTACAAAATAATTTTCTGAAACGTTGCTTTCCTTGGCTTTAGGAAAGTTCTAGGATAGGAGTGAGGGAGTATTGCATAAATATAAATAATGCATTGAGATATTCAGATTAAAATTCAGAATTTTCATTAATCTCAGGATGGAAGTGTCATTTTGGTTTTCATATTTTCAGCTGAAAAACATGTCTAAAAGAAAAGAGGGGATTTTTTTCTTTTCTTCATAAGCAGAAAATAATAAAAATAAAGCTGTGATTGTCATACAAACTCCTGCAGCAATATAGCAGAAATCACTCTTCTGGGTTGCACTAATACCTCTCAAATTGAATAATAAAACATTGCATCATAAATAATTACCTGGCAATTGTGTATTTCTCTTCTGTGCAGAAATTATCATATCCCAGCTGATGCTTTGCAGTTCTCCTAGACACAGAACATTTAAGTGTTTAAGCCATTTTAACAATAGCTGTTTCTCTGGTAGTTGGAAATGCAGGAAAAGGGTTTTCTTTTCTAGTGCTTCTATAGAGGTTTCAGATGTTTTAAAGCTCTCAGGAAAAGTTCTGTGTGCTCAAAAGGCTTCCACGGACTGCAGTGGTTCCTGAGGACCAGAATGAGCAGTTGATGTAATCAGGTTCCATTTGCAGTAGCTGATGAGTGAGGAGTGAAAGGGTGGGGAGATGCCCGGGAGGAACTGGCACTCTGTGTGTGTGTGTGTCCTGTATACGGTGTGGAATACGGGGCTTCTGCTCTGTGCTTCAGTGCTGGACTTAGAAATCACCTGCTATCTGTTTTTTCTAAAGAAAAATTCAAGTTCAAATCTCCTTCCTGCTGAGGGCCTACTGCACAGGTAGAACCCCAGCGCTGTGGGCAGCAGTGCCCTCTGACACAGCAAGAAGTCATTGTCATTTGTTTACAAACTCCTGAGTACAAACCAAAAGCTGTTCCAGCTGCTTTATGTGGGTGCTGTAGTCATTCACTGTTGTGCCTTCTTACAGGATAATGCCTGGCTTTGGCTGTCTGCTCCTGGGATGTGCCCAGCATGAGCAGAAAGGAGGCTGAGGGCATTGTCCCTGGGGCTGGTCATTGTCCCCAAGGCTTACTTCCATGGCACAGCCTCCAGCCTGGCTTGTGAGCTTATCCAAGCTGCAAGGGAGCATCTGCTTCTTCCACACAGAATTTCCAGATTTCTTGGTGCTCCTATGGAGAAACTGCCTGGCTGGGCAGTTCACTCACCTGAAACTACCATGTTTCAGCAAAAAAGTAAGAGTTATGTACAAGTGCTTGTGTAGAACTACCTCAAACCACTGCTGATTTATTCCTTTCACATCAACTTCTCGAGGCCATGCTTTGTTATTAGATTTCCCACAGAGTCCAGCCTTAACGGTAGCTTTAGCTTTTTTTAGTTCACTATCTGATTACATTTAATAACAGCACAGCAAAGTTAGGAGACTTGAGGAAGGCCTGGGATAAGATGTGGCACTTTTGGCACTTTATTTGGAGTGAATAGGATCACATCAGTCCCCGCTTCTTAGGCAATATAAAATAAATATCTTTTGAGTTTTGGAATCCTTTGAGTTGTGGAAGCTCTTCAAAGAAGTTATAGAAACCATTGCAACTTGCAAACTGTATAGGAAACCTGTTAGTTTTTCAGAGGTGCTTTAATGTCTTACTGTTGCCTTCCAGCAAATTTGTGTACTTGCTTCATTTATGAAAATTAACTTCTTGTAATATTTAGGGTAAGATAATATCAACAGGAATCCTGTGGGAAGGTTTTATTACCAGCATTTGCCTTGGGTAATATCTTATTTCATACAATGATGAAATAGGTCTTTTTGTATTCTCTAGGGTGATTCAATAACATCTGCTTCACATTAGTTCCTCCTAGTACTTTGTTTAAAAAAAAATGTATTAAAGAAACCTTTCACAGCTTTTAGTAGAGCAACTGCCTCTTATTTAGTCTTGGACTAAGTGCTTTCCAATATGAATGATTGCACTGGCAGCAAGGACAATTAGAACAGCAGCCTGCAATAAAACAGCACCCAGTCCTATTTGCAGAGTACTAATGGTTTGCTTTCCCAGCAGGTTATGATACAGATAATGTAAAATGAGCCCCTACTAAGAGTTCCTAGAATTTTATAATGCTTTATTATTATTTCTTTCTTTTTGCAGCAGTTGCTATAAATGAACAAGTTAGAGACCATTGGTGGTTGAAATTTTGCAAAGGTATGGGATGATCCTCAGATTTGTGATTCTTCACTCGTGAGTTAAAAGGAATGTTGTTGTACATCAGTGTTGCTTTTTTTTGTCTCCTTTGATTTTCAGTCAGAAAAGCATTTGAATTTTTATGCAGTAATTTTCATTATTTAATCTGAAACTATCTTCAGGAGGTAACACTGAGAGCTAATTTTAGTAAACTTCCTGTATGGTCTTATTCCATTACCACTCTTCCATTAGTATTCAGTCTTGTTTTTCTCTCTTGCATCTGTCCTACATTTCTTGTTTTCAGGCAGAACTAAATTGGTAGTTCTGCCTAAAAAGCCCTTTTAACCCTCTGATCCCGACTGATTCTTGCTGGCACTCTGTCTCCCAGCATTACAGTGTGGGAGTCTGTGCCCCACAGCTGCCTGTGGTTCTCTGGGGATGGGGAGTCTCAGCAGCCCCTGCCTAAGCCATTCTCACTCTGCAGTGACCAATAACAAATTATTCACTTGTACATTACAGCACTGCTTGCCCCTCTGTCCTTTCCCTGGATGTGCAGTAATATTACCATGCTGCACATTTCATGGCTTGCTGCTGAATCGATACTTGTGAAGTTTGAACTCTCTGAAATATTTGAAATAACTGTTTCAATTTTTATTCCTACAAATGCTTCCCATGGAAATGGACAAAACTAGACTTTTTCTATGTGTGTAAGTGTAATACGTAGTTTCATGTAATTTATGTTCCTATTTTTAAGAAACTAAGCAGGTGGTTTAGATGTATGGGGTTTTTTCCCACTTGTTGATTTAACTTTAGTGTCCAAGGGATTTTTTTTAAATTTTAAGCAGTTTTTTTTCAGCTCTATTTTCATCTTTCTGATGCTGATAGGTTAAAATGCTATCACAGCTGACTATCAGTAACTGAATTTGGAAGGCTTATTTGAGCATCCAAAAGGCACCTAATCTTTTGTGATAAGGACCAATACTTAATGATGACTTGCCCAGCTTTTCTGAATTGTTGTGTGCTTCTATTTCATGCACCATGGAATTGGTGGAAGCCTCTTCATGAGCCTTAGTGTGCTTTGTGTCAATATGTAGGCAGGTATGTGACATAAATAAACACGTACATGGCTGTCATGTTCTGTGTTTCGTGGGAAGACTTATGGATTTAGGGAAGATTTTGCTTGTTTGCTTTTGTAGTATGATTGTAAGTAAATTCATGTTGTCATTGCTGCAGGCAATGGTTTTATCTTTTTAATAGATGTGCGTGTTTCAGTTGGTCTCAGCATTTTGATGTTGAAATTCATGATTGTTTTGAATTTGTAAAGCAGTTACACTAATTTACTTCCTAGTTGTTTCACATCCTGTTGGAAAAATGACTGACTCTCCTCAGCCTTCTAAATCACAGAAGATTGCAAAGGTACATATAAAGCAAAATAATGCATCAATAATGCACCAACCTTTGTTTCTCTGTAACATCTGTCAGCTCTTATTTAGAAGATGGTGCAGGATGGGACATTCCTGTATGTGTGGAATTTCTTTCCAAAACTTGAGAGTGTTAACAGTGGTAAATATTCATGTATTGCATCTGTAGCACTGTTGTAAACTCTTTTTTGTGACGCTGCTTAGTCTTCTCAGGCACCCAATACACGAGTGGACTGTGAGACATGAGACATCCGAAATACCAAGATACTAAATGAGTTTACTGGACAGCACTGACAGAAAAGCCATGTGAATTATTCCCTTCTCGTGCTGTAATTGTGCTCCATCCTTCCTTTGCTTGGTTATCTGAGAGCTCGAGTGTTCTGGTTTGAAAGCAAAACTAGTGAGAGACTCCAAGTCAGAAATGCAATTTTTTAGGAAAAGGGAAAAAAAACAACCATAAAACCCAGGAAAACAAAATACATGCAACAATACAAAGGAAAAAGAAAACCACTGACAGAGTCAGAATACAACCTGACGCCCTGTTGGTCAGGGTGTTGGTTGCAGTCCAGTTGGAATGCTGGCTGCAGTCCTCCTGGAGTGACAGATGAAGCTCTGTTGAAGCAGTGATGCTGTAGAAAGGTGCAGCCCTCCACTGAAGGTCCAGTGGTGATAGATGGGCCTGGTCTCCTTCTGAGAGTCCAGTGGAGAAGGCTGCCTTGGTGTCCCAAATCTCAGGTTTTTATCCAGGTAGGGATGCTTGGCTCCTCCCCCTGGGTGGAGCATTTCCCAATGGGATGATGGAATTTTAGCAGTGGGACTCAATGGCCCATGAGCAGAAGATCTCTCCCTGGAAGGAGGATGGGTCATGGAATAGAAAGAAACTGCTTTTGCTGGTTTCTTATCAGCTGGCCTATTGACAGAATATTGCATCACCCCTCACCCCAGTTCCAACAGATGGTGATGGAATACCTTTTTTGATTAGATTTTGCACTGCAACCCATGACAGCGAGTCTGACCTGTGCACAGCATTGCTATAGCTGAGCGCAAGTGGGAAACATTTACCAATGCCTTCTATGCTGCCAGTGCAGGATTTGTAGCTATTTCTTATCCCAAATTCAGGAACAGTGCCTGTGTTGATGCTTCTAAAAGCCAGCCAAGTGGACGGGAGGTGGCTCTGCAGAGTGATAGTGTTTTTAACCACATGCAATAAGCAAATAGCAAAATGTGTACACCCCCAGAGCAGTTCTGTTTCTACAAACTGATTTGTAGCTAGTTAGCAGGATCACAGTGCCGCAAATGCTCATTCCAGCTGTATCTTGCTGTCTTTTCAGGTTTTTCTCAAATGGGAGATGAATGATTGGTCTTGAAGCAAAGCAAAACGCACTTCTTTTGAGAGGTTGAAATTATTTCAGCTTCACCAGGAAATATGCTGATTTTTCAAACTCTTCTTAAAATACAGAATGCTCAGCCCTTTCCTATTCCATTTCTTTGACATTTCTGAAATGAATTTGATGGCAATTTTACATGTAAGTAACAGATAACTGACTCAGATTATGTCAAAAGTATTAGTATTAGTGTTTTTCCAGAGCTGAGGCATTGGTATTAACTTAAGAATAAAACTGTAGTTTACAGCTCTTAATTGCTAAATCTTTGATGCAATCATGGCTGACTCAGCAATGCTTAAAGCCTTCAACTTCAGCCCTTGTGGTATGTGAGAATGCCACTAAGTCATTGCCTGTTTGTCATGCAACATTTGGAGATTTCCTGGGGACAGACCAGTAAATTTCAGATGAAGGCAAAGAAGTTTTTTATTTATAAATTTTTATTGCTGATTTCCAGCCCACTGGTGAGGCCTATAAATTTAGAAAAGTGTGGTTCAAGAAAGATTGAATGACAGTTAAAGAAGTTAAAGTCTAAAAAAAAAAAATGGTTTAAAGTGGAATGGATTAATATTTGGAAACATTATTTGTCTACTGAAGAACATTTAGGAAAAGAAACTTTTTTTCCCCCCTAAATTTTACTTTGTGTGGATTCTGAAGGAATCAAACAAAGTTGTGTGCAGGTGCAGTAGCCTTGGTGAAATCTGGGGGATTATTTACCGTGTTGCAAATGAAGAGTCTGTTTTATTGCTAATCTGCTCAAAATACTGTAAGAATCCATGTGGACAATTAGTTTATTTGTAATGAAGGTTGTAGCTGCCATGGAAATTGTGCATGGTTTGGTCACTGATGAAATTTCATTGACTACAACAGCATAAGGGATGGGTTGGGATTTTGGGGGAAAGCAGTTGTCTGGAGAAGGTGAAAAAGGGGAGAGCACAGTGTTAACTGCCCTTGCTTTACTAAGCCAGCAAGATAAATCCTACACATTCAGGGCTCTCACTGAGGAATTAAGAAAATTCTCTCATTAATGACAGGTCTCATGAGAATTAGGTGTTTGTTAGCTGATAAAAGGAAAGAATACTTACATGATGGGAGGAAAACCCTGGAATTTTAGGCAGCAAATGATGTAACTTTGTCCCCTCCAACACATGATGCCTTTCTGAACTACTCCAGTGAGTGTGTTTTGCCTCAGTGGCTTGCTTAACATTCCCACATGTCTTCTATCTCAGATCAGTTTTCCCTTTACCAGTTTCAATTTTTTATTTGGTTTTGGTACTCCCAAAAGATTGCACTTGAGCTTTGGGGAAATTTGTTCCAGCTGCTGTAGTCTTGCTTCAGAGGTGCCTTCAAAGGTTACTGAGTATAAGCTATGGCAAATCAGCCTCTAACGATAATTAAAACTCTGAAATTGGCTTATACAGTCATTGTCCAGTTGAAAAAGGAAGACAAGTTATGGTTATTTCCTAAATGACCTGGGTTCAGAGAAAGTGCAGGATTACAGGGACAAGGTGACACACATCTGATGTGTGATGCAAAACACTCTTCCCTGAAGAAAGCTTTATTCCTGAGTCTGTGATAGGAAGTCTGAATTTTTAATTTATTTAAAAACATTTCTGAAAAAGTAGAAAGTTGACATATAAGGAAAATCCATTGTGCCAAAGTGTTCATTTAGGGGTTAGTATAAACCATGGGGGCTTTTTGGTATAATGAAATCATAACTGTTGTATGGAGCTGATTTATTCAGAACAACTACTGGGGATTAAATCCCTGGAATTTATTTACATCTTAGTTGAGAAGTAAATCTGGTCATTTTAGCACTATGCCTCAAAGCCAGGCCACCTTGAAATATGCTGCTGAGCTTTCTCCTGTTACTGAGAACATTTCTATTGTGCATATTGCCCTCAGGCAGATAAGAAAAATGACCATTAATCCTATGGTTCTCTCTGTTTTAAGGGGCCATTTAACAAGATAAAGTAGAAATACAAGAGCATTTTTCTAGCTGCCAAAATCCCAGGCTGAGGAGAGCCTGATTAATGTTCAACTGTGTTTACTCAAGGAGAGAGACTGTCTCAGATGAGTGAGTACTCTGCTATTTTCCAGGTGGGGTATTCCCTGGAATATTGCTTGCTTCATCATAGGCTTTCCTAAGAGCAGCAGATGCCTTTATTGTTACTTTTCCAGTCTTTGCCTGCTGTGGCCCATATTGTCTGGGGATTTTTCCCTGCACTTCCAGTTAGCAACAACCTGTGCTGGTGATAAAAATTCAGTTTTGCTCCAAGTTGCATGAGCCTGTTTTGATAATGCAGAAAGTTGCTCTGCACTGTTATCCCTGAAAACAGTCATGACTCTCATTTGGTGAAGATCTATGGATCACAGAGCCATTTGGGTTGGAAAAGTCCTTTAAGATCATCAAGTCCAACTGTTAATCTTGCACTGCACATGAGAACGTGGAATATGTTTTATAAACCAATCTGTGCATCTTGTAGCCTAGTTCTGATGACAGTGCTTTCATAGACTCTCAGAGGAAGCAGAACAAGTGTGAAGTTTCAGCTCCTGCCAGTAGACAGAAAGTTCGTTCAGTGTTGAAGCAACTGAATGTGTAGTCTTTGATTATGCTGAGGTGTTACTCTGTTTTCTTACGGACAGCAAAATAAATGGTTTATTCACCCAGCTGAACACTTTTTCTATCTCTGTTCAGTAGATGTAGAAAATAAATTAGATTTCTAGCCCTGGTACTCTATTTGATGAGCTCAAGTTGCATATCTTCCTTGTTTTTGACATGAGAGTATACTGCCATAAAGTGTTGGCTGGGTGAAGTATTGCAATGAAGTTTTCTATCAGTCACATCCTGGCATACAGATGTGCAGGGAAGACTTTTGTTGTGCTGAACACACTTCAAGGAAGATCTTTTCCAGACAGAAATTACAAGCCAAAAGAGTAAAAGCCTACAGAAAAGCATGATAATACGTTTTTTAGGTCATTTATATATTGCCCAATGCATTGAGTTTTGTGTGCCTGAAAAATAGTGAGATAAACTGACCTTAAATGCAGCATCTTTTTATAACAGTAACGGCAATATAGCATCATCAGAGAAATTAAATACCAGTATGTTTTGGAAGTGTAGATATATATTTGAAGTTTGCTTTCCAGTGTTAACTTTGGTTCCTTTCTGTTTAGGCTCTGGTCCTAAAGTTCACTTAAAAAGAGAAAGCACCTGGCTTTTACAGTGATTGAGACTTTATTTCATTCTTAGTATGCCCACCATACACAAATACTTCTGGAGAGTATAGATCTGTGAATTTCTTTATTTTATTGTACTCTGCTCCTTTGGCTTGTGCATGCTGCTGCTGTCTCAGTTCTGTTTCTCTTGGTATGGAAAGGGAGCAATGCCTTTGTGCTCAGCACAGCAGGTGAGAAGGTCAGGGAGTTTTTGAGGCTATAAAGAGACACTGTTTTATGGTTGAGTCTTAAACTAAAGTTTGTCCAGAGGGGTTGTGGTAATTAAAGGTGATCTGTTTCTAATTGGCTTAAGTTACTCTATGATTTAAAAAAAAAAAAAAAAGTGTGTGTTTTGTAGAGCCTAATGCTTTTAGCTGTTTACTTAAAACTTTCATATGTGTGGCTTCTGTACCTCATTTTAAAGCCAGGACATCTCATGAATTGATTTTTGAATGATGGACAGATCATTGGAGTGCTGAGGAGCTGTGTATGGGATGATTGCTACCAGTCTTGTGCTCCCGTGTTGTGTTGCTTTCAGTTCAGGCAGTCATAGGAACATAAAAGCTGCTGCCCTTGCGTGCAAAAGATCACAAGGAGCTGCTGATTTGGATGGAGAACCTGTCTCAGCAGAAGGAAATAGCACTGGCTGTGAGAAGCCTTTGCTGAGAGACATCAGCAGCTATTAGCACACGTGGGAGCCTGGATGCGAGTGGGCGGGGGATGCTGCTGGAGGCAGTGGTTTGTCAGCCACACTCCTGGTGGCAGTGCCTGTGAGCTGCTTGCTGAAAGCACTCAGTGAACTAATGGGAGTTGGTGTACAAGGAGAGACTAAAAATGGGCAACACCAGGTTTCAGAGCAGAGGAGGCGTGTTCAGACTTCAGTATGAGGTGGAGCTTGAAATTTTAGTTAGTCTGGAATACAAACCAAAGTCCTTTCAGATGATGATGAATTATTTCCAAAACCTGAATTTTATATACCACTATTAAACTATTGTTAGGAAGCAATACATGTGAACTCTGAAAATGGGGTAATAAATCTTTCAGGTTAGCTTTTTGAAATGCTCCACTGATTTATGTAGCTGGAGAGCAAGACCTCCATTTGGTATCCACCCAGCATGCTGGAACAGGACTGTGCTTCCAGTGTGTAATTCAAATATTCAGGGCATGGAGTGGCCTCTGAGAGCTGTGACAGGTAGTGGTGAGCAAAGCTGTTGGGATGAATTAACAGTAATGATTATCAGTACTACAAGAAGCTACATAAAAACCATGAAGTGAGTTTTGAAAGTCTGAAATGCATTGCTAGGAATAAAGGTGGAAGACTTAAATTCAGTGATGGATCTGCATAAATTGGTGCTCAGTGGTCTTCCAGGACTCCTGTAACTTTGCAGGCAGACAAACCTTGGCTTAGAGTTTGTCAGATAGGCATAAGATAGAAATAACAACTTAAGTCTGTCTTTGTTCCTAAGAATGTGATAAAAAGATGACTTTGTCACTCACAATCCCTGGCTCCCAGCCACCAGGGAATAGGTGGTATAACTTCAGGAGCTGTGTGGAGTCTTTTGCAGTTTGTGTTTGCCTGACTCGGTTTTGCACAACTGAGGGACAGCTCTTGGTGCAGCACTTCAGGGGCTCTCAGGAGCTCTCAGTAACCACACACCATATTACTTTGACATGAATGCTAATTTCTCTAGTGTATTTTCTGATGCTGGGAGGAGGAGCAAAGCTGTAATGAGTAATCTTAAAAAAAAAGTCTAAGAACAAAATCCTAGGTTTCATGGACCATGAGTATTTTCATAATAGTACGAGTGTATTTAAATAAATGGGCCTTAAAAATCAGTTTCAAACACTGGAGTGTACTAGCAGAAAACAATGCTTTGCAGTCACAGCAGAGAGAATAAAACTGTTCATGGTATGTGGTGTGAGCTGATACAGGACTCTGCTCAGAGGTTACACTGATAAATTATTTTCCCATGTAGGATCAAGCCAGCCTTCCCTTAGCTGAAGCACCCTGTGGTGAGCCATAGAGATTTACAGAAGCACTGTTTGGCTCGTGGTGCTGGTTATCCACTGTGCTCTGGGGCAGTGCTGGGCCATGGCCCTGTCACAGCAGACACCTCTGGAATTGTGAACTGCACCCAGTGCTTGCCTAGGACTGGGATTGCGGAGCTCCAGGGACACAGCCCCTGCTCAGGCCTGCATGAAACCTGTTACTCCTTCTGATAATCACATTCACCTTCATTCAGCTCTGTTCATAGCTGGGCTTCGCCTGGGTGACCTGTGACGAGGCTGCCCTGGGAACTGCTCATTAGGGGAAATGTTGGGTATGTGATGGCAGACTGCTCTGGCAAAGGTGTAGGATGATTCTTATACCAACAGCTGTTTTCAGCTCATACATTCCTAAAACATGGTAAAAGAACAATTTCAAGCTATGCTTTCAGGTTTAAATAAGTTAAGAAAAACATTGATATTTTTAGTGTTGTTCTTAGCCTTGAAATCCAGACTTCAGAGGTTGCTTTATAATTTTTTTTTGTGGTCTGTTATTATTCATCATCTCAGGCAATGTGATTTTTATGAGGGTTCATTTAGAGTCCTCTTTTGGAGGCAGAAGACCTGTGGGTATTTGTTTCTGCAGTGTTAGAAGGGGAGGACGAAATTATTTAAACACTCTGTGACTTCTAGAGGGAGGGTCCCATTGATTTTATACTCAGTTCAATGCAAACTGTAGTATTGTCATGTAACTTTTGACAGCATTTAAGTATTTCTCACTGTCTCACTGAGCATGTAAGGACTGCTGCAGGTGTGCCCAGATTCTGTGGAAGGAAGGAAAACAGAATGTGCCAGGATACTTCCCTGCACAGTGGTCATGGTACTTCATTCAAGGTGCAGATTTACGTTTTCAGAGCAGTTGTGGGACTTGTGAAGGAAGGCTGAGTGTGTCTTGCATCTTGGCTGTCCTAAATGCAGGTTGAGTGAAATGAACTTCCAGTTCTGTAAATTTATTAATTTGTTACTTTATTTTACTTTATTGTGAGCCCCTTCAGTATATCTCAGAAAAGGTCAAACCACTGTATTTTGACTTTTCTGATTATCTGCTGTCCCACTTACTCTCTAGCTACCAAGAGAATACATTTTGTAACATCTAAGAAGCACCAAGTGCTTGAAAGATCTTTTTCCCTAGTAAATTCATTACTTTTGAGAAATGTTTTTGCTCAACCTGAGCTACAGGGGCTCACGTGGAAATCAGAAATTTAGAAAGCTGATTTTTTTTGTGTTTTAATTGCCTTGCCTTGCTTATGATGATTAATGCTTGGAAACACGTGCTGATCTTGCTGTGGGGATCACATCTCACATGAGAGTCACTGGTACCAGACTGCCCTGCAAGCAGGAGAGGACATGACTGTTGTGTCTGGCCTACCTCAGCTGTGTTTAATTTTCTTGTCGATGACCTCTGTTACATCTAAACATAAACCCTGTCGCTGAAATGTCACCAAAGATCAAAATCCTCCCTGCATCTTGTTGGACAGTTCAGCTGCAGAGGAAAGCAGAGCTTTTCAGGAGTTCCATGGGAGCTGTGGACAATCACCTTCTCTTTACACGGATGGAAGCTGGAACTTGATGTGGGTGGAAGATGTAATCAGAACACCTTTTCAGGGGTAATTTGCATTTGTACAACACTAAAGATCTGAGAGCTGTAACCGCAGTGAAGGTGCTTGTCTGTCTCTTTCTTGGATAGTTTTTATTCAGTTAAGACACGTCTTAAACAATTTGAAATGCGCTTCAAGACAGACCCACATGTGGTTTTTTTGGCTCTTGATTGCAAATTATATTTTCGGTTTTCTCAGCCTCATCCAAAGTAACTTTTTAGTCTTTTACGTTGATTATTCCCCCAGGAAATTTCAGACAACTTAGCTCCCTGATTTTAGTCCTGTATGTACCTTCTCAAAATGGGTCCAGCTGAAGTCAATTTGTTCTTTTGTTTGAATGGTTCCCTGGTTCAGTCCCCACAGCTGCCAGTCTTGCTGTTGAGCCTGTGATAGGTAAAGCTGATGATGTATTTCATATCTCTGACATATCCAGGCCAAGTTGCGCTGTAGAACAAACTGTTTTTATCTGTTTCCTCTGTGAGAACTAAGGATGTGTCTGAAATTATCTTAAAGAGACATTCTGTTTTTATCTTGGGATAACCTAGGAAAGGGAGGTTAAAAATGCTGTGATGCAGTGTAGGATCCCTGGTGTTATCACAGGTCGGTGTTAAAAATGTTGAAAAGAATGAAGAACTAAATCAGTTTTAGAAGTTGCCTGAAGAAATTCGTTGCTGATAATGAAACTATTTAAAGAAGTGATACCTGGTTATGAGATTTTGAAGTAAATAAACTCCTAATCAAGAGTTAACTCCTTTTCCTTATTCTCAGAATTGGTGCTGATATCATTTAATACCCTCAGCTGAGAAAGTAGGAAGAGCCTTAGTTTGAAAATCCAAGAGCAATATCTTGCAATGTTTTCAGCTGATTATAGCTTACACTTTTTGTTCCTTATCTTTGCAAACATTTCATGGAAGTGCAGTAGTGAATAGATCTGCTTTTTATGCCAGACCATCCAGAAGTAAAGTCTTGTCCTCTTGCTCAGGAAGAAACCTCTAGCACTTCCTTCTGCTACTTCCCCGCATTTATCTATCATGTTTTTAAGGAAAAACCTGCTGCTTGCTCAGCCTCTGGAATACATGATGTATAATGTCTTCCTTGGCATCTTCAATCTTTGCTGCAATGCAAAATTATTCTGCTGCCTGTTAGCTGTGTGTATCATCAATGAAATGTGTACTTAGTAAATAAAACCTGCTCCCAACTATTGTACCTAAAACCCTTTCTCCAGGGTTTGTTTTATTTTTTGTACCATCTTGTTTTTATAATATATA
>VYXF01010181.1:160927-239613 GCA_013397295.1 Polioptila caerulea | reverse complement strand
ATATAATATATAATATATAATATATATATATTTTATATTTTATATATATGCTGTCATTTTCTAAAACCTCGATCTCTGCTTTGTCATTTTTGCTTTTCCCCCATAGATGAAACAATCTTGATTCAGCTCTGACTTAAAGACTTTTTTCCCCCCCCCCCCTTTTTTTTCCCTTGCCAAAATACATTCTTAATTNCAATATCAGCTTTTTATAACTCTTTGCTGCCATTGTTATTTCAGCCTTTTGCACAACTTGGTTTTGGTAAGTTTATACCAAGAGGTATTCCACTGAAGACAAGTCATGGTAATGTGGCCATGCTGGTTCTGCTCTGATGCAAGGTCCTTCCCTTGACAGAGAGTGCTTTGGGTTCTCTTGCCTCATAGTGGGGTATGAGAGTCCCAGTGCTTTAACTGACAAGGAGACAGTGGCATCTGATTGTCTGTATTTTGTCACTCAGGTTTTAAACCATGCCAAAGACATTGAAAAGATGTTGCAGAAATATATTTCCTTTGTACCATTTCAAGAAAGGTTGGTGATGCTCTCTGTCTTCTAGTCATGGTGCATCTGCATCTTTATTATTATGCGGAAGTGAAATCGTGTTATCCCTCTGTAAACGCTGAAAGGTTCGACATCTCTAACTATCCTTGAGATCTTCCCTAAACCTTCACCTCCTTTAATCCCACTGGGGGTCTTTGCACAGAGCACACAGCTGCATGCAGAGAGGACTTGATTGCCTTGTTAGTTTGGGTACTGCCAGTCTGGTACTTCCACTGCCTCTTTCCTCCTCAGAGGTCCTGGGACAGATCCCCAGCATTGCTTCCACCTCTGCTGTACTACAGATACATCACAGCAGCTGGGCCAAATGTCACAGCTAACAGTTCCTGGTAAAACAGCTTAAATGCTTGATAGATTTAACAAGAATAATATACATTTAACAAGAATATTATAACAAGAATAATATATTAATAATAATATAGATTTAACAAGAATAATATAATTTAACAAGAATAATAACAAGAATAATATAATATATATATATATAAAATTCTGGGCAAAATAGAATATTCACTAATGAAAACATCTGCTTGGTTTTAGTACCTGCAGTCTCTCTTTGTAAAAGGAACAAAAATCCCACATCAAACTGCCTATAACTATGTTGCATTATCAGACTTATTTCTGGTTTTTCTTCTCTCACAGCTTTTAAAATTATTGTTGGCTTTGACTAACCATCAACAGCTCATTTAACTGAGATTAGCTAATTCCCAAGAAAATTAGATTTTGCTGAAGAGTATGAGCTGATAAAAATGAGTATTTGATGTGTGTGTGGTCAGGTGGTCCCTGACAGTACGTGGTGAGCATCTGAAAAGCTTCTCCCTAAGTGTGCCACCAGAAATGTGTGGGCTCTGCAGGAGCTTCTGCAGATAGGTGGGACAGGCAGTTCTGCAGCAGAGGGAACAGGATGGCATGGAGAGTAACGGATTTCAGTTCTTAGCTCTTGGGCGGTGGAAGTTTCTTGGTTTTGTTTTTGTTTTTTTTTTTGTTTGGTTGGTTGTTTGGTTTTTTTTGTTTTCTTTGTTGTTTTAAGTTTTTGTGATTTTTCATCATTTACTTTGACTAGAGTCTCAGATTCTTGGAAGATTCACAATGCCTTGGTTCCTAGCCATTTCTAGTAACTAGGGGCCTGTTGAGAACTATGGTTGAGGCTTTTTGCCATCCTTAATCAGTTGAAATCTGATTGCTTTTATGTGTCACTTCTGTCTGTTCACCACAATTATCCCCATCCTGCCCTGTCAGAAGTGTCTGAGCATGTGTTGCAATATTTTGACAAAATACCTTTCTTTGGAGCCTTGCTGAACAGTTCTGCAGGGGACACATTTCTTCAAAGACAACAGCCAAGGCCAATCCTACTTAACACTTTGTGAGTAATATTCCAGCTTCCCTTTCATGGGTATTTCCCCCACTTGATGGCTCTTGCAGGTCACAATCTCAGTGAGAGCTTAGAAAGGTGTGCAGGTATTGAAACAAGCTGCAGGCTGCTGAAGCACATGTAGAATTATGGTTTTGTGCAGAGTTTTGATTGCTTTGCTAAGGCTGCAGTAAGGACTTGCTCATTGGGATCTTACTTTAGGAAAATGCCATGTGATGTTTTCCCACTGAGTTTTCTCTCAGTGTGTGATGGGCTGGCAGCCCAGGCAGGGCTTGGAGCAGGCAGCTTAGGGCTGCTCTCGCTTTCCTCCCTTCTGGGGAAAGCTGAGTGGCCTCACAGGCATAAAGGAGATATGGGGTTTGTCACCTTTGTGTTCAGACTACTTACCCAGGGTTATTAACAGCATTGGAGTGGGTGGTTCAACCTAATTGCTCCCTGTTCCTCTGGAATATCTGCACACACTTGGAATTTTCTCAAGGCTGACTCTCAGCCTGTCTGCCTCCAGCTGCCTGCTCTTCAAGCCCTTTACTCTGTCAAGATATCACATGAACTTCTGCATTGTGACTAATATGTAAGGTGAAGGAGCTTCCAGTAATATTTAGAGAAGTGATTAAATCCTTTGATAGGATGTAATTCTTTTGAATAATTGCCAAGAAGTCCCTTCTGCTTTGAAACTTGGGCTTTTCGTCATGGTATGCAATATGCAGCCGCCTCCACCAGGCAAGGTCACATGTTTTTTTTTACATTTTGTCTTTGCATGCCTTTTGCCACCAAAGGATCCTTGTGCTTGAAAGTGTGGCAGATCTGCTGAAAGGCTGGAAACTACTCAGAATTATTTTCTGTGCTGTATATAAATGTATTTTCAAAGAGAAGCATTAAACAGCTATTAAAAAATCCAGAAAACCAGTTTTGAATTGATTTCCCAGTTGTATTATAAGATGAAAATGCTTTGCAGGATCACCTCTCTTCTGCTCCTCCTCCCATGTCTCTGGGTTATGTGTCACATCATTATGGGTTATGTTTCCATCTTGCCATAGTTTCAAAGCAGTGATGTTGAGCACCTTTGTTCTCACGGCTGGTGTTGAGACTGGTGGGGTGCATGTCTGACCCAAAACTTTATTCATGCAGCATACTTTGCAATCTTCATCCAGCTGCTTCAGCCACAGCAGTTAAAATAGTTCATCTAATCAATAAAAATACCTGAAGGAACAGGGCAAACACTAAATAAATAAATAAATTTTTTGCCAGAAATGCTGTTCAAATTATGGAGTTTTTTTTGTCTATTTGTATTGTGTCAGAACCTATTTCAGTGTAGATCTGTTTAAATGACAGATAAATGAGTTGTGAAGTAGTCTGTAATCCTGTTCTGGTCTCTGGAGAAATTTAATCAAAACTATTTTGAAGGCACTGTTTAAAGAACTCCAGTATTTGTAACAAATTTCATATGAATGTGAAAACAAGATTGGTGCTCCCTCTGTAAGGGAACAGTGTTCTTGTGCAGGAACAGCAGCCCAGACAAATGCAGACATGTAAATTAAGAATATCTCATATCCCCACACACAAATCAAAATTTAATAACTAAAAAAGAACCTTGATAGTAATTCAGGAGACTAAGGTCTTATTACTGTCATTTGCGGACTGTTTGTTTTTCACACCTCCAGAAAGGGTTGAAAAATGAGTGTTCATTTCTCAGAACAGAAAAAATACCCTTGGGATCTGCATACCTGCCACATTCTCTGTTGAAGTCTCAGCATATCTATCAGCTGCTTTTGAAAATACACAAGTTCATTGTGAAGTGACAGATCATTTGGAAAAAGAGGAATGAGAATGAGATGTTTTCACCTACTAAAGGGGCCACATGTCTTCTGTTCAGGCTGCAGAGGTCAGAAAATGATGTTTGCTGTCAGTTTGAGCTCACAGGTGAGAGATCCCTGGATTCCACCTGTGCATTGCAGAGATAACTGCTCTGTGCTTTCATTTTGGGGTTTTAATGACCACATTACTCATATTTACATTTCTTTCTTAATTGGACATTTGAAGAAAAAATTATTTGGTAGTTCTCATATGTTACAGTTTTTATCTTCAGCAACTTATTAAAGAGCACAGTCTTGGTCAGAACGTGTTCAAAGCACCTTGCCTGCTTAAAAATTATCTGTACAAGGATAATGAAGGGTCTAATTATCACTGCAGTTACAAACTAATTCTCAAATGCAAAATATACCTCCCATGTAATTACTGGGATCAAACTGGATTTTCAAATAATTTATCCTGTTTTACTGGAATGCCTTTTAAAATTAACCTGTCTTGACACTATAGGAGGCAATGTATTCCACTTTTATTGTTCTCTTGGCTTTACTGTGCACTGGGGGTCTTTTTTTTTTTTTTTGTTTAGATGCTGTGTGAGTATTATTCTAACCCGAAAATCAGTGTTACAAACGTACTCTTGAAGATTTTCCTACGGAAAACAGTGAGAGAAACAAAAAGACACAGTGAAAAGTTTTCTTTAGGATCCACTAAAAATAAGTAGCTAGGTAGTAACAGTTCTGTGTTTTGACTGTTGTTAGATGCATGGTGGTTGGGCAAGATATACTAGTTTATCTTAGAATTAAAAATATGGACATGAAGCTTTGCTTGGTTTTCCTCTTGATTTTGTCTTGGTTTTCCCCTTTCCCTGGCTTGACATTCACTCTTTTTCCAAGTGCTTTGATATTTTTGAGCCAAGGTCATTATGTATCTGATTATTTACTGGTTGCAGTACTAATTTGTGCTGCAGCGATGGTCCGGATCAGGGACTGATACAGTCACCAGACAGAATAATAGGCTCCAGATTCCTGCAGGTACTTAAAATTTGTTTTGCAATGTACTAATGTTCCATTCTTCCTCATTACCATGTCTGCAATCTGTCCTTGGCTTGCTTGCCATTTTCTTTGGGCACCACAAAGGTGTCTCTTCCACAGAGACAGGACTCTGCATTAAAAATTATATTCCTCTTTGTTCCTTGTCTCCTTTAAGCAGTTAGTCTGTGGAAAGGGAGAAGCAAACATGCCTGATCACATTCTGGCCTTCTCAGGTCACCCAGTTCTTCCTCCACTTGGGAGGCCTGGGAATAAATCACAGCTTCCTAAATTCTCTTTGAAATGAGTTGGGGATGGGTGGGTACCAACAGCTGACCTCCAAATCCAAGATGATGGGGAGGAAATTTATGTTCATAGAACCTTAATATATTGTTAATAATTTTTGGCTTAGTCTAATTCTTTTTTTAAAGAAAAAAAGAATTGATTCTGGGGTTCAGAAATTAAATGCTTAATGAGCTCATGCAAAATAATTTAAAATCCCCTTCTGGTGTAATTGCCTTGGCAGGTTGTATTTAAACAGAGAATCTCTTTTAGTGACTTGGGCTTAGACTTCAGTGGTGTCAGGGTCTCTAAAGCCTCAGAGGAGCTGACTTGGCTTCCAGGGCCAGAGATTTTTGGAAGCTGTAGGTTTACTATGCTGTGACTCTTCTGTCCAGGCTGGTTGTCCAGAGAAAGAGGAATTTGCTCCTGGTTGCAAGGACTTTGTCCAGAAGCAGCTCCCCGTGGGAAGGGGAGCTGGGAACCTGAACAGGGACATGCCTTGGCCTCACCCAGGGGCAAAATTAGGGAGCTGGAAATAAATTTTCATGCACAGCACTTCCTAAAACAAGCATTTCATTATTTCTTTAAAATGGAGCATTATGAAAATATACCGTGAAAGCCCTAGTGGTAGAAAAAGTGTTTGAAGTACTTAGCAGATCCAGAATTACATGCTTAGTATGTATGGGATTGATTTTTTTAGTCCTTTCTGTAAATTATAATGGTGTTTTTCCCTTGGAGATTATACCTCTGCTCATTTTGAGTCTAAGAATGTGCTAAGTCATTACAAAAAAACATTCAAATTGTTGTAATCTGTGCTCTATCTTTTGAAATCTGCAAATAGAAACCTTTTCAACAATGCATGTTAGTAGATTAGTTTATCTAAGAAAGAAGTTTTAAATCAAGGTGAAGGGTTTTTTTCAGCTATAAAAGCCAATTTACTGCAAATTAGAAGTTTTATTCCAGTGGGGATGTTAGTGGTGGGAAAGGTCATCCTCCTATAATATAATCTGCCAAGTATTTATGGAAGTTACTGTAATACCAAGATACAACTTGATTTTAAAGACAAATATGAACCTGAAAATTCCTCCTGGTGTTGTTCAGTCAAAACCAGTTAGAGTCTTGCTACTGAAGCCAGGGTTTTGCTCTTGACTTTACTGAGAAAGAGCATTATCTGTGTTTGGGGTGAGTTCCTGCTTTGTAGAGGGGAGGACGGAGACAGTTCATTGCAGTCACTAATTCCCATTTTCTTTTGCCCCCAAGACTACTGCAAGCAAGGACTTCACTTGTGCTGCAGAAAAAGGGAAAGAAAAAATAAGTGATAAAGATCCTGTACTGGTGGGCTACTGAGGGAGAAAAATCTTTCTTCCTACCCCTGTCTTTAAGAAGAAAGTACAGGGTTGCAGAAGAACAGGCTGTCTTCCAAGACTTTTTTTATTCCCTTTTTTTCTTCTGAACCTTTCTGTAAAGTGAGACTGCACCAGTGTTGAAAACTGCTGTGAAAGCTGGAGCTGCTCTTTTCTTGCCTTTTGTCACTGCTGTGGTAACTGTGTCACTGTTCTCTGGTAGGCAGCCCCCAGGAACTGCTCCCCTGGGGAAATTCTGCCTTTTCCAGCAGGCAGGGTATGAACAGGATGGGTCACTCAGTCTGGCCACCCAGATTTGAAGGTGTGACAAGTGTGAAGCCCTGGTTTGGACTGGAACCTTCTCCATGGCTGTGTTTGTCTGTGCACAGCATAGATGCAGCAGGTGGAGCTAAAACAGGTAATTTGAATTTTATAATCAGCATGGCCAGGTCCCTCTCCAGACTGTGTGCCCTCCCTGCCTCCTGCCCACTCCTGCTGGCTCTGGGGCCACAGTGGGGAAAAAGAGAAAAAAGCCTTGAGGATGTGCAAGGACTGCTGAGCAACAGTCAAAACTCTGCTGTGTTTTTGTGCTGGTTTACTCACAAATAGGACATAGCACCAGGCTCGCCAGCAAGGAGCTCAATTAACTCCATCCCTGCCAGACTCAGTGGGATAATAGCTGAGATACTCATCTCTGATGGTAATAGTGCCATCAAGCCTGGAAATTACAGATCTGTTATTCCAGGGTGTGCCAGAGCTCTTCAGAACTGAGTTTGTCTTCTGGAACAGTAAAAATGTAAGTGATGGTTAGATACCATAAATGAAAGCATAAAGGGGATGTAATGCAGCACTTAACTGATTGCTGGGCATGTAAGTTTACAGTTAATGCATGATCCAGCAATGGGTATTTTTGAACAACAAAATACTGTCATTTTTATACCACTTTACACTTCTTCATTCAGAAGCCAATGCTTCTAGTTCTAATAAGTTAAATCTCTTGTTTTCGTATAGAAGTCTTTTAGACCTTGCATCTTTTAAAGTTCTGAAAAACACGACACAGATTATTTTGCCTGGATTAAACCAAGCTCTGCTTCTTTCACCCTGAATCTCATCCTCCTCTTTGTACTGCCAAAATAATTCTTGGCCTTAAGGAAGCTAAAAATGGGCAGTGAGGTGGCAGACTTTCTCCCCCTCCATAGAATCACTGGTAGAGTTTTTAGTGAGATTTCTTACAGAGCAGTGCTAGATAAACAAGATGAAAGGGTAACCTGAAGTTATGGGAGTGCTAAAAAAGATAATAGTATAATTTCTCACTTGTGCTTTCTTATGATGTGATTTCTCACACCCGGGAGTGGGGAAAAATCTGATGATTTCTCTTCTTTGGCAGGTCAGTGTGGCCCAAACCCAGGGGTGGGAACTCTTGTTTTAGGGACAGAGGTGGAGATAATGATGGAAATGCTCCTCTGCTCCCCGGATACCAGAAATCCTCTCTGATTTCATGTTGGCTGAAGAGTCTGCACTACCTCAAACTTTTGCCCTCCCACATCTGCCTCGTGCTCAGCAGCCACAAAGATAAAGCTGCAAATATTGCCACCTGCTGTGTGTGTATTTATCATCTTGACTGCAAAACCCTCCTAGATAATTTTTAGTCTGCAAGGGTAAATAAACTGCATTTATTACATACCTGAAATGAATTTTAATAAGGAGAAATCTGGCTTTTCTTCTAAAATGAAAGTTCAGAGACAAGTAAACTGACCCTGTGAGTTTTAATCCAACATTTCTCATTGGAGGAGCACTTGACAGAGTTGAGAAGCAAATAAGACTTGCTCTTTTCAATCTCGGCTTTTGCCAAGTAAACATCACTGCAGTAATGATGAAAAGGCCACTAACAAACAATCCAGTCAATGCCTGAAATTCGAATTTTTGGGAAATTTGAATCAGCACTGCAGATGTTACCTGCCTGTTTCCAGCTCTGAGTGATTCCAGAACGAATTTAAACAAAAGGGAAAATGATCTACATTAGACATCACCCTTTGCACATGAGGAATTGTGTGATTGGTCATTTTCCTAGCTTTCAAAGGCTGGAGAAATGATATTATGACAAATCCTGATCATCAGCACTTCGTAAAGCTTTTTTGTTGAAGCTGTGTGTGTTTGGTTTTGGGTTTTTTTGTTTGTTTTATTTTTTGTCTGCATCTTCATGTTCTGCCCAAATGAAGTGTTTGAAGATGATGTTCTGTGTGGTGTTTTTGTTGCCAAACCAAGCACAGTCTTCGGGATTTAGGAGTTGTGAATGAATGTTTTGACTCACTGTTGTTTCTTGTGGATGTGTGAAGAGGAATAATGTAGACTTTCTGTATGAAATTACATGAAGGAAAACATCAATATAAATTTTATTAAATTTCTCTTAAATATTAAATTTGCTGAATTTCAAACCACTTGAGTTGAAAGAGACTCTTCTAGCTACTGTTGTCCAGATACAATACTGATATAAATTAATGTATCCAAACATAATGAGATTCTGATGGTCTGAGGACATTTACAGAACAAAATTCAAGCAGACTTTTTTCACCTTTCCCTGAATCATTCTGCTGCACTTGTCTCAACACAGAAGAGGCTGTTTGGAGAGCATACGGCCTGGAAAAGTGTTTCTAAGCAGGTGTAACGGGAATTCTTCTCATAATGGCTGCAAATAATTCAGATAAATATGTCATGGATGGTTGTTCCTGACAGGAGGGAGTATATAATGTATAGAAATGATACCTTGTGGAAGAGTGACTTTGAAGAACCTCATTTTTTTGCAATAAATGAGCTCCAAATGTTTGAAATCCTGGTACAACTGCATAATGAAGGTGATTCACTTATGTTCCAAGGTTTTTTTCAAACTAGAAATTGCATCAAATGAGATTTTAGTGATTTATTATCATACCAGTCTTCACCTAAACAGTAGTTGAAGGAGGACTTCAGTATTTTTACAGTTTGAGGGTTTTTTTTTTTCCTCTATTAGAATTTTAGAAATAATTCTTTGTGGAAAAAGAAAATAACCTTTCTGACGTAACCCTCTATTAACATCTGTCTGAAAACGCTCATCTGGTTCTGGTGGCGACAGGACAGAAGGAAATGGATTATTGCCTTTTTAAGTCTAAAACGATTCATGTGAAGAATTCCAATGATTTTTTTTTTCATATGTTTGGATGGAATGATGGCTTTACAAAGGAGTTTTAGATGCTGTTTCACTGAGACGTACAAATTTATTTTTACCATTTATTTTTTGATTTATTGCAAACTGAGGTGTAATGAAGGAAGCTGCTGGCTTTATATGTAATTACTAAAAGTTTCATTGTGGTGGAATTGTGATGCAGATCCTGGAATTTTATGTATGAAGGAGAGGTTAAAAAAGGTTTCCAGTGTTTGTGGTTGAATATAAAACTTCAGCTGTGATCAGTCAATCTGTAACTACGTATATATAAATTTTCAGTTTTGTTTAAGCTGAGCAAGTAAAAAGGGACAATATTCATTATAGAACTAAAAATCTCAATGATTCTGATTGGTTTGCCATCTATTCTTGAAAAATGAGCATTTGAATTGGCATTTATTCTTAGTGTTTGCAGACACATTAATAGACATAAAATGAAATTAGAACCTGATTCCTCCTCCAGCCAGCCCTGACCCAGTTATCTCGTCCTTCACCCCTGAGTCAGCAAAGGGTCCGAGTGAAATTGTAAATCCGAAATGTGGAGCAGCCTAAGCTGACCTCATGCATGTGCCTTGGGTTTTGTGAGCTCACACAGTGGCAGGAAGGGCAGGGCCCTGGAAGAAAGTGCACTCCCACACAAAGCTGCTGTGGAGGGACGTGGTGGGGCCAGGTGGGTACTGGAGCTTTGCCACAGAGGATGTGTCCTCTCCATCACACCCTCAAGGACAGGAGGGGTTTGTTGGAGCAGAGAGAACAACCCAGATTTCCTCACAGATCTGATAAGAGCTGCCCATGAAGTCTAGATGGGGGGAAGGGGGATGCGTGCTTGGAAAATCTTTGAGAAGAGAAAGATAAAGTGAAAACCAGTGCAGTTCTCTTGTTATTTGCTTGAACATTTTTTTTTTACTTTGGAATCCTTCAGAGAAAGATGCCATCTCTGCATCTCAGAGTGTTACATCATCTGTAAATAACTGCTTTATAGATTAAAAAAAATTAAAAAAATTATTGCAACTGAATTAGCAGATGCCACAAAATTAAGTTCTGGGATGTGGTAGGAAAAAGGTAGAATTGCTGCCTGATACAGGCTTATCTTAATCACAGTGGGTGCTTTTTTAGTTTTTAGGATTCTGTTCTCAAGCTTCTGGAATCAATAACATCAAAATAAAAGACTGTGTCTGGATTTAGTGGGGCTTTAAAATCTGTTTTAGGGTTTAAAATTCTAGATATTGACTGCATATTTCACCCCTGTGGGTAACTTTCCTCCATACATTCGTTCCTGGGAGGAAATGTTCCACCTGATGGGCCTGAGAGATGAGAAGGTGCCAGAGCCTCCTAGAGAGAGCCTCAATCTTGTCCTTCTACAGCCACAACGCAGAGTTTTCCTTGTTGGAGGGTGATCAGGCGTAGGAAAGGTGTGGACAGAATTGTACCTGTACCTGCTTTCCAGCCATCCCAGCCCACTGGCTCAGGGAATGGAAACTGGTGCTGAAAATAAAGTATCTTTGGAAGCAGTTTCATACCTCTCATGAATTTCTAGCATTGTGGCTCTAGGCCAAATACCCAAATGGAATACCCAAAAATGTGTTTTTTGGGTCTAAATCAAATATAAAATTGGAAAGGAAAGCCTAAAGGGGATGCACATGGATATCCCTTGAGAATCCCTCTTTCCCTACAGGAGAGATGAGGGAAAAGAGGCTGTGGAATCTCATCCTTGCATATTCTGAAAACAGGGTGTGTAAGGCCTTGAGCAAGTGCACTTAGCTTCAGATTTGGCTGTGATTTGAGGAGGTGGGTGCAGCAGATGGCCTTGAAGGGTTCTTTGACATAATTTATTCTATGACTCCATTTTCCTGTGTATAAAAATACTGCCAGCAGCAAGTGTATTTTATTTCCAAAACTGACTTGGATGCAGAACGTTACATTAGTTGTACCTTGCCATTTACACTGAAAACAGACAAGATCAATATTGTAACAGTGGTTAGTGAAACCACAATAACAGTTTTATTGGCTGAGCTGGTTTGATGGTTTTGAAAGAGAAAATGCTTCTGGTAATTGCCATCACTGTATTTGGTCTGAACTGATTATGAGTGGGAAAACAGAAAGGGTGTACAGGCTAATATTCTTTCTTGGGTGAACACTTAATTTGATACTGAAGAGACAAAAGGAGGCTAAATAATTATATTGCTCACCTAACAGAATAAGCAAAAATGTGTGAAACTCACTAAAATGTTGGGATAGTGTGAAAGACTTGATCATCAGCATATTGTAATTGTAGCCCTGCAGTTTGCTGAGGCATTTGCTAGAAAGAGCAGTCGCAGTAAAACATAACCAGCCCTTCGTGTGGTAATTGTGCAGAGTGTTCAGAGCTGCTGGAAGTGCTGCAGGGCCACGTGTGCGCATTTGGCACACTGCAAAAAGTGTAATTTAACAATAGGGAAATGCCTGCAAATCATGAGCAAAAGTAGCAGGAACTTGGGGTGCTGAGTCCTGAGGAATAACTGTTTTCTCGTGGTTAGAAGTTGAGATTAGAAATCCAGGCTCTGTTTTCCTGTGGAGAGGCACAGAGCAGTGTAATAAAGCTTCTGTTGAGAAACTCAAGTGTGGAATAAACATTGTCCCTTTCAGGAATTACTGTGGAGACTTAACTTTCCAGTTTGTGCTCTTGTGTCTGCAGCTGAAGGTGGAATGCTTCTGAAGGAATGCTGTTGTCTGGAATTCAGCCAGGGATCACTTCCTGAGCAGGAGGGTATGTGGCCAGCTCGGTACCCAGCACACCAAGAAGAGGAGGAAGGAAGGCAGGAGCAGTGTCCAACTTATTTCAGAGATAGAGGTGAAGGAGGAGATCCACTTAGGAACTCTGGAAAATCTCAGATGACTTTTGTGTCAGAGATGGATTTGCTGGAATCCTGTGCCTCAGGAACTCATTGTGACTGTGATGTTTTAGTGCAGTCCAAAGGCTCCTTGGTGTTTGCTCAACTCTGGGACTCGTGTTCTTAGACCAAGAGCTGTAAAATCTGTGTGGGCAGAAGCTGTTGAGCTAGACACCATCATTAAAATAAGAATGTAAGTATTGGAGTTTGTTCCTGTAAACACTTGCTGCAAAGTGTCCTGCTCCCTATTCAGTGAACTGGGGCAAACATGCACAGATCTTTGTCAGAGCCTGGATCACAGCAAGTGCAGGTGCCTAAAATTAAACACCTAAATAAGTCATCTGGATTTGAGAGCTCCCAAAGCTCCCATTAAAGAAATTAATGCCAAAGGTGAGCAAGTTCCACTAATGCTTGAGAGGGGTAAAGTCACTTGAATTGCTCTTGTCAATAATTTTGATTTTAGTCGTAAAGCTCAGGCTGATACTCTGCTGACCAGTAAATATTGTCTATTGATTCTGTCACCTGAATTAATGTCTCTGAACTGGATTCTGCTTCCCCTTAATGCTTGCTTTGTTAGTATCAGATGCAAGAGGTAGAAGCAATGTTGAAATTATAATTTGTTGTTCTAAAACACCAGTTTGGGCTTGCATAAAACTTGACCAAATATATAAACCGGGTGAATACTTGCTTGTGGTGGTTAATACAGGGCCATTGCATTTGTGTTGGGAAGAGATGGAATATTGCATGGCTCGGGGTGTGCCTGATGAGCACTTACTGCATGATGCTGATCTGATGATTGAAATATTTTAGTAGCCTTTTACGCTTTTTCACCCAAAGAAAACCAGGCACAAGTAAAATTGCTTTTTTAAATTAAGAATGAGGTGAGTTTTACTTCTGAAAAGATAGTATTGTCATAAAAGCATTCCCCCAAATCCAATGTTTTCCCTTAAGAGTGGAAGTTTAGTGAATGTCCCGTTAGAATGGGATATCTTCTGGTAACAGGTAGTCCCAGGAGCACATGCTCCCACAAGCTTTTTAAAGAGCAAATCCTTGAGGATCATTTGTATTTTTATACCATACAAATTCTAGTCTGTCTCTTACAACATGTGTTGTATAATTCCTTTTTTCTTCTTTTTGACCTTCTACCCTTAACTTCTTGGCAATTTATTAAACTCCTGATAAACCCTTTAGCACCTACAGCTTTTTTCCTTCAAGTAATAGCAAACTGCTGTTTCTGATAAAGTTCAAGTTCTGAATTTTTTTTAAAGTTGAAACAAATCCTTTCCCCATCGTTAAATTTTAACCTTTCACATTTTTGAATATTTGGCTACTAACACAGCTTCACTTTTAATGAGAAGACTCACAGCAGATTTCTTGCCAGCTGTCACAGTGAAATGCTGAGCATTAAAAGTTATCAGAGAGAGAAGCTGCAAAACGACATCAATGGCTAAATAAAAGGTTTGTCAGGAAATATGTAAAAATTATATGCTTATAGTTTCAAAGACAATTAATTACACCAGGACTATTTTTTTTAACCTAGCTTTCAATATTTTCAAATGCCTTGCAGTCATATTTAAGATATTATATTTCTTTGATTTTTCTGGGCCTCGTTTCCAGTTCTCTTTTCCTTCCTGTTACACAACTGACTTGCTTTGCATTATTGACTGATTCATATTTTAGGATGAATTTATGGTGGTTAAACATGGAGAAATGCTGAGTTTCAAGATTTGTACTCTAAGCTCCTCTTTTTAGGTATCCTCTCAGTTCTTTGAAATCCAATTTCCAGAGGGGATAGTTCAGCAAAAAATTCAGTTGAGCATGGTATTTAGGAACTTTCCAGGAGATGAATTGTTTTTCTTTTTTCTGAGGGTGTTGGCAGTGCCTGTCTGTTTTTCTCTTGGAGTCCTATTGCTAGAATGGAATGTAATGTTTAACTGATGCAATCTCTGATGTATTTTATCAAGAAAAGACATATATTAGCTGCAGAGTGGATTAATGTTCTCTGATATAACATGTGATGTGTAAAATATTATGGGTGCAGTTGTTCTGTGATGTGGGTGAGGGAAGAAGGTCCCAAGCTGTGGCTGTGCAGTGAGGACACAGTGTTTGTCTCAGGGCTCAGAGCGGGCTTTCCCTCCTCAGCTACTGCAGAAACTTCATTTATTTATTTATGGAGGGCCCTGGGCCCCTGCCCTGTCTGTCACAGCATTTCCCTCCTGAGCTCCCATTTGTGTGGGGAACTGGATCTCTTTTCTGGCATTCCTGTGCAAAAGCATTCTTGTCCAGAGCGAAGATCCGAGCTTTTGGAGGAGCCAGGGCCTGTGGATTGTGTCCAGCTCCACGTTCTCCACAGGTCACCGTGCTGGACTTAGCACGGGGGCAGAGCCTTCACACGGCCTGTTCAGGTATAGATCAGAGGAATAAACAAATCCAGGTCCCTGCAGACCTCCTGTGTGCTCTCCCAGTGTAGGGAGAAAGCCCGGAGGTCGGGCTGGCCTTGCCCTCTGTGGCTGCCTCCGGTGCCTCTCAGGTCTCTTCTGCTCGCCTGCACTTCCAGCTGCAGGACCGTGGGCAGGAGGTCTTGTAGGACAGAAGTGTTTGGTGTTGTTTGAGCACTCTGGCTCCTGGTGGCAGCCCCAGGCAGAATGAAATACTCATTTGGTCATGACAAATCGTGACTGCACAAGAGTGGTTGTTCTGTGGCTGATCTGACCTCTGCTTAGCTCTCTGCTGGAAATCTTTCCTTGCTCATGTCAAACTACTTCAATATCTGAAAGTGCAATCTTTTCCTTGGCAATTAATCCCTACTACACATGAAGATCTGCATTCAAGCAGATGATGAGCTGTTGTCTGATCTTCTCAGGGAAGAGTTGAGACTTTAAAAACAAAACCAAAAATGAGCTGAAGAGCAGCATTTCAGAATATACAGAAGATGTCATTAAGAGAAAAATATTGTCTCAAGATGAAGATAAGATATCATATCAAGAAAATATCACAGAAGATACCATTCCCTTTGAGATTACAGGCAGTAAAAAGTCCAGAAATGGAACAGTTAGGACCTTTGCTTTTTTTCTTCTTTCTGTGAAAGTAGTGCAGGGATATGACAAAACTGAATAGTTGGTCATTCCACACTGTCGAGGGAGCCTTTCAAATTTGTTCTGGGATAAGGTAACACCTCATTAGCAGCTCGGTTTTTTTCCCCACCAAACCCACTGTGGTGCTGGTGTTCTTGCATTTTTGTAATGGCATATGATGGTGGGGGAAATGAGCTTCTGTACTTTCTCTGGCACCACGAGCACATCCCAGATGTTGTCTGAGCTCAAAGCTCAGATAAACTTCTGTTGGCAGAGCAGGGACAGGGAAAATTATTGTTATAACGCTGATACTTCAGTAAGACCAGGATGTACTGCAAATCTTGTTTGAAATGTGTAATCTCATTTATATGGATTTGATTTTACTTTGAAGTTTGCCAGTTCTGTAAAAGAGAAAAAAAAATCCTTGAAGCATATTTGCTATTTCTGTTTTCTCCCCCAGAAGTCTGAGAGTGTTATTCCAGTATAAGTTAGAAGAGAGTTTTCAAATCTCAAATATTCATAACCTGAATTAATTTTGTCCAGAAAGTGATGGGTGGAATTGCCAGCTACTAATGATGAAGAAGGATGTGTCTGAAAGGACAAAGTCTCTAAAAACTGAAGCTAGAGCATTTTAGTTTTAAAGTTTTAAAGTTTATAGTTTTAAAGTCCCCTCAGACTCTGGTATTTTTACATGCTTCTGTACCAATTGTGTGTTGTAGAGGTTGCAGCAGTCCTTTGAAATTTCCAATTATTCGAGACCTTCCAATTATGTCTCTTATTGATCAGCATGCTGGAGACTTGCCTAGGCAGAGCCAAGGATCTGTGACCCTCTGGGAGGCCTCTTGTGCTGATTCAAAGCTTATGGATAATTCAGGAACAATAGCATAAGAATTTGTGGCTTACGATGTTTGCGGTGGAATTAATGCACTCATAGTTCAAAGGCTTTGTAAGCCAAATGTCAGCTCAGCTCCCTGTTCAACACCTCCCTTGGACATGCCACTGGGAACCTGTAAAATTACACTGGTAACCTTCATCCAATTTCAAATACAAACCCACCATTTATTTGTTAATAATGTAAAAAAGCCTTGAACAGAAAAGCCTTTCTGTGCTGCAGCATTTTGTCCATTTCATAAATGGAGAGAATAAATACAGCCTGGTCATTTCATGACTACTTCATTGGTCTCAAAGCCATAATTTACTGAAATGTAATGAATTATTCTTTGTGAGGGGGTACAACATGGTTGATTATTCTTTCCTTGAAGCGTTTTTCTTTTTCTTGTGGTGTTCTTTGATTGTTGTTTTGTTTTGTCTGGGATTTTTTTATTTGTTTTGTTTGTTTTTGTGGTATGGGTTTTGTTTTGGTTTTGTTTGTTTTTGATCATTTGGGTTTTGTTTGCTTTTGTTTTGGATTGGTTTTGGGTTTTGGTTTGTTTTTTTTTTCACCTTGGAGAATAAATTGCACAGATTTAAGATGTAGATGATGTGGCATCATTCCTTTTCCCAGAAATGAGAAGTCCGCTACGTGATTAGTTTGTGAAGGAAACATTGAAATGAAAACTTTTCTGCTGTAACACTTTAGTGTTGATTCTGCTCTGCCTTTGGTTCTGCCGCCATTGGTGTTTGTCTTAGTGCAGGACACCTGATAATAGACAATTGCTGTGGTTTTTCTTGTAGCCCCCTGTGGATACACACAGTAAGTTTAGAAAATTCCCAATTCAAGCTGCACAGTATAAGGAAACTCAGCTTTCTGTGCACCTTTCTGGGGCTGTATTTTAAAGATATTGCTGCAATAGTCAATAAAAATGAGGATTTGTAGGAGTTACAGAGATTCTGTTACACTGCTAGCTTCTGAAATTTCTACAGGGCTTTTACCTTTTCCATGATCATTGACATATTGTGTATTATTAGCCTTGAGTGAAGTAAAGGCATTAAATTTTCCTCAATGTCCAAAATGTTCGTTTTTTAAAGATTACAAAAATTGATTTAAGTATTTTTCGTTTTCAAATTGTGTTTTCCTCAAGTCCACATTTCAGATGTCAGGGTGTTTTAGCACATCTGGAGCTGGGTGAAAGCATAAGTTTTGCTGATGAAGATGTCTATCAATGTTTTCAAATCTCTTTTGTCACAAAGGGATTCTGTCATTTCTGTCCAGAATTGTGTCTGTGCGGGAGCAAACCCAACCAGCCCCTAACTTGCCCCACTTTCTTCAGTTTTCTCTTTCTATAGGTTGTCTCTGCTGAAGTTAAATGTCCTCAGTGCACGAGGAGGGTGAGTTGGCACAGTATGCTCTGGGCATGGCCACATGCAGTCAGCTGCAGTCTTTCATCTTTCCATCAATCTTTTATCTTTCTATCAGGAGAGCCCCTCTGGCAGGGCTGTGGCTCAGCCTGCAGTGTTCCCTCTGAGCCTCCCTCCTGGATGGAGAGTGCCAGGCTCGGGGTGTCTGCAGCTCCACTGTGACCCTGAGCCCCTGGAGCTGGGGTCACAAGAAGGGCTGAGTGAGCTCAGCTCCTGCTCCTGCCCTGTGCTGGCTCCCCTGGCCTGGCAGTGCTGGCACAGGTGTCCCACCAGTCTCCCTGGAAATGCTTCCTTCAGGGACAGCTGCAGCTGAGGCAAGGGGCTGTGGTAACCGTTCACATGTGCCAGCATTCCTTGGGGATCAGCAAATCCTGCAGCAGGAGTGTAGGGGACAGCTGATACAGGTGTGCCCCATCTGATCAGGGTCAGCTTGCACTCAGGATCAGGACAAGAGTTCTTTTTGGTGATGGAGCTGCGTGTTCAACCATGAACGCTGAATTCATTCTGCTGCTCAGGCAGCACATGGCTGGGATAGAGGGCTCATGGCAGAGAAATGGGCACTGCCTGGGTAAAAAAGGAAAAAAAAAGCTGTCAGGGCTTATTTGTCTTCTGTCTTCCTCTGCTACCCTTTGATTAGTTTATAAATCAAATCATACTGTGCATTTAACTCAGTAAGTAAGAAGCTTTATGAGGAAAGTGGATGATCTGAAATGGTTGTGTTTGCTTATGCAGAGTTCTTAATTTTTTATTAATGACAAGTAGAGATCACACACGCACACTCACACACTCTCACACACACACATTTTTTTCTGTGCTACATTGTTCCCTTGGCATTTAAATGTCCTCTGCAGTCTTAGGAGACACACAACCCTTTAAAGTAAATAGAGACCATTATACGGAGTTTGTGTTAGATTATACAGGACCATGGAAAAGGGACAAAACCCACTGAAAAAGTAATGATGTGTTGCAGCCAAAGGCTGTGTATGTTTTGTCAAAATCAACATATGTCCTGTGTCCACCAGCAAGAAGCTGCTATGATCCAGATTAGGCACCTGCTCATTAGCTAATCATTTGTCCGTCTTATCAGATGCTTGAGCTGTTCTAGTTTTTTGTTTGCAATTAAATTTATGGTGGTCACTTCCTTTTTATTTCCTACAAATAGAAACACAGCCATCTTTCCTACTGAAAGCCTGGGGACTCTTCATTTCGATGGAGTGTTAAGAGTTGTTTTTCTGTCTCAGTCCACCAGGTTTCCCAGTGGAAGATTTTCAGACCACCAGCTGCAGTCCTGACTCGCTGGCATGCTGTGAGCTCGATTCTTTTCCTGCCTGAGCTCTGCACTTCTGGTCTCTGGGGCTGTTCCCCAACTTTTCTCTTGTTCCAGAAGCAGGAGCTGAGTGGAAGCTCAGCAGTACAAGATGCTGTAAATGTCACTCGTTTCTACCCATATGGTTTTCATTGTAACAGCTGCTCATTTGATCAATGTGGATCTCAAATACTGCTCGGTAATATAGGCATAGCAAATTTGAAAAAAGAACTTTTGGAAAGGCTTTAATATTTAATTAGTTTTCTATCTCTTTGAAGACATATTAATGCAAAGGTTCAATGGAAGGTTCCTCAAAATGTGATTTGCTTCTATGATAATATGGAGCTACAAAAAAGCCAGATGTGTTTGTTCATTAGGTGTGAGTTAACTCTGTGTCCAGTTCTGTGACCTCCCTGATGAATTATCCTGGAGTGTTTGTTAAATAGTAGGTTCCAAAAGACCTTTACAAGGTCACCCTGACAGGTGAAGACTAATTTCATGCAACACTGACTGATTAGTTCAACAGGAGTGGATATTTAGGGTACAGAAAAAATCTCTCTCCTCCCCAAAATAAGAGATTGCAGCATTTTTTGGAGGTAGAGCAATTTCCACAATTAGAAACATCTTATCAGCTTTCATGAAATATGTATTTCTCTTTGCAAATTAGGATTTCCTTGCAATCAAGCTTTGTCTTAATTGCTCAACAGAAAATAACTGCCAATAAAGAAAAAAAAGAATCATATCTAAATACTTCCATCAGTAATGCTTGTTGATCATCAAGAAAGAGTAAACAGTTCCTTACCAAGAGTTTAGTTTTGCCAGCAACTGCTCTGTGAGAGTAACTAATTGTTGGTTTGGTTTCTTTTTTTCCCAAGATACATGCTAAAAGTTTCATCTAATTCCATGTACTTTCAGTTGCTTGTTTAATATATAGTAAATCAGTTTATTATGTTGTTATGCTTAAACTTGATTTGGATATGGCCCAGCAGATCTGTGCCTGTCATAGTGCACACTGCTGGCTACAGAAGAAACGTAAAAATGGATTGTTCCCAGAAATGCCTTCTCAAGTAATGAGTTATTTCTTTTTTGTGTGGAAGGAAGGAAAAGGGATTAAATTAGTCTGGATATGACCCAAGAAGAAAGTGCTACATGGTATTCCTGCTGTGTATCCTGCTTAGTTGGGCTGTTTGAAATACCCTTGCTGGGTGGCAGGTGGGAGATTGTGGAACCGAGCATGGGAAAGGTTCAGAGCTGCAGGAGGCACTGAGAGAATTGCTGAGTGTGAGCTGCAGCCTGAAGTGCCTCTTTTTAGTGTGTCTCTGGTAAGCAGGTGTGTTCTTGATGCATTGGATGTCTTTTCCTGGATACACTTCAAAGGAAGAATGTCTCAAGTCACTAATGAGCCTTGTTTGGCAGTGCAGGGCAGTCCCTGAAGGTAGGAGAATCCATCAGGATTGTTCCTGGGAGATGAGGCACAGCTCAGTCACCAGGGCAGGGTTTGCTGCAGATGTGGCTCCAGGTGCTGCTCTGCTGTGTTCAGAGCTCTCCAGGGGCTGTGCAGGGGTTGGTTTGTGGCAGGGATCTGCTGGAGTCTGTAGCTCTGTGCTCTGAGGGAGGGTGACATCCCACATCCCAGGGCAGGTGCCTGAGCAGGGGCAGGGATACTGAGTGCTCCAGGGCTGCTTCTGCATCTCCAGCCTTGCACTGGGCTGGCAGCTGCATCCTCTGCAAAAAAAGGACATTTTTGAGATACAAAATCACTCTGTTCTCCCTTTTCTGACTGCTTTATCTAAAGAGGCACAATGGAGGTAAGACAGGGATGAGAAACAGTGATATGCTCCAGGTAGCTGAGTAAAGATGTGGCTCAGCTGAGCTGTCCAGATAAACAGTTTCGTGGGATATCAGTCCATCAGTCAGGAAAGGGGCAGGAAAAGTCCTTTGTGCTGAGACTTCCAACCACCTCAATGTGTTCTTGAATTCTATGGCCTAGAAAAATAAGGGGTCACTTGGTTATATAACTGCCAATGTAGGGGAGAGAGAGATTCATGATAGCAGCTCTCTAATCAACCAAAACCCCAGAAGCTGTAACGGGATCCAATTATGACAATTTGAAGTTGAATTAGAAAATGAAATGAGGGGATATTAGAAGCAGTTAATAGAATTAAGTAGACTCTTTCTACTGTAATGCTTTTCAGTGGACATGCCAAGCCAGCATCCTGTCAGGGTTCATTAATACAAAAATGGGTTTCTTTCCTTGCTGACAGAGCTGGGCAATCAAGAGTTTTTGGTTCTTTTCTACTTTCACTTTGAAACTCTGAAATTGAAATACTTAAAACAAGTGCAGATTTCAAATTTCAATATTGAACAGTTCAAGATGAACTTTTATTTTATAAAATTCAGAGCTTTTTGTACTCCTCTGAAAAGGATTTTCAGAGGAGTACAAATCACAGTTATAAGCTAGGATTGTAATTGTGAAAATGGTGAGCTTCTAACATGAAAAAAAGCACAATGAGATTTAGAGAAAGTATATAATTCTCTTCTTCCTCTTACACAGTTCATTATTTCAATAGATCAGAAGTCATAAGAGGGTATATTAAAAAAAGACGAAAGAAAATAGTAATTCTGGCAGCTGGCTAAGAGAATATTGCAAAAGGTCACAGAGTTAAGTGCTCATTTCTTGCAAATGGTTGAAGAATCCCTTCAGAAAACACCTTCCCACTGCTTGGTGGATCAATTTCTAAGGGAACAGCTGGATTTTAGCTTCAAGTTACCAGTAAATACTAAAGGGCTGTGTTTGCAAGCACAGTTTGCTGTTGACTAACAACAGCTGGGCTATGTTAAGTTGGACACAAGGCTATTGAGAAATCATGTTTGGAAGTGAAGGTTTCCAGTCTGTGTGGGATGGCTGCTACATGAATTGAAATAATTTTTGTGTGCTTAGATTTAAGTCTGCTTTTAAACCCAATATTTTCAAACCTACCTGCCTCGTGAGACATTGATGCTCATTCCTTAGTCTTGTAAATCTGTGGAAGATGCCAATAGTCTGAGAAGCTTTCAAATTCATAATGCTGGTTTGTAATTAATGCAGGGCATAGTTTAGCACAGGCACCTGGTCTGTAGGATCTGAAAGCAAAAAGTGTATTTTATGATTAACCATCTTATAAATTATCTTCAGTGTTACAAAACATTGCACTTTTGGAAAGCTCTCTTCCCCTTTTAAGTATCCTCTCGTGTTTTAACAGCAGAAGCAAAAAAAACCCTAAAAAAGTCCCAGCAATATCCCAAGCAACTTAGACTGTTAAGGTCTCATTTCTGGTTTTCTGGACTTGCAAACCTGTTAAGGATTTCCAAAGAATCTTTCTGTCCCAGCTCCCAGGCTGGAAAGTCTGCCCATCTTCTGTTGCCATTTACATAACATGAGTCACAATGACCACCAACTTCTTGGGTCCTCTGCTGTCAAAGCTGCTAAACTGCTTTTTGCCAACACATTGTTCCATATAAGATGAAAGCTGTTAAACAGGTTATTGTGTTTCCTACCTGAAGCTTCATTTAGCAAGGAAAATATGTGCCTAAATTACTCCTGTTATTTTCCTAGTACTTTTTAAAAGAATTATTAGATTGGGAATCCTACACTACTTAACAACATTGTTTAGATGATATCAAAGCTATACAAATCAAAATAACTTAAAATGCGATCTTGGCCTATAAGAGCCATGGAGGAGAGGCCTGCGCAGGGTGGGGGACTTTGGCCATTGTGTTCTGGCTATCCCCTCATCCTCTCCCAGTTCACCTGGCTCTGCTGAGCAGGGGCTGCCTTGGTCCTGGGGGAGTTTTCTCTACTGGGGCCATGGCAGACGGGAGCAGGTTGGATGAGCAGGAGTGCAGTGCTGGGACATCCTCCTGGATGGAACACTGCCTGAATACTCATCTGTCGCTCATGGCTCAGTTACCCTGAGTATCTGCCCTTTTCAGCAGTGGGGACTGAGAGAAGAAGGAGCCATTCCAGACACAAAATTAAAACTAAATTTCTTATTTTAAAAAAATCCCAAAGAATTAAATGAGTAAAATGCTATTTCTGCCTTGCTGAAATAATAATTAGTTTGTGTTTTGGTTTTGGTCTCTGCAAAGCTGGTTGTAAGCAACCTCTTGGGAACCATTTTCATGACGTGGACAATCAAAGTTCATATAACCAAACAAATTTCCTGGCTTCAGCAGTCCTCTCTTTGCCACAGAAACATATAAAGGGACAAATTTTATTCTTGATAATTGGTGTTGTATGGATTAGCAGCAGGAAAAGTCTTACAATTGATTAATTTGGCTGCTATTTTATATCTAACATGTGTTCTTAACTGAAGGGGCTTGAATGAACCAATGTAGGTTCTTGATAGTAATTTGCATGTAAATTCTATGGAGTTAAAAATAGCTAATACAGCATGGGCCTATGACAAGGGCCCCTATTTGCTCTGTAATGTTTTTTGTATCTGTGTTTGTGCCTATAAGGGTTCCTTTGCTCTCCACAGCTGATTCCGCACACAGTTAATCCTGGGAGAGGATTAATCCTGAGCCTTGGTTAGAGCTGAAGTTCCCCCTCTCAGCTTCAGGCTGAGAGTTTCTTTTCAAGGGAGAGTTTCTTTTCTCTCCCTTGAAGTCTGCTCCCACTCAGGCCTGGAGCTCAGGAGTGAATGTGAAGCACAACAGCCTGAGCTTCCTGTTCACCTGGAGCTTCCTCTCCTCCCTTAGGGAAAATTCCTTGCTCTGTTCTGAAATGAGACTTTACAGGTTCACTCCAAAGGCCTGGCACAATGGGATGTGCTTTGGGAAAAAAATTAAATTGAAAAACATGATTCTAGACCAATCACTTCCTCTGTTACATCCTTCCAGTGTCCCTGTCCTGAGAATTATTGTTATAATGTGCCAGTAAAAAATTAACAGAACCCAATGAGCAAGAGAAAAACCCCTCCAAATATTAGGAAAGACAGGATTATTGAAAGCACATAATTATTTTTACCAAAATCGATACTGTATGTGTTTGTGATAGGACAAAAGTTGAAGACATCACATTTTATTCTTAAATAAATCTACTGCACAAACATCTCAGTTCATGCCCAGCTCTACCTTCACAGATGATTTATAAGAACTTCCCTCCTTTCAGACAGTGCATTTGTTACCCATTCATCTGACTGTACATTGAAATGATGATAAATGTTGGAAAGTTTCATAAGCATTAGTTATTCCATGAAAATGGAAATAATTTGCATGGTTCCAAACTAATCCTTGGTGGGTTTTTTGGTTGAACTTAGAATAAATGTAATCATTATCTACATGTTGTGTGAAAACAACTTACTTTTTGGGGCTGTATAACCTTTCAGATTCTTTATCCTGCCGAAACCTTCATAATTTGCGTATTGTTAAAGAATATTTGCTTGGCTCCTTGTAAAGATGAGCTAAGCAACTTACCTGGGTGCTAAGAGACTAAAGAGATGGCCAGACAGAGACTAAATTGATATTGAGCAAAATTGACTTACTTTTCCATTGATCAAAACTGTAAAATCTTCATCAAAGAAAACAACTCCATGATCTCTTTCTGACCACCTCTTAATCCCCTGAGATTCTGGAAGAGCTACAGTAAACAGGTGTGTCAGTAGCTGGCTTTTAGCTACGTGTCCTGGAGGGATACTACACCTTGTCCCTTACAGGACATGGAGCTTTCACACCTCTCTGCTTTCCTCCTGCAGCTCAGGATGCCCCTTCGAGCTGGGATCCCTCACAGCTCCCTGCCTTTGTCACTTGGGCTGTCTCAAATGGGCACCAGCAGCGAAGGACAAGTGGCTGCAGAATGGACCCAGGGCCTGAGGTTGGGAATTTTGGGGATGCCTCCTGGGGTGGCCTGCTCTCCCCCCATGCTGGCTCTGCTCTTGCCTGGCTCCAGGGAGGTGTGGGAGCATCCAGGCAGCACTGTCTGTACTGATGCTCTGATTTTAACTACTCCAGCAGAGATAATCCCTCAGAGGCCCATCCAGGGGGCCCAGCCCAGTTCCCCAGTCAGAGGGGATGTGACAGCCGTCACTGCGATCACCTACTCCTCAGAAAATGACAGTAGGCTTTAGTTGCTCTTATAGCTGCAATAATTGAGGATGAGGTTTTATTAGAAGTTCTTCTCTGCTACTGCTGGTTTTCCAGCAGCTTGTAAATATGTAGAGTAAATCCATTGAAGAAGGAGTAGTAATTTTAAGCTGTAAAGTCCACTTAAAATGTTCTTTGTTCACAGGATTAAAGAGCAGGAAAACAGAATTATTACTGCACCAGAAGTAAAAGCAGCTTTGAAAAAATTTTATCCCCTTTTCTATTGCATTGTTCTTTTCCACATTTGGAAGTACATGGAGAATCTTTGCTTTTTTGGTCAACCCAACAGTATTTGCCTCTGATTCTCTACTCCTAGTCTCAAAACCAGTCTTTTTGCTGCCTTTGGTCTCTGAGTGTCTCGAGGCTGTGGATGTGGTTTTGCTCTTATTCTCATCCTCATCCAATCTTTGGCAGCCTCAGTTCTGGAAAACCAGATCACAGACAGAATAAGGTAGTTTTCATGGGTGTCTTCTGAGATGCTGAATGAGGTAATTTCTCACTCCATAACTTTATCTGGAAGAAGGAATGTGTGTTCATGTTCACCGCAGAAATCTTTCAGTGACTAAACCAGAAGCTGTACCTGTGTTATAGGAGTAGAGATCAAAATTACTTGCCTCTTAGGAAAATATGGTACCAGATAGAGCTGTGGAAAATCTGGGGAGAAAGATAAGTGTTTGGTAAGAACAAGGGCTGAAGGGTACATGTGTGACCAGGTAAGACAGAAGAAAGGGAAAGGTGGGGGTTTATAAAAGAAACATGCAAGAAACAAGTAGGTTCAACACACCCTGAGTTTAGAGGTGATGTTATAGACAGTTCTGATTCCACATGGGGAATGCTACATTCAGTTCCAGATCTACAGCAAAAATAAGTGAAACATTAGAGAAAATTGAATCAAGGAAGGGAAAAATTTTGAGGACTAGAGGAAAAGAAACTCTGAAAAGCCGAACATGTATAATATCATTAATCTAACTGTAAACATATTACTTCTATGTAAGCATAGATAACTCAATTTTTGTTTCATGTTCAGCAGTGAGGAGGGCAGTAAAGGGGTATCTTTAATACAAATACCAAGAGAAAAAAAAGTTGTTAATAGATGCTTTTAGTGCTGCTGAGGAATTTCCCAAGGGAAGTGTTACCACCTGAAGCATTCCAGCTGATGCTGGGAGAGCACTGGGAAATGTGCTGTAAGGATCTTTGTACAGATGCAGCTAGACACCGAGAGGTGAGATGTCATCTAGGCAGGATGGGAAGAGGGAAAAGGCAGTGTGGAACCGAAGTGGCTTATGTGAGTCTCTGAACACGCTGTGTTTATTTCAGACTTGCATTAGCCTGGAGCAGAGCAACCTGTCCCGAGTGCTACTCGTGGATGTGTCCCTGAGGAGTTGTTTCTCTGCTGTGCAAACCAGGGTGGCCACTGAGGTGACCTGATTTGAACTTGGGAAGAACAGGGTGCTTATCCTGATGGTGTGTAGTGTCTGTGCAAACCAAAGGCAGCCCTCCTGGGCACAAAAAGGCACTGAGCTTTTCCACACTTGCTCAGAAGAGCAGGCAATATTTTGTTTTTCTTCCATTCCTTTTTCAGCACTGGGATAACTGCTCAGTCTGTGTGGTACAAATACTTAAAGTTTCTGTGGGATTAGGGATTTAAAGGAGAAATAGGATAGCTGCAGTGTGAAGTAACCAGATTATGGTAGAATTAGGTGGGAAGAAACTGGATCAGTACTGGTCTAATTGAAGTCAATGAAGAGGCTTTAATTGAATGAGGGCTTCAGTATGAGTATGAGAATGATAAATTTCAAATTGAAAACCAAATTGGCAGAACGTTCATGTGACATTTCTGCTGTGGACTGTGAATTTAGGGACGTTTAATCCTGCTGAATGGTGACAAAAATACTTCCTTGTGTAAAGAGTATGAAAACAGGAATAGCAGCTCAAAACCAAGCCATCACCTTTGGGGTGTGAAGGAGAATGTAGACACAGAAGAGTTGGCAGGTGGGGGTGTTTGGGGGCTTTGTTTTGGTGTTGAGTTTATGGAAGTTAAGTCTTTTGGGGTTTTTTGGTTGGTTGGTTTTTTTATGATTGGAAGGAGGGAATATTTTAAAAAGCCAAACCAAAACCAGAATTAAAGAGACATCAAGCTATAACCTAGCCTTGGAAGCTGGAAGAAAGGAAGGTTGTTGAGATGGATGTGAAGGTAGAAATCCATCAGTCACAAACCCAGGTTGGAGGGCTGTGGGAGCTCAGGGTAGCATCACCCCAGGATGGGATGGAAGAGAAGCTGACCCTCCTTCCAGAGCTGCCCTTGGTGGTGGGGAAGGGATAGATGAAGCGAGGGTGTCTGCAGCATTCCCTGAAAACACAAGTCCTGTGACCTCCCACGGTTTGGGCGGGTGCAGCTAGAGGGTTGTTCTGTACTGTAGGTTTTTCATTTCACATATGGGCATTTCCTTTAGACAAAGGTAAGGAATTGTCAGGTTTTAGACCTTGAAGGACCAGTAGTTTTATAATTTCAGTTCTTAAGTTAAAGATCTGAAGATCTGTCCAACACGGGTCACTAAAGGGCATCCTTTCTGAGAAAAATATACTGATTATATCTTTCTGTGGATACCTGGGCTAAGTGACTTCATTAATGCTAATAAACCAAGCCTCACTTAGAAAAGCAGCAGAAGCCATCATGCTTTTCCTTCTCTTAGTCTGTAATTTGAATGCCAGTAGTTTTTAATGTCTCTTCTCTATTCAGAGGTCCCAGAAAACTTCAGGCTTGTTTTAATCAAATCTGTGTAATTGCAGCCACTCCTGAGATTTTGACTGGAGATGGATGGCCAGTGTAAGTAATGTAAGAATGTGCTCTGCAAGTACTACTCAGAACAAGCTTTCAAAATTGCCCCAAATCCCACCAGGAAGCCTCACAGGTACAAGTCTGTCAGAACTGTTGTTGGGGCACATCCAGAGCAGACCTGAGATCTACACTGCTGTGGCTGTGGAGTGTAGGAGGTACCCTGTATTAAGTAAAATCTGTTCAGGGAGACATCTTTCCCCCAGATTCTGAAAGCCAGTGGTTCTCTGGTAAGTTCAACACTTCCTGTATGAGCGTGAGTCTCCCACCAAGCTGGCACAATGCCCACAGCAATCAGACTATTGAAAACTTTGCATACCTTCAGTTGTGTTGCAGGTTCTTATTGTCAAAATGAGAGATAAAGCCAGACTTACTCCAGACTCCGAAGCATTCCTGGGAAGGAAAATAAGCCACTAATTACATTGTGTTTTACTTTTGGAGCACTCACTCCTTTCCTTCTGCTTGTAATTATTGCAAAAAACTGGCTAAATAAATGTTTTACTTCTGGTCTGTGCACATGGCCCTATTTTCTATAAATTGTTTCTTCCTCTTAATTATTTGCAATTCTTTCCTCAAAGGAAAGAAGAGTAACATGCCAAGGGAGCTGAGGAACTTCAGACAAAGTATAGGAGGTTCAGGAGAAAGTGCAGCACCCATTATTACTTTCTTCTTCTTTTAAGTAGCTACTAACTTCTCCATGATCCCTATTAAATTAGCTGAAGTTTAAAACTAATTTTGCAGCTCAAATTTGGATACCCAAAATTAGGAAATTTGATTTAATACCTAGTTATAAAACAAACTAGCAACACTGTTAATTTGACCTTGGTTTTAATTAACCAAGTGTGTTTTGACATCCAAGCCTCCCAGGGCATCGCACAATCTAAAGGACACTGCATAAAAGCTGCTTGCTTTGCATTGCAACTGAGTGCAGATTTTGCAGCTGATCAGTTTTTTTTACCTTAAGGCAACATTGATCTTCTTTGCACAAAGTTAGCAACAATTGATTAGTGTGCTGAAATCGTAATGGTACATAAAGGCTAATTAATGATGGAACTTGTACAGGCACGTGCTTCTGTTTGCTGTGCTTTTGTGAGAATAGCTGTCCTAAAACGGTTCCGGAAATGGAAGATTAAAGATAAAAAAAGGAAATGGAAATTACCTAATTATTCTGTAGAGAGGAGTCTGGTACTGAGGTGGGTAAACTTCCCATCCCTGTGCATATCCATATTCAATAAATCCTTCTTCATTCTGTACTTGAAGTTGCTTGCCTGAGATCCCTCATGATATCAAAATGCCTTTGCTAATGATAACTCATTAGTGGTGATTACTCTGTACTAATAACTCTTCACAGGCTTCTTTATTCTTGTTATCCTTTTAAACTAATCAATATAAAAGGTTCTCTGATCTTGTGGTAACTTTCATTTCTGCCCACCTCCTCTTTAAATGGAGTAATCATTGCATGTGCTGATGTTTTTTTCTATTTTTGAGCTGAGCCTCCTTTGCAAATCACAGACTAATTTTGTGACTGGCACACTGTGCATGATTTGAATTGTAAAGGGTTAGAGATTCAGAAGCATATATTTCTCCTATTTTCTAACTCCTTGGGAGTTAGAAATACAAAAAGAAACTGGGAGAAGAAACTTAAATAAAAGATGTTAGTATCTGAAATAAAACCTAGGCAATTTCAAGATAATACGACTTAACTGTGACCTGTTCCCCAGTGGAGAAGGGGACTAAAATTCCTTTGGGGCAGGGGAATATATTTGCAGTTTAACTTCCCAGTTTGGCTCAGCTTGGTTTTATTCCATCTGGGACTGGATTTGGCAGATTTGGACCAGCACTTTGAGACTTGAGTGCTTTGAATCCAAACCATCTCCTTTTGGTGTATTATCACCATGTGGGGAGGGCAGGGCTGCAGAAGGTGAGCGTGGTCTGTCTGCACCAGGTAGGATTAACTAAAAAAAAAACACTCGAAGAACAGAAAGAGGCTTTTGAACAAGGACTTGCTCAAAGCAGATGCAGCTTCTAGTGGAACTGCTGCTCAGGAGTAAACTCGTGCCAAGAGCTGGAGGAGTAAGAGCAGCTTTGCAGAGTGTTTCTGAGGTGATGCCATTGTCAGGAAAAGGTTTTGCAGGAGGCAGAATCTTCCAGGGGCTACTTTACCCCTGGGTGGTTGCAAGGCATGCAAAGGCCAACATCCTTTGCTTGATGAGGATGGGGTACATCCCAGCTGCCTGGTGGCTTAGGGAAAAAGGCTCCTGAAGTCACACAGCTGGGCAGGGATTTCCCCCCTTGTTTTACCCTCTCACCATCTTTCTTTCAATGACACTCTAAAAAGTGACAGGTGGTTGAGAATAGGTTGTTAGTGATTTACATTTGTTCTACCTGTTTCTTCCTGTGCCACATAAGTCAGATTTTTCTGTACTTCTTAGGTTCATTTGTTGGTTTGGGATTGCAGTCGGAGATGAGGTTAATTAATATGGAGAGGTGAAGATGCTCTTCTAGAAAAAAAATGTGTTTGACAGCCTCAGTGTCTTAGTGCTTCATTGGTCAGGGCACACAGAATGATCAAATTGATTCTTTTTCCTCCCAGACTAGAATGATTGAGGGTAGTGCAGAAGAAAGAGGAGGACTGGCAAGTACAAATCCACTGTTCTGCATGCGTATCCTTTTCTTTTCAGGGAAAAGAAGGATTTTCCCTGAAATACCTGGCTTTTTAACCTTTTTTTTTGACATAGCATCATACACCCATCTTCTCTGAGTACAAGATTGCAGACCTACCCTGTAAACAGGTAATGCATTCTGGAGTTTTTACAGAGTTGCCATCTGGGTCCTTGCTGATGTTTTGCCTTGTTGCTGGTACTTTGGTTAATGCGATATCTCTGTGGTGATCAGTGGAGGGACAGCTCATGCATCTTGTGTTCCATGTCACTGCTGCTCCCCACCCCTGCCTGTGAGCAGTGGGATGTGAATCCTGCACTCTGCTACCAGAGGAAGTAGAATGCAGGAGTGAGTTTGGAGAAGTCTGCGGTGCAGGAGCTCAGCGAGTGCAGTGAAGACTGTTGGAGGTTATCATCCAGACAGAACAGATTAAAAATGAAACTTCTTCCTGTTGTTTTACCAGTTGTGTTTTCAGGGAAACTCTGTGGTTTTGAAACATTTGAACTTGCCAGTTTAGATCAAGAGCTCAAGCTTTCTACTAAAAGCTTTTAGTTGGGCTTTGTAGGCATCCTTGTTGCACGCCACAGGATAAAAACCTGCTAATGTAGCTCTGTGTGGTCCTCTTCAAACTTCCTGCACGGATTAACTGTAGCAAAGAGTAAACAATTTACAGATAATTGTGAACACAATGAAATTTTAAAAATTATTTGAATATATTATTTTATACTAGTAGCATGCAGTCTGCTGAGAAATGATGTACAGAGAGAGGATGAGCACTTGCACTCGGTATGAGTTCTTCAGTGCTGCAGTTGACTCATCTGTACAGTTCTGCAATGGCAAGTGCTGCTCCTTGTGCCTCAAGTTACTTTTTCTGACAAATTCAGGCTCATATACTGGTAAAGTTATACAGGGATGGAGTGAATTGCATTTTTTTTGCGTTACCCAAAGGTGACTTATGGCATTTAAGACAATCTTGGCTTTACTTCATTAAATACTTAATTTCTTGTTGAATCAATTGTTATTTCTGCTGTTAAATATTTTTCTTTGGAGAAGACTAAGGAGAAGACTTGAAAGAGTATGAAGGGTTTATTCTCTTGGCATAGTGAAAATGGGAGCATGAGTAGTGATGAGAAATCTGCTGGTCCGTAGGCTCTCATTCTCCATTGCATTTGCAGAAGTAGGAGCCTCAGATTTTTGTATTCCTCTGTGATTTCACTTGTTGCAAGCTGAAATACAACACACTTCAGAAAGATGATTTAATATAGCAAAAATACATGCAGTTCTTTCCTTTTCCAGTTATTAATCATTTATGCATCTATAAAAGTGGCAGGTTTGCCCTTGGGTTTTGGTCATAGGTCATTATGATTTGCAATCCAGTATGGATTCTGTTGTAGCTTGATACAGGGCAGAAAAAGAGAGCCTGAGGTATGAATAAATCATTCAGCCCACTGTGGTAGTGCACAGCAGTTTGTGTCACCACTGCTCTCAAAGGCCAACAGTCTGACTTGGCAGGAGCAGAAAGTTTTAAAGAGCGCAGCATCCCTGCGTTTTGGTCCGTAAAATGTAGCAATGATGATTAAATGCCTGAAAGTTCTTGTTAAAGATAGTGAGAGGTCTGAAGTTTGGGGAGCCTTTCAGTAGGGGTTCAGCACATACAAATCATCAGCCTTTCAGATCATCAGTGAAAGCTGGAACTAATCAGCAAACTTGACATTTCTTCTGATCAGCTTGACAGAGGCTGTATCTAAAATGTCAAGATTGCTGTTGTGTCTACTTTAAAGAAACAAAGGTATGCTTGAAAAATCCCACTGTCTTATTTATCAGATAACAAGGAGATACCAGAGAGTTTTCAGAGTGGCATTTATACCTCTGTGCTGTCTATTGGTACTGCTGAAAGGAAGGTGCTCTTTAGACTTGCTCAATGGAGTTAGTTTTGGAAAAAACCCTGGGTTGTAAACTACATTTCTCTGGGTTTTTCTTAGGCCAAGTTCTGTGTTCATTAGCCCATGCACATTTTCAAAACTCAAGTTATCAATGCCTCCAGAGCAGAAACTTAGTGTTTCAGACTTGGAGTTTTCAAGGTTGTTTGAAGCAGTGTGGAAGCATCTTTTGTGGTATTTTTCCATTCTCTCCAATATTCAATTCCTGATCTTATTATTCTGTAAAATGCATGGGAAATATGATTAGTTTTAGTTCAAATACAAATAAATAGGTCATAGCAGACTGTGAAATATGGATAAAATCCTTTAAATTAAATTGTTTTATTGAAGGAAATTATCTCAGTGCCTTTAAGATGGAAAGGCTGAACATGAAAGAGATGTTTACTGAAAAAATGTATTGATAGCAGCTTAGTGATGTGCTAATGAAAATTATTTCAGTATATTCTGCATTGGCTATTGAAATCACAGCATTATTTTTATTTACACAGGAAAACTGATGCAAGACCTAGACCTGTATCCTGAAATCCTTGAAATTACATCTGCTTTAAAATAAGATAAATATTTTGTTAATCAGCATCCTATGATTTTATTCCAATTAATCTCTTTTGTTCTAGATCTTGTCCTTAAAAAGGTGAAAACTGTATAAGCAAAATTATCCATTTCCTATAGCTCAGAGTCTTATCTGGATAAGGTCAGAGGTAAACCCTTTATCCTCCTAGATCAGCTCCTGAGGAGTATGCTCACCTGGCTGTTCAGGGTGCTGTGGGGAAGGCACCCACTGCACATTAGGCAGTTCAGTTTAGCAGAACAGGACACTGCTGTTGTTGGATAAATGGGGATCAAACTCCATTTACGTGAGGGACTGGGACGGTGGTGTTCAGAGTGTGATAAAGGAAGCAGCAATATATCACTGGGTACAGCACATCCTGCCTGGTGGATTTTGTACCCTGTGGGTCACACTTAACCTCCCCTCAGTGTGCACACTGGAGCCTTGGCTTAGCTGTGACTTCTGTTCAGGCTCCAAAGACAGTGCAAAATAAGGAAAGACAATTCCAGCTAAGACTGAGCACAGAGTCTCTGGAGCAGATGTCACACCCACGACCTGCAGTGCTGAGCTGCTGCTCACCAGGTCTGTTTGTGGCCAAGTGTCCTCTCAGGCACAAGGCCAGGCAGCCATGAAATCACCCCTAGCACAGTCCTGACAGCCCTGCTCAGACAGAACTGGTTTGTGTCACCGGAGCCCATTCGTGATTCACATGGCTCTTGAATCTGGAATTAACACTGTTGACTTTTAATGGGTACACTTGTCACTTTTTTCCATATCTAAAATGGCATAGTAAAGCTTACTTAATTTTTTTTTAATATAATAGGAAGATTAAAAGGCCTTGTAATCATAGCTGTGACTCTGTGCAAAACCAGCTTTTTTCAGTGGGCAATAGCAGGACTATGAGATGAAATTCAATTTTTATCATCTTTCTTGTGTCTGGTTCAATGATGACCTGATTGCACCTATGTGAGACACTGAGATTCTGTTGTTTGTTAAAATTATGTTTTGGGTTACCATTAATAGCATTTTTCAGGGAATTTTGATTTTTTAAACTACAAAATTACAGTCAAGTAGTTTTTTCATACGTGATGGTGAAATTAATTATTATTTCTAAGCTATATTTTTTGTTCCACTGAATTATGAAAGCCATTACAACATCCTTTTAACTATGTTGAGTTTAACATATAGAAAAAAAACATGCTTAAAAACATAAAGTGGGATAATGAAATAATTAGGTGCATCTTTATTGGAAATTGTACCTGAGTATTTGCTGCCTGGGCTTGCCATGGTATTAAAATTATGCCTTTTTTGCCATCTTGATTGAATCAGAACTGGCAAATGCCTGGAACATCCCAGTGCTGTGTTTTGCAGCAGCTGAGTAAAGGGGCTGTTTGAGAGAAGCCTGTCTGTCTGCCTGTCTGCAAACCTTTCTCGTGCTGTGAGGCTGCTGGATCAGAATACACAGTTTGTTCTGGGACAGAGAGCTGTGACCCTCGTCATTTAATCTAGGAACGTGAGGTGTGCCCTTGGAGGGGAGCAGGCAGGGAATGGGAGACTGGATGGGATACAGGGGTGGGCTGGCAGAAACCTTGCTGCTGCTGAGGAGGATGGAGATGGACTGAGAGATGCTGAATGTGTTCCTGGGCAGCAGGAAATGTCCTGGGCAGTGTCTGGAGTGGAGGGTGATGTGCCTAATTCAGAATGACCATGAGTGCAGATTGGAAGTGAATTTTGTTTGTCCTTATCCCAAGTCCTGCACAATGCAGTTTGTTTTCTCTAGCCAAAGAGACAAGGTGTAGTTGAACTAAACAGCTTTATTCTCCTCCTCCTCCTCAGCTCAAGGTGTTACCTTACAGCTGCCCTCTATCTTTGGTAGTGGCCCAGCCTTCTCAGCTGTTTGATTTGTCTTTTCCTGCTGGGCTCTTGGGAGGTCCTCTGGGTGCAAGTCTGTGCTTCCAAAACTGATGGTGAATGAATTTGTGTGATTGTTGTAACTTTCCTGTATGAATTTTTTCCCCAGACTGAGTTGACTGCTTAGAGGGCATGAAAATAGCCATCATGTAAATAAATACTGTAGCATTTCTAACAAAAATTATGCTGAAATCCCCTATTCTGTAAAAAGTCACTAATACAGTAGGTAGTGGATAGTATGCCGAGCAGTGNAGCTTCTCCTCCAATCCCTGGTCCTTGTGTGGATACTATAAATTTGGAGTCAGATGTTTTTAGTAAAGCCTTTTCAGCCTTCTCTTGACATCGTGTCCTGTGTGTGTGATTGATAGTGACCCACAGCGACACTAATACAGTAGGTAGTGGATAGTATGCCGAGCAGTGGTCTCTAAACAGTTAAGGGATTTTCATTATGAGTATATTACTACTGTTCATTTCTAAATTCAGCACTATTGAGGGAACAAGCAATTACCCACCACTCAAGGAATTCCCTCTTGAGCTTCCAAAAGTACATTTTGTGAAGTGATTCAAACACCTCAGAGTTGTGAATCTCATGTCTCTGTCACAGCCTTCTATGTAATATTTGTGTATGTAGAGAGACATTATATTGAGTTACATTTTTAATCAATTACTGGTTAGGCCCTCTGTAGACAAATGCTTTGCAAGCTCTTTGTGTAGTTCCAACAGTTCTTGATGATCTTACCTGTGTGGTTTCTTGTTCTACATATTTTTCATCCCGCTTCTCTCATGTTTATAAAAGTGATTTTCAGTCTTGAACACAAGATGCTTTGTATCACGTGGCTTAGTGACAAAATGTTGGGACAAAGCACAGCCACTGAGTTCTGACAGTTCTTGGGAGTTAACAGAGTGATTACCCAAGCTATTGGATTCCTATGATTGATCTTGTCACACACAAGTGTTACTGGCATTGGCTTGATTATAGTCTGTCTGTGTAAAATGTTCTACATATAGAACAGCTTTAAAATGCCAACAGAAATGCCATTATTGGTAGCAATTCTCTGCATTAATGCAGAGCATCTGGAATTGCTTTTTGTGAGGGTATTGTTCCACTGAGAATTCTTAACATAATTTCCATCGTGTTCTCTTTGGGATCCAACTTTCTTATGGCTTTGGAGTTTCAGCATGGTGCAAATGCTGAATTTATATTTACATCATCCCTCTAATGAGAAAAAACACACATTTTCTGATGTGTAGATTCAGATCGGAGGGAATTATTAGGGTGCCAGTCTGGAGGATCAAGAAAAAGAAGTGTCAGAGACTGGTGTGAAAATGTGGTTTGAATCTGAGTATGGTTCTTTTCTGATTAAAAAAAGGTGCTTTGGCATAACCTGATAGACATGGATGCTGTTAGGAATTTGTTGACCCATGCAAGGAAGAATAAACTGTGATGTGCTGTGTGCCAGCAGTCCTTGATCAGGAGGAGAAAGCTCCCTGCTGTGGTTAGCACCTAACAGTGTTCTTCACTTGGGAATGGGAGCAGGACTCCTTTAGGGTCAGCTCCCTTCACAGGTGAGTGCCTGGACTTCCTAACTGTTGATGCATTTACAAACCTTGCAGAATTGCCATGCCATTTATCAGACAACAGATGCTACCCTTAATTCATAATGGTATAAAGGCTGGTCAGGTAACTGGTGGGGTTTTGTCTGGCAACTCATAGATTTATTGTTAAATTAATTACGTGTTTTTGAAAAGCACTACTTTTTGAACAGCTTTTGGTGCTCCATGTTCTTAAGGTGCTTTTGAGAAACATAGCTCTTTGTTCTAGTCAGATGAAATATACTCTTTATTTCTTTACACCAATACAATACACTGTGATCTAGAGACTGTCTTGATACAGACAACACTGCCTTATCAGAAAACTTGTATTGTCCTTCCCTACTGCTGCATTTGATAACTGTCTCCACTGATATTGACAAAACTGTCATGAGAAAAAAGAAAATAAAGGAAAAGTCTATACTAGGTGCAAGCATATTGAATTGTCTGTGAAAGAGGAGAACTCTGTGGGAGAGATGAGCACCAAGTGACCGTGTCCCTTTCTGAAAAGGTGGAGGTGTGTCCTCTGAAGCTATGTGCACCATCTCCATGATTCACCTTCTTAACTGAAATGTGAACATCTGCATCTGACTGGATGTGCTTGAAATGGGGGCATTTTAATAGACCCAGGCACTTTACATTTAAAATGGATCTGCTGTGCTGCCAGGTGTGAGGTGGGTTCTGTTCAACCAGACAGGCAAATTCTGGGCAGCAGGAGTTTGAAACAAGCTTCTATCTGGCAAGACTCAGATCAGCTCTTTTTTCCTCCTCCTGCTTTATTTTATTGTTAGCCAGCAAAAGCTTTAATCATCCCTTTCTGTCCTTATCTGCTCTGCAAGAGAACAGTTGTGAAGATGACTCTGTGCTTCTAAACTGGTTTCTCATTCAAAGGGACCTAATAGTGGACAGATGGCCAAACCCTGGAAGATAGGAAATGACAGCAAGGAGAAAATTCCCTCTGCCAAATACCTCTGCAGCTCATTGGGTGAAGGGAGCAGAGGGGAATTGTCTATTCCCATCTCTTAATGTGAACGAGTCTGGCAGAATTTCATTTTGTTTGGGTCAAATTCTCTGCTCAGTGTAAGATTTAGAGCATTATCTTCTTTATCTCTTTCATCTCTTGGATTGCTTAGGCAGGCATTTTGATGAAAATGTGCCCTAGGTGTTCTTTGAGTTCAGACTGCAGCCACATGAAGGAGAAATGACAGATGGGGCCATTTGAGTGAAATCCATATGCTATGATAAGACTCCTAAGGGCAGCCTTTGAAGGCTTGTTGGAAGTGCCTGAGCAGTGCAGAATTCCAGGGGGCTAATGCCTGCACCATTTTCCTGTTAATTCATTTGAGATTTAGAAAACTTCTGAAAGGAAATACTCTCAGATGGAACTCTTGCAACTCTCTGAGGGTGAGATATCCCTGCTATTTTGTGACTTGAACCACTCAGCAGCATTTCTTGGGACAGACTTTTTCTCATTTTTCAAGAGAAGCTTGAATGTACTGTTTTAAAAATGTACTGTTTTAAAACAGCCCAAAGCTTCACATTTAGAGAAATTTACCAAAAATGTTTGTTGAAATGTTCATTCTTGAACAACTTTGATATCATGTGAGATCATTATGCATGCACTTGGTTTGGATGTCATTTTGAGATATGCTCATTATATAAACAGAGATGTTGTTTTCCCCCACTCTGTCTGTAACTGAAGGAGAGAGAGGGAGGGATGGGACAAGGACTCCAGTCAGGATTGGGAAACCAGTTAGGGAAACCTTAAAGGTGAGGATGCACTGCTGCACTGGGTTAGTGTTTGATACCTTGTGCCTCTGCAGTACTGAGCACGTTAACTCAAGTGGAACATGTAGTTGTTGCTGCTTCTTCCATAGCCCTGTCTTGGCTTTGCTTGAAGTTCAAATGGGAAGAAATCCCCAGAACTTAATCATTTGAATATTGACGTGTCAGTGTCTAGGTTCGAGCATTTCTGTCTTCGATACCTACAAGTAGAACGACTTGTTTGTTAGTGTGATGATGAATGAAGTCTTGGAGTCAAATGAACTTCCTTGTTCTGGTTTGTCTGCTGTTTTGATAGCTTATATATGTGGATATAACTGGTGGAAAAATGAGTGACTGGGAAGTGAAGATAATGTCAGATCATTGTGGCAATGACAATAAGAATTTATTTGGGACTTGTGCAGATCCACAGCAGGTGTTTACCTGCACCTGCCATACAGAAGGAGAGCAACACAATTCTTGCATAAGAAATTCTCCTCAAAGTATTTAGCAATGAAATTAACATAAAGTGAGCTGGCTAAAGAGCTGTAATTTTGCTTGCAGTTACTCTTTACTCTATGGTAAATCTTAATTTGGCTCTAAAAGAAATATTTTTTTCATTTTAGTGTATTCATTTAGGAAAATCAAGGAGATACTTAATATGCAGTTTCCATATATTGAAATGTTCTTTGCATTCCTCTTTGTTCCTTCAACACTTGAAGTGTGTTTCAGCATAATCAGCCTCCCAGTAGATTTTAGCATGAAAACAAACCTCACTTTAATTTCACAAACTTGAGTTTACCAAGCATTGCAAGGAAATTAAATTACCTATTTGCAACAGAGCCTCCTTTCTTAGGAAACATTTTTACTATCACTTGCAATTTCCATTTAGTTCTTTCCATTGTGGGTTTTTTAACTGTTGTGGTTGTGCCATTAATCAGGCAATAACTCAGGTTTTCTGCTTTGGGACTTTGTGGTGGGTTGTGGGCTCAAGGAAAGGTGGGGATGATGTCAAACCAGAGCTCAGTCACTGTAGGTTACCACTGCCAGAGTGTAATGATGACAGTGGGGGAGCAAGCAGATTGATTTATATGTTGTCATGGGCCTGGAAAACCATATTATCTCTGTCTGTCACATGCTTAAATAATTGCATATGTATTTTGGGTTTGAATATTCATAATTTGGAATATGAACTGTTTCTCAGTTCATGACCCTTAAGCTACTTTTGTGTAATACCAGTGGTAGGCTCTTTAGCACCTTTCAGCACTGATGAAAACAAAGTTTAAATGAAACTGCTTACCCTTTCACAGCAAGCCCATTACTGTAGAAACAAATTATCCTTTAGAAGGATATAAGAGAAAAAATTATCATTTTTTCAGCACAGGATGCTTTATCGGAAACACTGATTTATTGACTGTGAAATTTTACAGGAAAACACGCCAGCCGTGATGAGCCTTTTGTGGAGTATTTCCTCAGGTCTCCGATGAAAGTGATGACTTGAAAGAGAAATCCCCAAGAGAAACCCATGGACTAGAGATTAATATATTAGCCTCATATGTGGGATCTAGAGTCTCATGCAACATGTTCCTATCCCAACTGATTATTTTAGAGCTGCCTTCATGCTAAAATTATCTGCCTGGTGTCATCCGTGCTGTTGTTTTGTTTTTTGTTTTTGTTGGTTTTTTGGTTTTTTTTAACAAATCATGGAATGCTTTGGTTTGCTAGTGATATAAAATAGAAGACATTTTTTAATATTTTCCTTAATCTATTGACTATTTCTTTGCCATCTTTCTATGGTTCTTATATCATTGACTGCCCAGTTTGTCCTCCTGCCACCCCAGGGCAGGAAGGGGCTTGTCTGACACTCCCATCTCCCTAGGGGAAACAATCAAACAAGGATGCCAACGAGTCTTCGTGGTAAATATGGCAAGCATGGGAAGCAGTGCCTCAAACATGTGGAGAGAAAGTCTCTCTCCCCTCAGATTAAGTGCTTCTCTGAATGACAGTTCTTTATGGATTTTTCATTGGGATGATGTACAGCATTCATTATTTTGAAGGACTGCTCTTAGATACAGGTAATCCCACAGCCCTGGATGTTTGTGGCTTTGGCATGTAGGCATTAAGTCCTAGCAATAAGAACACAGGCACAGAATTTTATGGGCTGTAGAGGTGTCTGGGAAATTACATCTCAGCCAGGCTGAGCAAGGAAAAGCATCATAGTTGATATTTTATAGAAAATTATTCACTTACAATAAAGGAGTGGGAATTGGAGGGGGAGGTGTTTCCCCTCTAAACAACCAAAGGCATTTTCATTAGAGGCAGTTCCTGTAGACATGTGCATGTACAAGGTATTTATGTGGTGTGGGCATTAAGTTAGTTATGAAATTGTAACTGATCAAGTTTATTATTACCTCAGACTAATGCATGGGGTGTATGTAGGAGTGTATGTTGAAATTAGGGATTGCTGTGATCTCTTTTGGTTCTTTATTCTGGAGCTTACTCGTCACTCCAAAGTAGATCTATATTTTAATTCTTTCTTTTTGAAGGAAGAAGGGAATCATGTCAGCAGCCTTCACTAGGGTGCTGAAGTAGGACTGTGGGAAGGTGGGGATTTTTGTGCTTGTGTCAGTGGTTCAGGCTGGGGCATGAGAGGGGGGATTGGAGCCCCTGTGGCACAGAGTCTGTAGTCAGGGTGAGGTTAAAGAGCTTCAGGCTGTAGCAACCTGCCATTGTCACACTGAATAAAAATGAGGCCTCAGGGTGGGGGGAAAGGCCTCAATAGACACGCTCAAGAAATAACTCTCCAATGTGTTTTTATCAGTAGGAAAGCTCAAGGAAGTTTTTGCTGTGAGCAGTGCTTCCTGCCTCTGCATTTTCTTCCTCTATTGTCCTTGTTTCGCTGTAGCAATGCTGGACGGGGAACTTTTTTCTGCTCAGCTTTGTTTAGTATCCATTCTTCTTGAGCTATCTGGTCTGTGTTTCACAATTCAATGCCTTAAATTCTGCTGAGTGATTCCAAAACCCTGTGGGTAAAAAAATAACATTTTTTTCTCTCAGCCTTCTATCTTTTTTTTCTTTTTTTAATGAAGAATTATTTTGATCCTGAAGAAATGTAAATGATCCTGTTACAGTGTGACCTCATAGCATGATGCAGTGATGGTTCCCTGCAGGATTAAGCAAGCAGTGAGTGCCATATGTAGTCAGTTTTGTCCCTGGGGAAAATATGTATGAATGTGGGGTAGATTTAGTCAAAGTTAACAACCCTCTGCTTGAGGAAAAATAGCGAAGTGTGACTGTGACTAACTGAATAATTGAATGGATAATTGAATTCATTTCTAAAGGTGACTGCTGTGAGAAGAGTAGCTTGTTAGTTGAAGACAAAATAACTTCCTTCTTAAAATTAAGTCTTTTCTGTAAACCTACTCAGATAATAATGCATGGAAATGGATTTTAACGTGGCTGTGGTCATTTTTCTATTGGTACATCATTAAAATCATGTCTAGTATTTTGAGATTAGAGCAGTTACTCTAATGCTAACAGCTGGAGAGGACTGAAGTAACCAGTGCACAGATTATATTGTGAGTAATAATTTCTGGCTGCATTTTTTGTTTGTTTTTATATGCTAACTTGGCCAGCTGCAGGTGTGTGGCTTGACTCTCCATAACTTCGCAATTAAAGAAGAATCACTGAATTACTTGGATTTTTACAGCATCCTGCCTTCAGTTTAAATCTGAGCTCAGTCCCTCTGGGTTTGTGTGCACCTCTCTTCCCCAAGTGAGAGATTCTCCCAGCGTACTCTGTGCAGAGTTTTGGATAGAAACAAAGCAAGACACAATCCAGCACAAAGGGCAACCAGTCTGAAGGACTCATTACAAATGCCATCTCTGTATCTACTCTTGATGCAAGAACTGCTTCTGGTAGGCTTCTCTTCTGTGTTTGGCGCTGTAGCACTTGACATGGCAGATAATCCATGCAGATACTGATCCAGCAGATTCCTGTGTCTCAATATGCTGAAAATGTACAGGTCTATACCCCTAAGTCAATTAACTCATCTTAAAGACTTCAGACTGGAACTTTCACTGCTGAGTGTCTTTGGCCCTCTTTGGCCAGCACTATTTAAACATGTATCCCTTTTATTAACTGTTTATAACCCATATAAGGTGAAATCTAGGTAAGATCCAATGTTCTCTTTGTTTTACCTCTAACTATTGCTGTTTTGTCAGTTCAGTTGGGAATGTGTACCAGAGGTGGAACTTGTTCTGTTGTCTTACTGTTACTCCACGTGGCGTGGATCTAATTTCCAAAGTATTAGTTTTAAGCTAAAAAAACCCTAAGTAAATCAAATGTCATTGCTTTTAATAGATTGGAGTGATTGGGAGAGTTAAATTTGTTATATTAGTTTCAGTATATAGTAGATCCTGTGCTGATCTTTTCCTCTGGCTGACTTGTTTCCTCTATTATCAAAGGGATGTCAGATCTTTTTGTCAGTTTGACATTTCATTCTACTTCTGTTCTATTTCCTACAGAAAGATGTAGCTTCGAGGCTGATAAGACCTAGCACTGACAGGCAGCTATCCTTGCCCCTTAATATCAATTAAAAAAATTCCTGCAAGTGCAAGTTACTGCTTTTATTTGTCGTTCACCCATGTCAAAAATGTTAATATAATGAGACTAAAAGAGATAATAGTAGTTGTACAGTTGTGGGTTGCATAACCCTGTTAGTTTTGAAAGCAGACTCTTACTGTCATACTTTCATGTGACTGTAACTTTGCATATGAAAAAACTGTTTAATACCTCCACCTGAAAAACAGGTGGAAAGAAGGGACTTGCACTGTCAGCCAGAAATGATTACACCTGAGTCCTCAGTATGTGATGGTACCTGCAAACATTTTCTTCTTTGGGGGTAATGTGCTTAGGTTGCTCTAGGAGCAGATGTTCGGTGTCTGTCTGGTTCCTCTGTGTTCCTCTGCCACAGAAGGAATGAAAACAATCCCATCTTCAGTAGTGAATGGCCTGGGAAGCCCAAAAGCAGGTCTTTGTCCATAGCAGAATCCAAGCAGGCAGATTCTTTATCTGCTGGCAGTTAGTGGTCACAGAACGTCCCCTGATGCTCTCTGGGTTTTGTCTTGCACCTGTATAGGTTCTGTCTACAGATGAGATTTTATCCCTCTGCTCATTTGCATATCTGTGTTCTTTCATTCTATGCTGATTGCTGTTCTGTATTTCACTTCTGTGACATGTTGGTGCCTTTTCTGTCACTTTTTGAGCTTGCAGTTGCTACACATTATTGAGGCAAATTATTACATAACTGACAACTTAATAGATGTTTTCCTCATAGTGACACAACTCTACTCTTTCATGTTGGTAAAAACCATACAAGTGGACAAGTCTCTATGCTTTTAATCTTCCACATCTCAGAAAAAGCAAATCCATGCCACTGTTACAACAAATAGTAATAGAATTAGTTTTTCCTACTGCTTAACATAACAAAGCAGTCAGTTAAAAGAATAATTTATAAACACTGTATATTACCATAGAATTAAAACTTATGGGTCTTATGAAGCTTAATGGCATTGTACTCCTAATTTGTGTAAACCTCATTTGTGAACACCTGCAGGCAAATCAAGGAGATGACATTACTTAAAGGAGCAGAATTGTGCCTACAAATAAAAGCTGTAAAAAATACGCTGCCAGAGTAAAACAATTTTAAAGGAATATTTGAGGGCTATTGAGTGCACACTTCACCATGTTGCTCAGAATTCTGTTTTCTTTGTTGTAAGAGGTGTAAAGAGTGTGATATTTAAATTATGGGGAGTTGAGGAAATGTGCAGATTTCTGAGGAGAATGGCAGGGACTACAAACAGCCACAAAGCTGTTTCTGCTGTCTTCAAACAAAAGAATAAGGACAATGTGTTTGCACTGAAATAGGGTGGCTATACAGAGAGAGAATAATAAAAAAAAAATTGATTTCTACTCTCAATTTGCTTAATTTAAACTGTTTTTAAAAGACAAAAAAAAGCTGTTACAATGTCCAGCCCAGGGCAGTCTCACAGGCAAACACTCCCAAAGCCTACTAGAACCTACCTTTTATCTTTTATTATTAATAGAAAAGGAATATTCAGCTTCCTCGGGGATTTGAGTGGATGCACCTGTGAATCATGTTTGGAAAAACAGGAGTCTAAATTGGGAGAGAGGAGGAAGCACCTTTCCTCTGGGGAAAGAGGAGAAGTTCACTTCATGAAGGAAACAATGTAGTAATGAATTAAAATGGATTCATTTTCATTTAATCTTTGTCTTATTATACATTAAAGTGCTGCTGTGGAGGGTATTTCTTTAGAGGTTACACATCAGCTGAGACTTGAAAGTGGAGCACATGGGGCAAGCAAAGAGGTTGTGAGGAATGTGTTGGTTCTCGATGTTTGCTTTGCAAGTGGAAATTCCAAAGTTTTATCTCCAGTCACTGTTCAGCCAAACTATTTGTATCATGGCACTGAAAGACAATTCGTACATATTTCATGCTGCTTTGGAATTTGGATAGGTGTAGTCTCGGGCTTTGAGACCAGCTGAGAGTGATTAAATAGTTTTAAAAACAAGACCAAACCAAAGGCAGGCAGTTGGGCACCTGTGTGGATTCTGACAGCTGCCTGCTCAGGCTGCTCTCAGCTGAGGGCTCTGAGCCACCACTGCTCTGCTTTTCTTGGAGAGTTTTTCATCTCTTTTCGAGATTTTACCCCAGATTTTGTCCAGATTTTCTGTTTGATAATAGAAAACAGTGGAACCTGTGGCCACATTAAAAATCACACTCATGTTTCAGGTCTGGGGCTGGTCTGCCAAATTGTGTCCTGTGGTCAGATCTGCCCATCAGGCAGAGTCATTTGGTGTGGTCACTTCACATTGGTGTCTGCTGGGTTCAGAGATATGGCCTTGTTTAGTAATTAACCTGGCCAAGTTTGAGTCTGTGCTGGCTCTGTCAGCTGCTAGAACTGGGTCTCTGAAAGCAGGGATGTGGCTCAAACAATTCTGCCTTTCACTTGTGGCTGCAGTTCCCTGCTGAGGCAGAGGTGACCTCTGAGCACTCGTGGTTTCATAATGCTTTGGCTCTGCACTGGGGTGGCTTGTAGCATTCATAAATTCACACTCATAAATCACAGCTCAAAGGATTTCTTCAAAACCTTGAGAATTGTGTATTGTAGTCTGGAGATTGCAATATACTCCTAATTTTCATAATTTAGAAGCTTTTCTGTTCATAAATGCTTTGTTTTCTTCAGCATTGCCATGAGACTGCTTGGCATGTTGGATGTGCAGCGCAAACTTGGTGTAATACAGTTTTGGGTAAAATCCTGCCTTCTAAGAAATGTCTTGCAGGAAGTGATGAGGGAAAAATGTGTAAAAAGGTCTGGTCTGTCAGCATGTGGCCCCTTAGTAACTGCTGGCTCAGATGAAGATTCATAAAAGCTATTTTAAAAGCTTAAACATGTGCTCATAACTAGTGGAGCCCTGAATATGCTCTAGCCTCTGAATCTGCACCATTCCTTGGGAAGAGGAAGTTTGTATTGCTATATTTTGGCCATTATAGAAAAGGATGCTAAAACTTAATTTAAAAAAAAAAAAGGGAGTAATTGAAAATATTGATGTAAAATGTAAGAAAGAAAAAAATAAATACACTGTGATCGATATCAGAAACAGACAAGGATAAGTGAATCCAAACACTGACAGATGTACAGGAATAAAGTTCACTATCTTTACTATATAAATGTTTAGGGAAAGAAAAACCCCAAAAAAACCAAGCAAGCAAAAAAAGCCCCAACCTGTGACCCTTACTTGATTTTTAACTTGCTATGGAGTTCTTTCATGTATGCACTGGGGAGTAGCAAAGGTGACTGTGGCTGTACACTGCACACTCAGTCCTGGCTGGCTCACTGTGGTGGGGATGTTTTCCTGTGTACTGATCTCTCTGCGGGCAGTGTTCTGTAAGTGACACTGTGAACACTTGTGATGTTGCTTGGAGCTGAACCCTGTCTCGGCCACGTGCCATCACCCATAATCTCTTGTGTAAAAAGAACTTTCATTTTAACCTTGTTTGGTTCAGAAAGAAACTGAGTTAAGACATCTTGTTAATGTTAATGCTGAGGCTGTCACTGAGGGAGTTTGAAACCACTGCATTTGAAACTGATGATTAAAGCCTTTATTTTTCGTAATGATATTTCTATTGCAAATGGTGCAAGATGACCGTAGAATAAACCCAGAAGTAGGATCAGAACAATACACATTGAAAAGTTAGTTTACTTATAGACTTTGGGTCTTACTGGGATTAATTCACCAAAGATTCTTCAATCCTATCTTCTAGCTGTGTGCAAACATGACCAAGGCAGGTTATTGGCCTAAAACTGGAATAATCTCATTGACATCTGTGATACTATTTCGGATTGCTCTGCTACCATTGTGATGTGGAATTTTGTGACACTGTTTGTTGCACAGAAGCTTTCCGAATCTGCACAATTCATCAGATATTTGTTACATCCTCCAAAAGAAATCGACTTCCCAACAGGTGCCTTTGCAAGGAGAAAGTGTGGGGTGTGGAAGGATTTTGCTGTTTTACATTGTTTTGGGTATCTCTTTCTGGGGGTGATGCTGGTACGAGATAGTGGCTACAGAAACCTGGGATCCAGTGAAGCTGTTGCAGTAGAGCTGACTTACATTGATTTCAGTGTCCATCAAATGATGACTTGTGTAGGTTGTTGTCCTGCTTCTGATAAAAAAGGTTTAGTAATTAACCTGGCCACAGCATTCCCCTCTAGAATATGACTGATCTAAAAAAACCCAGAACAAAGGAAACAACTGACATGAGTATTTTTACAGACAAATACTTCCTCCCCTTCATAAAATTCAATGGTTATAATATATTTGATGTGACATTCGTTTTCTTTCTTCAAACTCATTTTTTTTGACAGTGCCCTTCATTCAGTGGCAAAGACTAGAAGCTACCAGTTCAGAGATGAGCTGCCTTTTTTTTCAGCCCTTTCTTCTCAGATTTTGCAGGTAACTGGCAGATCTATCCCCCCAAAAAAGGCAGAACCTCTGCAACGTGCTGCCTGTACGATACAGATGCTGGCATTGCTTTGTACTGTTACAAAAGCAGAAAACTTTCCTCTGGCAGTGCTTTCCCTGCAAAGCCTGGAGACTGCTCGAAGTGCTTCTGCTCCGTTAAGCTCTCTGAACAGGCTCTGTCCTAAAAGTTGTGCTTAACAAAACCAACCACGACAGCTTTGATCCATGGAAAAGGAGAAGGACAAGTCTCAACCAGCTCCCTCCTCCTTCATGCCAGTGCTAGCCTGCAGAATGTTGGTGGGCTCTGGATTGTAGTGATGGATTGTGGTCCAGGGCAGGAAATGAGTAAAGCAGCTGAGCTGTGACTTTGTGGGCACATCTTGTCAAAACTGATGCATTGAGCTGAAGGTCTGGAGTAGTTCAGGAGCTTATTGCCAGTGGGATGCCAAGGCCCAGCCTCAGGGGAGCAGAGTTATTTGTCAAAAACATGGGGCAAAGGGCTATGCAGAGGACTTTCAGCCATGCAATTCTACTCTAGTCCTGAAGTATGGCAAACCTTGGAGCTTGTAGTGATTATATACGTGTTACCTTTAAATCAGCTGCTTAAATTCTTTGACTTGCTGCACCAGGGAGAATGTGATCTGCATGATAATCTTAACATTTTTATTCAGCTTTAATTTTAGCAAAAAACAGTGAAAGGAAGACCTGTTGCTGGTGTGAGGTAGGAGGGAGCAGATAAATTATTCCGTTAGCATGGCTCTTATTTGTGATATTCCTTAACTAACAAGGGTCATAACAAGCAAATTTAAAAACTTTTTTTCTGTGTTGCCCATCACAGAGACACAAGCACGAAGCTTGCGTGTTCTAACACTTTGTTATGCAAATGTGCAGTGTAGTATCAGTGGTAAGAGTGATGAAAATATGTGCAGCATTTGTTAGGGCAGCTTGCCTCTCATCGTTTCCCTCTGTCATCTGCATATTGTTAAAATGTATGAATACATTAAACACATTGGGATAATGGTGATGGGTGATGTGTGTCTGGCAGTGGCTCCCAGGCCATGTTCTGCAGAACCTTTCAGCTCCCACACATCGGGGAGCTGCCGTTCCCCTCTGCCATCTGCACTTGGATCGGGCCCACAGGGGATGAGGGATGCAGAACTGCTGCTGCTGGGGGAGATTCAGGGGCATCCTTGATGTGAAGGCACTGAAAGGACTGCTTTGAAAGGGAAGGTGCTTTTGAAGGGCTATGGAGTCCTGCTCGATGCCATGTCCCTTCTGCCAGCAGGGCTTTTCCTCCTTTGTGTGTGGGGACTGCCTGTATGTGAGAGCCGTCAGACCCAAGTGGCCCCTCTTGCTTGTTCTTGCAGAACCAGAGCAGACCTCTGACCCTAGCCAGGCAGGTGACTTTAGCTAATTTAGCTTGTAGATTCTATTACTGACACAAGTAACATAAAATACTTTTTTTTCCAAAGGCAAGTTAGTCTGGATTTTTAGGTGGGATTTTTTGTTTGGTTGGTTGGGTTTTTTTTGTTTTTTCCACTCTCCTGCCTCTTTAATCTCTGCCTTAGCAGTCAAGGTTGATGAACAGTGTTGATGATGTGCTGATATAAACACAACCAATTGCCAAATCCCTGCGTCAGCCTTGTTAAATTCATGTTTACATGATTATGGGGTGTCATTTCTGCATTAATGTAGCTGCAGGCACTTTTCCTGGACTCACAAGCATGATCCAAACATTGAAAGAACACTCCTGTTTCTTGTTGCATTTAAATATATAACAATTTTAGTGTTTTTAAGTGTGACTGTCAAGTTACTGTGTGAGGATCTTGAATGAATGAAATTTCAAAGTCACAAAAAACCTGGAGTTGTGTTTTGGATTTTATCCAGGACAAGCCCTGTGCAGTTAAAAGTGTGCTTTTAGATTAGATAAAACTTGTGAATGTTGTACAGTTCAGCTGAGGACGTGACAGATCCAGACCTTTCTGCTATTGCATGGGGGTCATATGCAGGGTGTGGTCTTTAGAACTTTTATTTATTTGCAAAATACAAATAAATAAATAAAGCCTATAAATGTGGTTTAATTAATTCCTTCTATCATCTTTTCAAGCACTGGTCTCTCCAAACCAGGCAGTAAACAACTGTCAGTGTTGACCTCTGAAAAACTTATTTTTTACCTTACCACTTACGATATGGTGTTATTTCTGCATTTAAATAGCTTCAGGCAGTTTCTTCTGCATCCTGGCTGACTTGTTTTGTGGAGCTCTTGGCTGCTGTCAGGAGTCCCTGAGTGGTCTGATGTGACTCCACTGGTTGGGTTCTGCCACGGACCGATCGAGAGCTCTCATCAGGCTGGGCACTGAACAGATTGTCTTGTCTTGGTCCCTTTTGGTGTCACCCAGAGTAATTGCTCAGTCATTGATGTGGTTCAGCTCCAGTTATCACAGAGATTCATTTTATTCTCGGTTGGCTTGTATTGAGATATATCTTGTTTGGTGGTTTATGTGTGCTTGCTCGGCAACTGTACTCTTTCCTTCCATGTATTTTCTATTTAACATGCCATACCTCTTACATCACAACCTCCTATTTTGGGGCCAGAACCTCTTCTTGGGGACGTTAAAAGGAAGAGCAGAACAATTTTCTATTAGCAACCCAAATTTTGTGAGGGCCAAATGTCCTTTAAATATATAATTGAATATATCCATTGCAATCAATGGATGAAGAGATTCTGATTATCAGCAATTATTTCTGATGAAAGGAGCTGAAAAAACAGAGTATCTAGAGAGCTCTTACTTAAAATTGGAACATAGAAATTGGAGTAGTTGCATTAGGAAGCACTGAAAAAAGTTCTCCTTTGTTACACATGTTTTCAAGTAATCACTGGCTATCACCAGGGTAGCTCTTTGCAGTACAAAAAATAATGATTTTTTTTTTTGTGAGATCTGAAATACTAGGATAAAATTGAAGTCCCAAGTTAATTTCTAAAAAATATGTCCAGGAGCTTTAACCTTTTCTTCAGATTTCATAGGAACGATTTATATAGTTGTATGTTTTTATGCTCAAACCTAGTTTTTTAACCAGGTTGTAAAAAAATATCAGAAATGTGACTTTAGTCAGCTGTTCCTTTGACAGCAGCCCCTAAAATTAATGTAACAATCTAGCAGAGCTTTTTTGAATTTTGGTAGTGTTTTTTTAAATGGAAACTTGGTTGCAGTCTCTTTTCAAAATTCTCTTGCTTACTCAAATGCAGATATTATGTGCATAATGAGGGGTAAAACTGACAGGACATGTCTGTCACTGGAGTAATGAATATGAAATGATCAGTTTGAAATGAATGAACTGTAAAATATATAATTACCGTTCAGTGTTCCATACCTTTCACAATAAAAAGCATGAAATGAAATCTGCAATAAAATATGTCCCATCTGCAGTACTGCAGGACAAAAGCTGAGATGTCACGGGTCAAAATCATTCATATTTGCAATTCATAGAGGTGGTTGGTAATTAGGGACCAAGTGATGAGGGAAAATAGTGTTTGATGTTTAGTCATGAGACTTAACTAATTAACTAAAAAAAAACCCGTAAATGGATAGAAGATGAAATTTCATTTTTCTTCCATCAGTCTGTCTTTTGTTTGACAAAGAAGTTTTTCTGCACTGGCTGGAGCCCTGGAAACTCTTTTTACAGCAGACAGCAGTAATTAGGAAATTATCTGTTTAATTATGAGGGAATACTAAGAAATGAATGGAAGCTTAGCTGTTTTTGAGATTAGAAAGACAGAAATGAATTAATTTATAGACATAAAGAATGTATCTTATGCAAGTACTCATATCAAGCTCTTGTGAGCAATCAATTATTCCAGTATTATATAGTACCTGTTATGGAGGAAAAAGTACTGATTGCATATAGTGTTCCAGTGTTTCTCAAAATCAGATATTTTCTCCAAATGTGTATTTTCCTTTCTGGAGAAGAAACATAGCTAAGTTGTCACCACCTAAGCATGAGCGTTCCTTGGGATTATGCTGCCTGAGGGCAGCAGCTCCTGTCTGGCTGCCCCGAGATTCCTTCTCTCCTGTCTGAGTGATTGCTGCCTGTAGCACAGCAGAATGTTTTACATCAAGGGTCAGAGCAGCAGCATCATCTGGTTCTCCTTCATTTGCCTCAGTGCTGTCAGAGCCCCAGGGGCTGTCCATGCCTCGTGAGCCATGTGTGACCTTGGTGGGCTCAGGGCCCCTTTCCTCTGCTGGCAGTGTCACCTGGCTGGCAGTGTCACCTGGGTGGCAGTGTCACTGGACAGGCAGCAGTGCTGGCAGTGTCACCTGGGTGGCAGTGTCACTGGAAAGGCAGCAGTGCTGGCAGCAGGGCCGGCAGGGTCACCTGGCTGGCAGAGTCACTGGACAGGCAGCAGGGCTGTGCTGGAAGGCAGGAGCTGGTGGACCCCCAAGCCTGCTGTTGGGGACAGCTGCCCAGCAGGAATCACTGCAGCAGATGTCCCGTGGTTGCTATGCAAGTGAAGAAGGAGAAACGCTAAAAGAAGCCTTGGAATGATATTTGTCTTGGCATCTGATGAAAGGCAGTGCAGAGCCCACAACACTGGCTTCAGTAATGTTTAATTCCAGAGAGAGGGGAAAAGGTAACCCACACATTCAGGTGATCTCTCGGTTTACTTTCCTCTGCTTGGACATCTCCTTCCTCACCTGTTTATGTGCTCAGGCTAACATGAGAGGGACAGTTATACAGAGAGGTTCCTTGGAGTCAAGATTCCAATTCAGAGTCAAGATTTAAGAGAGCTGTAAAGCTGTCTTATGTTGTTGTGGAATTTGATAGTTTGTTCTCATTCCTACAGAGGCTGAAATACAAAAAGCATCTTGGTGCTGTCATTGGATCCATATGGGGACAAGAATGTGTTAATTGTTGGTGCAAGGTCATGGTCCATCTCTGACTGGAACTCTGGGAACTGTGACTCCTAACACAGGCAAATTGTGCCACACTTTCACCCCAAGCTCCACCTGTACTCAGCATTTGTTATTGAGATATATAAATGTGGATGTGAGGAAGGAGTACTTGCTAATGTAAGAATTGCATTTTAAAATTTGGCTGTTGGCAGTATAATTTCTATGTAAATAGACTGATATGTTTCAAAACACTCAGCAATTAGGAGACACTTGAGAATGTTGAGGGGAGAAAGAAAAATAAGATCCTGTTTCCAGGTTGAAATGCAAAAAAAAAGGTGAGGGAGCTTTGGGGGAAGAATAAGCCATTCAAATACGATCACTGATAATTTTAGGTTTAAATCTGTAGAAAATGTACTGAGAGAAAAGATTGCCTTGGAAAAAATAAAGACTGCATTGATAATGAGGTGCATAAAAATCAATTAAATTAATCATTGTGTTATAAAGTGAGAGCTGTTTATGATCAGAAACAGCATCAAAGCTTAAAACATATTTCTTTCAGGCAGTTCCTAGGTCTAGACTCAGCTGTTAAAAGAAAACAAATGAAGCAGAAAAAAAATAAAGTGTAGCTAGAATATGTCTGAAGAATGCAGAATAGTTATGAAAAGCAGGGTGTCGATATATTCACCGTATGGATTCCATAGCCCATGGAATTAAGGCATCCTCTGCCTTGGAGTGCTGAAAGACACAAGTCTTAACTCTTAAATAAATGTCTGGAACACCCCCTATTCCCATTGAGTTTGGGGGAGGTAGACAGATCATTATTTGCTTTGGAGTCTGTAGAAGCTTCAGTCAAGAACACAAACTAGTAAGAGCTGTTGTATAAAAGTGCAAAGAAGTTGGGCTCTGTCCCAAACACCTGCTGTGCTTAAGGAGACAGCAGAGTCTGTCAGAAATGAGCAGCATGGATAGAACTGCCCTGAATGGTACCGAAGCAGGAGATGCTCCAGTGTTCCCTGTGTCCTGCCTGTGTATCATTTACTGCATTCTTGCTTTCTGCTGGGACTGAGGGCAACACCATCTGACACCTGTCCTGGGCACTGATGGTACTAAAACTTATGTAATCCTTATTTTATTCACATGTGGGACCCTGTGACAAATGCCATTTAAAGGCATATTCTGAGGTTTGGAGTGAGAATGGAAAGTTAGTTAATAGATTTCTTTTGAAGTACATTTTGACTTAAGAGATATCTGAACACAAAATAAATACTTGCAAACGGACTTCCTGTTGTGTTTCTCTGTGGTGCCCTTCTGCCTGCATTACTGGGAGTTATTTTGACACTTGGTGTTTTATCTGTGGGTTTGGTCCATGGCTGTTGGACAGGTTATGGTGACCTTGACTGGCATGGACCAGAGCTGTGCCACCCTACTCGTGAGCAGCTTGCAGCAGAACAGTGAATGTGACAGCTGCAGTCCCCCTGTGGCCTACCCATAATGTACAAATGGTGCAAGACAATCAGAGCATATGTTCTCTAAAGGGTTCTCTTGCTCCCAGCTCTGGATTTCTGTGTATTTTCACATCTCCCTTTTGGCTTTGTGAGCCTTTGCCCACACAAACGTGCCTAGAATTTATCAGTCTCATTTTCTTGCACTCTTCCTGTTGTTCCCTCTTAAAGAATTGCAGTTTCTTGGTTTTCATCGGGGAATAAAACATCTCTTCTATAGTGCAGTCACAGTTTCAAAACCAACATGATTCATTTGGAAGGAGTGTTGGCCATATGAAAGAAAAAAGATGAGCAGCTTTTTTCAAGATCTACTGGATGAAGTAAAGGACAGATAATTTGCAGCAACACCTGTCCTAAACAAGATCAGCTTCTCTCCACTGCAGTATCCTTCAGCCTCTGCTGTATGGAAATCTGTATTTTTAAACAAATAATGAAAAGATGAACATCAATATTTTCTTATATTTTTTAAAAAAAGAAACTACTTACTCACTAAAATCCATGGCATTAGGATTTATTTCATTTCCCAAGATTTCCAAATGTGTAGGCTTATATGTAGAAGCATAGGATTTTTCAGTAAGATTAAATTTATGATAGCACTCAAGTCTGTGCTATCAAAATAGCATGGCATGAAATTTTATAAAGGCTACAATTTAAACTTTTTTTTTTTCATTTATTTTAGCCTCATGATATAATCAGGGTTTTAACTTGGAATTTTTCAGAATACTGTTCTCAGCTACAGAGTATTGCTGAAACTCTTGAGACATAATTGCATAAAGCCTAAGGTACCTTAATATCTTTCTTTAAAACTTCAACTCAAGGCACTGTTTACAAAGGAAAACATGCTTATCTGAATGATAAGGTGCTGAAAATCCTTTGAAAATCTTCTCAGGCAGTGTTAAAATGTCTCAGCTTCTGTAGTAGCTGCAATATTCACTTTCAAGATGTCATATTTGGGACATTCATATGGAGAAATAGCAGCAATTGGAAACCCCTGCATTTGGTATTTCAGGCAGCAAGGAGTGTATTACAGGTGCAAATTAGTTCTTTAGTTGAACAGGGCATCCTGCAGGCCTGCAGCTCCTCAGTGAGGTCTGTCTTTGGTGCTGTTAGGGATTTGTCTTGCTTTTCTGTACAACCACTGAATTGGATTTGTTTTGCTTCCTCTGAAAACAACACTGTCATGACAAAAATGTTCACTGGAGATCTGTGTGTTCCTCAGCATTACATGAAATATCTGGAGTATCTGCAAGGTGTTGGTGCCAGTCAGTGCAAGAGTGCTGGGAGCCCTGGTCAGCTCTGGCAGAACCCTTCAGAGCTCACTCCATCCTGGTTCATTTAAGGAGTGAGAGTCAGGGTAATTTAAAATGCCTGCTGTTAATGCTCATAATGGAAAAATAAATCCACATTCTGAACAACTCTCAGCCCAAACAAAAGAGCTAAAGTGTGTAGGACTGGGGCAGCCTCATACAGTGAACATGGAGTTATTAAATATTCAAGAAAATTAAATAATAGAATATTACTTAATATTAAATATTTGGAATCTCAAGCTTTTATGTCTTTTTAAATGAGAATGAAGCTGTTCATGAGGAATTCATGTTGAATTGAAGGTCAGCATCGATAAGTAAGATAAATGCATTTTGAGTACAAGTAAATACATAGAAAAACACCTTGTTTGTGACTTTTTTGTGCCCTTGAGACAGCAGTGAAAACATTTTTAAATGCTTGGATACTTTCCCCAAGATTTGTAACTGTGTAACTTTCATGTCTGAGGATGGAATCAGGAAGTGCTGTTCAAGCAAATTACCATGGATAGGTATGGGACAGACTGATCCCCTAATTCCAGTTTTGTTCCTTAGATATAGGACAGGTGCAGCTTCCTGCTCTTAATGCTGGGACATGAAAACTGGGGGAGCTCAGAATTCAGGTTTGCATTCTCTGAAGTCTGTTTGTTATGACAACTATCAATAGATAAATTTAGAAAAACACGTTGATGAAGGAGTTGAAATGTGTTTTGTATTAATTAAAATAACTTTTAAGCTTGAAGGCACTTCAGGGCCCAGAGAACACATGGTCCATTCCCTGAAAGAGGGCAATGAGATGGAGTATAAAGGCTAATTCCTGTATGCATATGAAACCTCAAAATGTGCCCTTCAGAAATAAGGATCAGAAGTAAAAATAAAAAGCTGAAAGCTTTACATCTCAGTATTGTAATTAGAGTTCCATGAAATTTGCAGCTAGATTGTTTTTTTCCTGAACAGCACAGGTTTGGGTTGAGCAAAGCATTCACGAAGTTCCTGTTAAATGTTTAATATCAATTTGGTCAATGTTAAGAAGTTTCTCTCCTCCACTCACAAAAAAACTCCAAACAAATAAACAGATTTACGAGAGAATTAAGCGTATTTATATCTGCATAAACATGTCAACACGTTGGAATAAGTATGTTGTTTGACTTCAGAAATAACCAACAGTTATTACTGATAAGTCTATTAGGCAATATACTCAGTGCTTTTGGTCAAATTAGTTTGTAATAAGAATTAGCTACTAACAAAAGAATCTTCATTTTCAAATGTTCCCCTTTTTTAATATAAAAATAAATTTTGTGGATGGGAACTGTCATTATTGAATGGCCTTCTCTCAGGGGCCAGAAAATGTGTTTATGACAGAAAACAGTGCAGAATAGGTTTTGCTGTGCAGCACAAAGCAGTGCCAAGGTATCCGCAGGAGCTCCACTGAATTTAATGTTGCTGAGATGCACTGCCCATAATGTAATGCTCAGTTAAAATGTTCTCCAAAGAGTTCACATCTCATAATCACACATCATAAATCATATAAATTCTGCTTTAACTGATCTTAGTGTTGAAACTCCCATTGCCTTAATTGGGGCAGGAGTTTCACGTTAATATTTTATGTAAAAGCACATAAAGCATTAAGGTTTAAAGTTGTCTATCTAAAAATAAAGCCAGAAAATAACTACTGGAATTCCAGTAATTTAGGCAAAGGTATCACAGGGAGAACAAAGTGTGTGGGACAGAATAAATTTCTTCTCTAAAATTTGTCTTTGGCAAAGCATATAAAATGTGTTTTGTATCTGAATGTTTCTGGAAAGTTTTCAGGGTTTTTGTAGGTAGGGAAACACAGTTCCTTCTGATAGAGCTACTCAATGTTTTTTTTCCTAATGCTGAGAAAGATTTAATTCTGTAAAATAGAAACATTTATTTACTTCTACTTCACAGCCATTTTCAGTTTCCAGTTCTTTCTTAGTTTCTTTTTCCTTAAAAGTACATTTATCCATGTCCTTGTTTTCTCTGTCTTCCAGAGGAAGGCTTAAATTCTTTCTCAAGCTCCAATCCTCATTTCTTTAGTGACCTAAGCCCCCAAATCTGCCTGTCTTCTGAACATTTTTGTTCTTAGCTGCTACTTTATGAGGTTTGGGATTTTGCTGCTGTCTTTGATTTCTGTTCTCAGCTCATTCTGGAAATCCAGGTTTCTATCTCAAGACATACCTTGGGGAAATTAAGGGCTCCTCTGTTACAAAGCTACATGTGCACAAAACAGTCACATGTATGACCTGTGTGATGAGGACTTGCTTAGTAAAACACACAATCTCTGAAATTCTTCATTTACCAGGAACTGGAGCTACTGGAGACTCCACTGAATTTCTTTTAAGAATATGAGATTTCAAAATTTCTCAATTCTTCACCGAAGAATGAACATGGCATGAGCCACACTTGTGAGTCAAAATCATCTTCTGACGTCACCCTCCTTTAGGTTTCTCCTGCAGAGCCCAGGGCTGTTAAAGCTCTCCAGAGAACAGCTCACAGAAACTCAGCAATGAACAAAGCATGGTTTCAGTTGCCATTTCCTTTGAAATGCCTGAGAAACGAGCCTGAGCTGTGGCCACTGCTGATCCCAGAGGTGTCACAGTGGTGCTGTCCCCAGGGAGGAGTGACCACCCGGTCAGCGGTGTCCAGGTATGGAGGCTTCTCCGAGCAGGGGATCGTGCCCTGCAGCTGTCCCTGTGTCTGCTGCATCCCTCAGGAATTGCTGTGTAGCATCCCCCAGCAGGGCTCCTGTACATGCAGCAGCAGGTCTGCTGTCCAAGGGGAGGCTTGCAGCCTGCACAGGGCTGGAAGTTCAGGCCCTGACATTCTGCAGGAGTTAATAGGATTTCCTGTGCGTCTCAAAGGCTTCCTGGCCATCCTCAGTTTGGTTGGTTCTGAGGGGAAGGCCTTTGATAGATTCCAGCAGGCTGAGCTGAATTTCATTGAAGTTAGCAGATGAAAAGACTTGGAGCTGAAAGAGGTGGTAAGAAAGCCTAAATTTTCTTCCAGTTTTTTTGGAATTGACAACCTCTTCAAGCTAGAGATGAGAGAACCTATCATCAACATAATTACATGGCAAATAAATCCATTGTGCTATTTAGAGGAAATAAAGAAAGAAAACATTTGCATTCATAAAGCAATTCTTAACTATTATAATTTGCTACCTCAGATTTTAGCTGCCTGAAGTTTAGAAATTGTCAGTTAACTGATGATACTGAATCTGCCCTGATGTCAGAAGTTACACCTTCTAATGATCACTTTTTTCTTTTATAATTCTTTTATAACGTGTTATTTCTGGATCAGTGACATTTTCTAGCTGATTTCAGTCAGAAACCATCTGAATTTTGCAAATACCATTGTTGTGTGTCCCTTCTGCGGGTGCTGCTTCCCACCCACTCCCCCTCTGCCCCCCAAACAAGTGTCTGTCTCAGCTTAGAGAAAAGATGCCTTTGCTCATGAGATGATGGCCTCATACATTTTTTCCTTATTGTACTCCTGTTATTATAATGCTCCTGCACTGACAAATCACAGCTCTGTTGCTCCCAGGCTTTGAGCCTTGGCAGATTTAAAGCACAGCCTACGATTGCCTTTGGGAAGTGCCGTGCACGTCTTGCAGTCTCAAATAAGCTGTGTGAGGTCAGCATGGTTTGGGGTTCTAAACATCCTCTGGGCTTTCTCTGTGGTAGTTTTTTTCCATATGGGGCTGTCCTTACACTGACTTTCAGGACAGCAGTCCTGGGACTCCTCAGAATGGGATTGGTGTTCCACGGCCATTTCTGCTGGGGTGCTCTGGTGCCCAGAGCATTTGCAGGGGCAGCACAGATGGGCTCTTTTCTGGCACAGGGGTTTTATTTTTTTATTGCATCCCAAGGCTTGTGACCACAGCCTTGGGAGGGACACACTGGGAAAATGCCCTGGCAATGGTGCAGACAAATGACAATGGATTGACCTCGAGCTGTAATAAAGGAAGATTAATTGCTATATCCTAAAATAAATGGGTGGTATAAATTATTTATAGTATGGGCTTATGTGAATGACTAATAAATCATAGGAAGGGAGGCAAGTTTCAAAACCCGCAGCATGGGTATCTTTATGTCTTAAATAAATATGTTTGAATTCATGCAAGCCTTGTAGTGATTCCAGCTTCCACCCAGCTAGACAAATACAAGGAAAAGGGAGACAATAAATGCTTCTAGAGATCTTTTGTGACAAAGACAAAACCTTTTTTTTCCTAGTTTTAGAGTTAACAGTGTGCTGCAAGTGAATATGCTTTAAGAGGGAAAAGATTTTTTTGTATAACTCTTACCTGCTGATTATCCAGCTTATTTGCTCATTTGAGCTTAACTGTCCTCTGCCTTATTAGTTCCTGAAACTTCACATACAAATCTGTGTGTAGATCTCTTCCATCATCTTTAGCAAATGCAAATCAAAGAAAAGTAGTTTGCCTATAACTTTATTTTATAGAATGCTGTGAATTTGTAAGCATTGTTGAGAAGCATGGAAATATTTTTAACCATTCCTGCCTTTTCCATTTTGGAGATAAAATGAAAAAATTCCCATCTTATTTAAAACTTAAAAGAATTCAAAAAAGGATACATGTTAATCTTTAAAACATCATAATAAGCACTGTATATAATAAAAATTATGGAACTTTTTCAATAATGCGAATTTTGTTTTTCTTTTCTAGTTAAACATTCAGTTTCATTTAGCCTGAAATAGACAGCATGGTAAAACGTTTTTGTTGAGGTGTTTAAATCAATGTAGTGTGGCATTACTATGTTTTTGGAAACCTAAAATCAGACTCACATATCCTAAAGTAGAATCAGTAGCTCAAATAAGACAAGACAAAACACTTTTGAATTTTGAAAATTCTATTCTTCTGAAGATACTGCATAGGGTTAGGAAAATATCAGAGATTTGAGAGCTGTGTTAACCTAGGGATAAACACTGACTTGAGCCAGTCTAATATCTTGTTATTGTCCTTTTGTCTCAAGAGTAAGAAACTTAAAATATTCATTGATCATGTAACATATGAAGGCTTTTACTTTAGAATCTATTATTTTATGAAAGCCTGTAGAGTGGTTTCTGCAGTTAGTTCTATGGTAATATTTTACCAGCCTTTAGCAGGGAGAATATAAACAACTCCCCCAGCCAGAACACCAGCTGCTCATCTCAGGATTAGAGAATTCTTATTTTAAAGCAAGTATCCAAAACAGTGTAAGCGGATCAATAATTTTCATGATGTGAAAATATTCGAAGAGAGATCATCTGATGCAAAAGAATTACTTTGCACTCTCAAGGAGCATGGATGTTTTCCATTCTTTATAAAATTTCCTCACCATGGGTCACACAAAGCCTACATAGCCACAGTTTTTACATCTGGGGATGTATCTCCAAGATTCATATCCAAATAAGAGCTTGTGAATAATTTGATATTTTATTTTGCTTTTGCTTTATTGTTCTTTTCCTCTTCCCAGTTTCTAAGGGCTAAACTGTAGCATTTGTTCGTAATGTATTTTTCTTCCTCCCAATATAATTTAAAGAATGATGTTGCTGCCACTCATTTGACTGCTGTTATTGCTCATCCAGCACCAACTGGAGAAAGATAAGGCTGCTAGAATTGCACTCACTGTATCCTGAGAGTTCCTTAAGTAAAATTAGAGCCATCAAAAATATTCTATAGGAATCAGGAAGAGGAACATTTTGGTGCTTTTTGTTTGTTTGCTTGTTTGGGTTTTTTGTTTGATTGATAGTTTTTTTAAGAGCTCAGACACTTAACAGAATCAGGGGGAATGAAAAGCATTTGGTGCTTGAAATTTGAGTTGCATAAGGAGTTCCCTTTCTATGTGAGTTCCTGTTTACAGTTTCATTGTGGTTCAATTGCATCTGCCTGCAGTCAGGAGATGCCTTTTGGCTCAGGGCAGCTTGTGTCCCTCAGAGCCCAGGGGTCACACCCGAGTGCCACTGAAGCACATTTGTGTGTCTGCATGTTCAGGCAATTCACATAGTACAATAACAAATACAGAATACTTCAACTGCCCTGCAAACCAGAATCCGAGATGCCATAAAAAGCTCTGAAATTGTATCCATCACTTCTCATTTTTCAACATCAACAAGACTTTTGGCCTTCATCTATTGCATAAACTCACCAATCTCTCCTGTGGCTTTACAGTCATTACAAGATAAAGAGATTTGAGATCCCCGTTTTCTATTTCACCTTTCCCTGACACATCCCCAGTTTAATCTTCCTTTTGCTTAGTTATTGCAAAAATGGGCAAAACCAACTAGTGTGAAGATAAGTAAGCTTTCTTGTGAAAAAAGATCTATTGCAACGGAGAAATGAACTCAAAGCTCCAAGATTAGTGCTAGAATATAAAATAATTCAGCTTTAGAAGGATCAGTCTTCCCAAGTCCACAATTTCCTTATGGTTAAACAAAGAAGCAAGAAAGGAAAAGAATGAACTTCCATTTGCTATAAATATATTTGTATGCTTTTCCCAAATAGCCAGTGAAAAAAAAAATTGTTAATTGCCCATGTTTGCCTGTGGCCAGAGCCCTCTCTGTGTGTTTTCTTGATGGGTTTTGCTGCTTTCTTCACAAAGGGAGAAAATTGAATCTCATTGATGTTGTTTTACAGAAGACAACGTAGGAAAGAGTTTAGGGTTATAGCTGTGGATTTTGTTTTGTTTTGTAGGTTTTTTTTGTGTTTTTTTTTCTGGGGGGGTGTTTTTTTAAAATTTTGTTTCACTTTAAGTGTCAGCTCTCCATCTTTGAGGTGATTTCTGTTAACTCACCAGGTGTTTTCCTCTGCATCTGATACACACGGATAAATAATAGGTATAGAAATTACTTTGCATCTGAGTTTGCTGCAAATGGGGTAGACATTCCTTGGTGCAGTGCTCCCTCTTGCCTGGAGGAGTACATTTCTCAAACTGGAATTCATTTATCTGTCACCATTGTATTCCTTATGTAGGAGTTCTGGTGACATAACATTCAGATTGTGCCTGCAGGAAGAAATCTCAATTTATAAGCAGAGCAAAGCTAAGCCTCTTACATTTCCCCTTTCTTTTTTATTTTCTGTCTTCATCCTTTCCAGTCAGTAGGAGATGGATGGAAATAGAGAGGATTGAGCAATAAGACAATCTGGTGATGTGATCTCTCCTTAAAGTGTCCTTTTATGCGGTCTTCCTATGTGCTTCAAGACAAGCTATCCAAATGTTCAACAGGTGGATTTGAAGGACAGATTTTTCCAGAAAAACTTCAAATCCCCTGGTTAAATTGTTAATTTGCAGACTTTTATCAGTGATTAAATTGTAGAAGTTCGTTTTCTCTGCAATGTACAGAACACAGAAGTAATTGTAGGTATTGTTCTGAAAATACAAAGTAAGAAGGTGAGCAAGAGCCGAGTGTTCTCACCCACCATTCTGTTTTGTGTCTTGTCAAGTTGTGTTTGTCTGGATGCCCTTTCTCTTGCACCAGGGCTTTGCAACTGAAAGTAATTCCTTCAAAAGTGTCTGAACCTAATTAGGCTGACAGTTGAGAGCACATTAAAAATATTTTGCAAATTGCCTTTTTATTTTGGTGTCTTAATTGGAGGGATGTCTGCAAGTTGTTTTCCTCATCAGTGAAGTACAATGTGCATACCATTTTTCTTTTATATTTGAATGTTTATTGTAGGAGCTCTTTTAGTAGCTTTTGAGTAATACCATTAATATTGGAAGTATTTTAAATAATTTCTCTTTATAGATAAAATGAGCTGAATGGAAATGAAACACAAACCAAATTAATTAGGCATGGTTTTTTCTTTTCTAGTGAACAAACACAAACCCTGGATTGAGACGTCGTACCATGGAATCATTACTGAAAACAATGACACTGTGATTCTGGACCCTCCCCTGGTTGCTTTGGATAAAGATGCACCCGTTCCCTTTGCAGGTAGGAACGTACATGAGCAGCAGCATTTGAGCCTGTGGACTGCATTTTGAATTTATTGGCATTTGTAAGGAAGGAATTTGCAGTGTAGTTTGAAGGATGCATGAAAAGATTGTGTCTGAGTACTCAGGACCTGACTGTTGGCCCACAGATCCTGAAATGAGGTGTTTCCTACACTGAATTTATTCTGAAGCAAAACAGAATAAAAAGAAGAATACAGCAGGCACCCACTATCAATATATTTTTAAAGAAAACACAATGATTATACAATTACACTTGAATTTGCTTTTATAGAAATGAATTATTGCAATTGCCTGAAGTAATAATACATAATTAATTTTGTTCAGCAGTAACAGCCCCTGCTCTCTCTGTTCCTGTTCTGCTCTCTGGCTATGGACAAAATGTGTGACAAATATTTAAAGTTGCTCAAATCATATCTTACTGTGTAAGTACTTTATAACTGTCAAGAGTTGGACAGAAAATTTAATGGAAGTTTAGAACATTTTTACTTAGGCTGCTGTATGATAGATGTATGTCATATACAAGTTTGCATTTGTATTAAGTCTATTTTACATGACACTTTTTCTGTCCTGAGTCCCTTAAGCAGAAAATGGGACCTCTGCATGTCAAGCAAGTTTTCTCTGTAATTCCCTCTTTCATTAAAAATACTTTTTGAAGAAAAGGGAGAATAGTAAGGCTTGATAGCAGCTCTGAGGATCCTAAGATGGTGCAGTTGTTAAAAAGATGGTATTACTAAAGAATCTTTACCTTTTCTAAGGAAAGGAACTGGCAAAGGTGGGTGCTCTGGTTCTCAGGGAGTTGTCTGGTTCAGGAAGCAGAAGTCCAAGTGCTTGTCTCAGACAGCATTTTATAGTATTCTGAAAGAATTGTTCTCAGTCACTTTTCCCAAAAGTTTACACTGGCATGAGCTCCTAGCCTGCCAAACCAGAGCTCCCAAATGGTTTTTATATATTGACCCCAATTTTAATATCAAGATTTGTTTGTCGCTCGTGGTGCCCAGTGATTCTTGGCTGCATGAAGATCAATTCATAGAGAAAAGATACCCTGGCCATTTTTTCCCCCATTTTTCAGTTTTTCTGTCACTGTGGGTGTTTCATCTTAGATTTAGTTCTTTTGCTTGCATTCCCTTAGGATCTTTCCAGGGACGTTAATCATGTGCTGTTGTTACTGACACTGCAAACTCTGCTGACTGGGAATTTGTTGTTAGCCTAATTATTTTCTTCAGCTTTTACACTGGGAGAATAAACATTTTTTATTAAATAATGATTTACTTCTCATGTAGAAAATCATCCTTTAAAATACTGAACTTAGACTGGCTTTCGTGATAAGGGTTATGTTAGACAGTAGTTTTAATTTAGCTTCTCCATTTATTGGTTTGAAGTATTTATATCATGAGAAGTATCTACTTCTTACAAGGGTAAATACTTTCTCTATATTCCCTGCTATTAATAGTTCATTTCCTGATAGTATTTGGCCTCATGATCTGCAGTGCAGACATAATATTATAGTACTGATTGAACTCTTCATTCCCTTGAAGGGCCTGCATTCCCTATGTTTTTGGAAAAACTTCTATGCACTTTTAAAAAAAAGTCCTGTCTTTTTAAATTGTTGGGGGAACTTAACTATTTCTGTTCTAATTTTTGCTTTAATATCATGTACTTTTATTTGGTTTCATAATATCATTAATTTATTAACAGTTTTTATGGAAAATTCAATCTGCATCATGTATTTAGTAGAAGAAAACTGAAACATACAAGTACAACATTACCAACTTTCAGTAGCCGTACATTTATTAATGTGGTGACGTGGAATATCTTTTATGGCCATATTTTGTTTAAATGTGGAAATTTTAGTTGTATAATTTATAAGTCTTCAATTGTAACAGAGAATCAGAGCTCCAACAGTTCCTTTATCATCAGCCTGTTAATACTTTCAGTATTTTGCACAACTATTAAAGAAGAAAAGAATTCTAGTACTTGGAAAGTTCTCCATGTTTCTTTGTTTGGTTGGTTGTTTTTTTAATGGGCCCAGATTTGGGAATATATCAGGGCAGTTTCTGGTTTGTACTGAAATGTCTGCTGAGATCTCCTTGAGCAAACTGTAGTAAGACTAAATTTCTGTGATTTCTTCCTCTGCAACAACCCCTGCAATAGTTTACAGACAGATTGTTGGCTCTTCCATCAGGATTTGTGTTACCTTATAGAAATAAACTTCTTTTTTCAGTAGTACCAGTATACATTTAAAAACTATTAATTGTTTGTTCCTTCTAACAAACCAAAACAAACCCCAAATCTCAAACCAAACAAAGAAGACAACAACCCAGCTGCCACGTACCCACTCACTGCAGATGGGCAGGAGTTTTGTAGGAGCAGAACTGAACCAAAGCAGACAGCACAGTGTCACTTCCCCTCCAGGCTGGTGTTCCCAGGGCACACCTGTACAGAGACATGGCTGGGTGTTACGTGGACTGAGAAATCTTCCTGCTTCTCTTAATGCTTTCCCTTTGAAGTGCTCATCCTCCATCAGGGACAGGTTTAGAGAAATGTGCAGGATTTATCACTGTGAGAGCTCATGGGAAGGAAAATACCGATTTTTTAAACACATTTTTCTACTAACTTCTACTTACTTACTCCATTTTTGTATGTTGCTAGTGAGGGTGTAGTTCTTTTGGGTATGTGCTTAGTCCTTGTGTTTGCACCTTGCTCCTTGCTGCTTTCTCTGGTGCAGAGTTCATGCATTTCATGTTTTTCACCTGGGCAAATAATTTTTCATCAGGTAACTCCTTTGTTACTAAGCAGAACTAAGCTGTTAAGAGCTATTCAGTAATTCTTGTCTGCCTTTAGTGCTTTGATATGTTTCTGTAGCCATTCCCATGATTTCATTTTTTTTAGTTTAAATATTTATTGTGGCACAGGCCTACTCCAAGCTGCAAATGGTATTTTGGTTTTCACTTTTCGAAGCTTTAGCATTTTTCCTAATACCTCTGCCTTTTTTCATCCCCATGGCTACTAAAGTCTGTCAACCCCTTCTAGGAGTGCCCACATTATAGTGCATGTCAAACCTGAGTGGTCACAGAAGAAGATTACTGTAATCTGCACGGTTTTTTCACCTCTATCTAATGTTTAACATCAAGGGTGATGACATGAAAAAAAGGAGTCTTCTGTGCAGTTACCTTCCTAACAAGTCTGTGCTTCCAGGAAGCACTAAGGAGAGACTAACAAGACTAAATGTACCTGTGAAAATGCTGGCTGTCAAATGTGATCAGCATTTCTCGTAACTGGAGCATGAAGGCTTTCAAAGGATTGCAATGAATGGCTTTTGGTGTCTCTTTATCTAATGAATTTATTGTGAATAATTGAAGTATATATAAAGTCCTGGTTCTTAAAATTATCATGGTATAAACATACCTAACTTACTTGTTTTTTATGCAGTGGTTTTTTTTGTCTCCTAGTTTTGAAGGAAAGTTTGAAAATACCAGTATAGGCTTGTAAGTGTGAGAAGGTTCAGGATCAGCAGTTTTCCATATTTCAGTTTTTCAAGTCCTAGCCCAAAAAGGATTTTCACACACTGGTGTTGAAATACAACTGACCTTTAAAATAACTAAATTCACTGTGGCATCCTGGAGCCTTTTGCAGGGTATCAGAGACATTCCCTGACCCTCCTCCCCGCCCCTTGGGCCAAAAAAATACGCCCCAAAAAAGAAATCCCTACAAAACCCACAAAGAAACTGTAAGCATTGTATAGGTGCAATGTGGACTTAGCTCATTTAAGGACATCCATAGGAACAATCTCTATTTTAAAAAATCTGATAAAATGTACCCAAAAGAAGGAATGTAACTTTGGTTCAATTTACACCAACTGGTACAGTCAGCCATGCAACAGTCAGCTCCCTTTCTGGTGGGGAGGCTGGTAACCACTTCCAGATTTGACTTTCAGGCTTAGGGGTAGTTTGACTAGAAACAAGGTGGGATCTACTGAACTTTCAGTACTGTGGTTTTAGCCCATTAGTTTTGGTTCTATCCACAAGGCAGGGCAGATTATTCCCACTCTTTTTGTGCAGAAGTCTTTTATGTTACTCGCTAAAAGCACTGTGACATCCTAAACAGCCTGGTGTGGAGGGGGTTTCTGCTGTTCATGGGGTTTTCTGACGCAGAAAAGCAGGAGGTAACGTTCAGGGCAGCGAGGTGATGGATGTCCCTTCTCACCCTGGAAGAGAAGGGCCAAACTTGTCAGTGTGCCCCCATTTTTGGGCTGATAAAGGCACATTTGAGTGCCTTGTGTCCCAGCAAGCCTGAGCTGGGTAATTGTATCAGGGGTACAATTATGGGCCCGTTACATTTCATCTGCTTTTATGCTTTGATAAATTTATAGAGAGCCTTTCTTAGCAAAATCAGAGGTCTGGCTCCCCTTAGACAAGTAATTTTTCTCAGAAGCAGTTGCAGTTCACACCTCCTGGCCAGATGGAGTCCCAGTCTCTGACTGTATTTTGGCTGTGCTAAAAGCACTCCAAAGAATAAGGAGACAATAAAACCCACCAGGAAGGATGCCTGAATATTCGCTGTACTAGAAGCTGCAGCCACAAACTCTCCACATTTTTGTTATTTTAGCAGCTCAGAGGACTGTGTATTCTCAGCTGCACCACAGCAAATCCAGCACTTGTCAGACCACTTACATCCAGGGGCTGAACACAAAATCTCATTTCTCTGCTTCAGACTGTGAAGCTGTCCAGCCTCCTTGTTTGTTTGTTTGTATTGATAAGCAGTGGCATTAATAACAGCAACTATACTTTTGGTACAACATTAAAAGTACAGAAGTGTTTTTAAAATTGTCATTCTGAATATTATCCTTTCTACTCACTGTCAGCCAGACTTAGAACATGAGTCAGTTTAGGATGCCCAGAATTAATTTGTGTTAGATATTTCTGTCTTAAAATGAGGCATGATCAAAAAATATGAAGTGCAGGCAAAGCCATGGAGTGTTGCAGTTGTTTATAACAAGTTTTTAATTCTTTTTAATTTCCACCTTTGAAGCTTACATTTATTACTGTAGCTTATTTAGTTAAGACTTTAGCCTTCAAAGGCAAAACCCCAATCTCTTCACAGTGATCCTAATCTAAGGTAAAATAAAAGATTGGTAATAGCACAATTAATCTTGGGAATGCTGTTTTTGACTTAAGACATGCTGCTCACCATGCAGTAAAGTTAAGAGTGATAAGCATGCTCAGGTTTCAGATTTAGGATGCAGCAAAAAACCAATCACTCTCACAGTGACCTCTGTTAGTCCCTGGAGCTCAAAGATGAGAGGTTTGAGGGCTTTGAGGTTTGGTTATTTTCTGTGATTGCCTTTCTTAGTCATTTTTACAGCTGTGAAGTAATAGTAGGTGACATCAGAGTGTCCAAAGAAGAATAAAGGATCAAGAATTCGGGCTGTTCTTATGGAGCTTTCACTGGCTGCTGAGGGGTCTTCATTGCAGGAAGAAGGGCCTAGGGAGAAAATGAGAATTACGTGCATAGGAGTAACTTCCACCTGACAGATAAAACCCAAAATGAATGGAAATGCTGAGATACCTCATTACACCAAAATATGCTAAATTACTTGAAGCTAGAAAGAAACAAGGAAAATAACCAATTCCAGTCTGATGGTATCCACTTGGATTTTTAAAACTACTTAGAGAAAATAGTGATTTGAGATACATTTGAACTGGTTTTGAGTAGTTTTCTTTATGTACAAGACTTAATCTTTAGAAAAATAGGGCAGGATATTAAAGTGAATTGCAACCCTGCACAATAGGACAGGGACAGAATCTGGCATTTTATAATCCTGAAGTGTACTAAATACACTTTCAGCAAAAACTTGTTTAGTTAAAACAGGTTGTCACTGAAGGTGCCAGGAAAATAGTGAGAGTTGTTAAACTTTTGGGCAATTCAGAACACAAGAGAGAAACCTGAGTGGAGAGTACTGGAATTGCTAAGCCTATAGGTCCAAAAATTTGTTGCTGTTCTTATGCTGTGAGGATGGATGTAGATTTTTGTCATACTCCTTTGAAACTAATGAGGCCTTGCTGTATGACAGCCATTGCTTATAATTAAAAAATACACTATGAACAATGTGCTTGAATCTGCAGCTGAAATATGAAGTCATTTATTTCAATAAACTATAGTCATTACCTTTTTATTTTCAACAACTTATTTTAAAAGCTGAAAAAAAAATTGTAAAGGTACTATTTTAACATTTTTTTTCTGCAGTGAAACATTTTAGAATGGATTAAGACTGTAACTTGCTTTAAAGATGTGATTTTTGCTATGGAGTTAAGCGTGTTTCTATGCTTCCATTCTCTAAAATCAGAGATGGTTCCTCAAGGATTTCAGATGCTGAAAGTCACAGGAAGGACAGCATAGGAAACTCATCTGTTTGGGAGTAAAAAGGATGAGAAATAGGTCTCTTCTTATGGTGTGAGTGATACATGGAGGGTTACCTGAGGTCTGAACAGGCTCATATATTAAAATAAGTGTGAGCAGCTGAAAAATGTAAAACTGCTCTAGTTATTCCTCATCATTAAGATTGTAGTGGAAATCATAATTGCTTTGGTTTTTACAATTTCAGGTAGAAATGAACATTTTCTAACATGTATTGATATAAATGAAATTATTTTTAAAACTATGTTAGCAAGTATAACTCCAAGCCATGAAGATTTACAGTGAGCCAGTTGAAGCAAACAAGAATGATATCCCTGGGGCACTTTCTCTTGTGTAGTTTGATTCACTTCATTATTTGATATTCAAGAAGTAGTAAACTTGAGCTGCTTACTTCTACTCTCCAGTGTGTGTGAACCTGAGAACCCAAAATCTGCACCCATCTTTACTTCCAGTGCTGCAATAACAGAAGGGACCCTCAGAAGGAGAGCTGAAAGAGCAGTGTGAGGACTCAAAGAAAGGAGCAAACTGAGTCAAATAATGCAAATTCCACTCTTATATCTTTCTTCACACTTCCATTCTGTCTGTGGTCCACCCATTAATTCAATAATACCTCTCTCCTTTACATAAACATTTCTTTTTATGTGTGGTTTCCTGTGTTGTCGTGTTCCTAGGGGAATGATGATGAAAATCAAAAAAGATTGCTTGTAAAAGCATGCAGCATTCTTTATACAGACTTAGAAAAATAATTTATAATAGCAGGAAGTATTAGTAATGCAGCAAGTGGAATTGGAATATTCACCACTTAAAAGTTTACTGCAACAGAATTGGTGCTGCAGAATTCCAGCTTGCTTTAAAAATAGAACCAAAAGGCTTTAAAATATGTTCCTCAGAATGGAACTACTTGAGTAAATGTAAGGCAGCAGAGACATGCCACTTGCTTGCAATGGTTTCTAAATATTAAAAACATTTTAAAAGAACAGCCTGAATACATAACTGTTTATGCTTTAGAGCTCCTTGTGCTTAGTGGTCAATAATTCTCTTGTGGAAAGAATAGATAAGAACCCCCAGTTTTCTTTAAACCTGCTTCTTTCCACTCAACTGAAAAAAACCTGCTTTTCTGGACAAGAACAAACTCTCACAATAGCCTGAAAGTGCTGCTGATCCCTTTTTTTGCTACGGCCACCTAAAAAAATGCATGTGATGCTACTTTTGTGAAGCAAAAAGGGGAAGGAGAATATAAAGAATTCAAACTCTGGACAGGTGGTTTAGGTCATTGATTTTCTGCTCAATTCTCCTGTTGCTGGCTGTGTGAAATGGATCAAACCAATTTGTTCTCCTGGCCTTGGTTTCCTCCACTGTCCTTTTTTCTGTGTGTTTAGATTATAAAAACACCTCTCCAAGTGCTTTTATCTCAGTGACTGTGGAGCACTGAGCATGTCTGAGTGCAGCCCCAGCACGAGGATGATTTGCTGTACTCAGCTGTTCCTGTTCCATAACCATTTCTGATACAGGTGTGTTTATAGGGGATGTAACAGTGACACCAGACTGGCACATAGCAATTTTGTTCAGTAATTTGGAAACAACCTCTCCATTTTTAAATGAAGTCCAACACTTCTGTATTAAATGGACCAAGTCTTTATATTATTTTAAATGTTGTCTGATGTCAGGGTGACTCTTGTTTCTCAGACTGAAAGGCAGTGTAGAAAGGACAGTGGAGACAATATTAGAGTTTTTTTTTGGTTTGTTGCCTCCATCATAGTGGGAGGGTGAACATAAACATAGTACAGTTCAGAAGGTTTTCAGAGAACAATGTATTATTTCTGTTAGGTTTTTGCAGTATAACACACTCTGTCACTCCCAGGTTTGACAGAGACACTGCTCCTGCCCTGGTGGCAAACACTGGGGCTGCTCAGCTGGCTCAGGCCAGGTTAATTAAGGAGGACATGCTGGGCTGATCAACTGATGGAAACGGGCACTCAGTCCCATCCCCACAGCTCCAGCCATCTTCTGGGGATCCTTTTCTTGTAGAGCTGTGTGGTCCCATCTGGGATTCTGGCTCTCTGCCTCCCTCCCAATATCTTGTGCCAGTTTCAAGGGTTTCACCGATTTATTTGGTAGCCCCTTCCACAACCCTGATCCTGAGGCATTCTGTGTTTACTGAAAACCCAGGAGGGCATGAACAGACAAAACGCTGGTAGGTATGAAGTACAGACAGATGTGTTATAGGCATTTATGGTGCATGTTACTGTAAAACTTCACTGGTATAATAGCAGCTTTGGACACCATAAACCAGCATATGTACCTTGTATCCACACAAACACTTGCCTTACACTGTTTTTGTAATAAAGAATTTCACAACATCATAGGTCGGTTTCCCTCACTTACAGCACTGTCTCTTATGTGAAGTGTGGAAAAATTACACAAAGATTGAGAGAAAAAAAACTAGTTCTTGGAAGTGATTGGTTTTTACTTACTTCATTGACTGTGACTCCAGTTAGTTGGTGTGCAATTACCATGGTGATATAAAAAGATTGCAAAACAAACCTACATTACCTTTTAAAATGTAATTTTTAACTTTGTTTTTTTCTTGTTTTTTGAAAACCATGATGTACGCTAACTTACTTGCTCTTTATATAAAGTTTAAAAGAACAGAAAAATAATTTTGATTAACAAGTGAGAGCAATTGGCAACCTGTTATAGAAATTCATCTCCACAAAAAACTGTATTTAAATTTTATTAATTAAATTTTGTTTAGCATTTAAAATTATTTCTATCACATGACAAAGAAATTTAAATAACTGTGATTCTGCGGCAGTGGATATAATAAACACAACATGTCAGGCCTAGTGTGCTTTGTTGCTGCTGAAAAGTTTTCGAGTCAGGTGGGTCCCTTTTTAACCAGCTGCTCAAAAAAATTTCTGAAAGGCTCATTGGTACTTGATTGATTTGTTAGTGCCTGTGACAGATTTAATGGATATTTCTGACAAGACTTCTGCTCCTTACTGCTGCCTTGGAGAGCTTCCAGGTGTGCTGATGAAAAAAGCCAAGAATGAAGGCAGGAACAGCGAGCGTTGTGTGTGGTGTGGAATCTAGAGTGCAGAAATGAAATTCAATATAACACTGTAATTAATAAGCATGCTATAACTGAAAGGATGACAGCTCTAAACATCAGCTTTTAGATGCTTTTGGACTGGAATACATTATTTAGGACAGCAAAGCTTCTACATCCCCACTGGCAGCTTCCCTGTAGCTAGGAGCTGTTTTTGCATGGCCTCTTCTCCCAGGGCTTCACCTATGCAGTACCTCACTAAAAATGGACAGAGCAAAGGGCAAAATTCTGCAGTTCTGTGGGCTCAAATGGATGCTTGCCCATTTTTGCCTCACTGCTGTCTTTGTGTGTGGGAACTGACTGCTGTGCACGAGCTGCCTGCTAGAACAGCAGCATGAGAGGCAGTGGGAATCGTGCAATGAGAGAGAAATCATGTGCAATGAAAAGCCCCATACGCTTTATATAAAATTTTTGATTAAAAAGTGCTTCCTTGAATGGAATTTGCCCCAGCTGTTGCCATCTGTCAGTTTTTCAGTGCCCTTTAAAAAACACAACAGTGTTGATTTCGGTCCATCTCTCTGGGATGCTGCTATAGGATGTGCCACATATGGCAGATGATCAGTGGCACTGCAGGAGCCAAGGGCTGCTGGGCATGGGCCTGAGCTGATGGACTGAAAACAAAACAGCCCTTTGCTTTAATCTGCAAGACTGAAGTAGCAGGCCCTGCCTGCTGTTTGCTGCAAAATGCTTTTCTATGCTGCACTGAAAGCACAGCAGAAAAATCACAGCTTTCTCTAGAGTCCCATGTAATTCGTTTGCTTGATGTGGTTTTACATACAGGGAAAAGTTAATCTGGTTAGAACTTTTCTTGCAAATGACTGCAACTTTGTTGAGCAGAATTATATATAGAAATAACCCCTTTTGGGCTGATTTTTTTTTTATTTATTTCAATATCATGTTATCTTCATAGAAGAGAGAGAATGAATACTCGGGGACGAACACTTATACATGTGTCTGTCCCGATGCTGTGACTGCAGGTGTAGAGGTGGTGGCCTGACTTCCTGAGAAGTGAAAAATAAAAAAAAAGGACAGTTCCTCAGAACAGCAAGAGAATTTTTGGAGTAAAAAACTCCAAAATAAGTAACTCTGAAAATGAATTTATTGTATTTAAAAGTATTAAATAAACCCTTAAGTCAGAAAGCTATAGACCATCCTAAAATACATTGTTAATTATTTTCCACTGTCTTAATCTGCCTCAGCACATGAAGGTTTTCTGAGGTTTGAAATAATGCTGGAGGAGGGGCATTAGATAAACAGGTGAGGCATCTGGAGCTACAGGCTGGGTGCATTTTGGGGTTTTTAGCAAGCACTTTCTGGAAGGACAGCACTGCCATGATGCAGCGAAAGTAGTGCTTAAATTTGCGTTGTCATTTCACTTAATCTGAATTTTCAGTAACATTTTGCCCACAGTGTAATTTCTGTATGAATTGGTCTGTGACCCAGAATAAGAGACTGAAGTACAGTTACTTTGCTTAAATAACGTACATTGTTTAAACTAACATACAGCTTCCTAGGAGTTTTTGAAAATGCAGTCCTGAAGATGAAGTTAGTTCCTATACTCAACCTTGAAACTGACCTTAATTGTAGAAGATACTGATTTATCTTCAGATTGCAAGTTTAAATCAAACATAAATAGCATCAAATATTTATTTGTTCATTCTGGGATACTTTTACTATGAAAATGGGAGATTTTGAACTCTCTTCCTATGATAAAGATGTAAAAATCCAAACATCAGAAGAAAAGTGAATGTGGATTTAAAAAATGAAAGTTCGACTTTGAATGAAAAAAAGAGAAAGCTGAGTCACTTTTTCCTAAAACTAATGGGAAGTAATTTAAGGTGCTGAAAGAAGCTGTACTGATGTTAGCTTATAATTAACTTTTGAGACTTATAAGTCAGAAGATAAACTCTAGGAAACAGAAGCCTGAACACACAGAAGGAGAGACATGCAGAGCATTCCAGGTAGTTCTGTGATTGCTACAGTCATAGTATTTATTCTGTGTTTGTCTTCATCTCGAGAAATGTTCAGACTCAATAGTAATTTGCATATGAAGAAGGAACTGATATCTTTCACAGTGATCTGTTGGAAACTCTGTTGGGTTTGTGATATTGCACTGTGGTTTTCTCTTTTCTGAGTGCACCAAAGCTGCTCTCGTGCTGGCTCTTTAGTTGCCACTTTAGTAAAACCAGGCTTTTTAGGAGGTTTGCGCTGGTTAGAACCGATCAATTTTTTATCAGGCAGCCAAAATAAGTAACTTATCACACTTTAGGAGGGTGCACACAGCACAAAACCAGAGCATAGGAATTAATTTTTCAGTGTTCTGCACTTAAGCCACTAGGTGCTGTTTTGCTGATGACAATGGAAATAACTGAGAAAATGAGGGAAAGAGAGGAGTGGTCCCTTTCTTCCATTAGTTGTCAGCAAATACCTGAATTGACTGAGGCCGTGATCTGATAGCTGGTGCTTCCACCTCACCTGGCAGCCAGTTTTCCCATACACTGTTTATTTTGATCTTATTTAAGAATTATAAATTCATATAATTTCTTCTTTGAGCCAGGGTATGTATCTTTAATTGTTTTTAAACAATTAAATTAGAATTAGGAATTAGAGCCCAAAGGACTTCAGAAATCAAAATTTAATTCTTTCATCTGACACAGATTATGGGCAGTCAGTTAAGAAGTGCCCAGGTTGATTACCATTCATCATTTGGTGTCCATTAACATCAGTGAACATCACTGGAGGAATCTGTAGAAATAAATGGCTGCTGTTCATGTTCCCTGTACAACTCTGATGACTGTAATGTATGCAATCCTTCCTCTTTGATATTCCGACATTCTTTTGAACTTTTTCTGCCTTGCATTTCCTTATGGTTTGTTAAGGTGTCTTCTCCCTTTTTCCAAAAGCATGCTTGCTTCAGTTTCAGGGCCCTGTCCAAACTGGTCGAAGTACAGGATGCATGTCCGTGTATATTCATCTCCTGGAAAGAAAAATTCTTAGCAACTTAAAACCCTCTGAATGTTTCATTTTATTTACTGTGGACATTCAAAAGACATAGGTCAGTCCTGAGAGGGAGCTGTTTGCCTCTCATGGTTTATTGCAAATTCTTCAATTATCTCACTTGATAAGCATTTAGTTTTAGATTTCTTGCCATTTTGTTTATCACAGTCTGTGCTTGAAACAGAACTTAAAGACATAATTCTCATATGCTGTTGTCTCCCAAATTATTCCAGATAATCAGTGCATTAGGTCAAGAAAATGCAAACTGCAGTGCTCTGTGTGCTGGGCCTGAGCCCTGCCTGCAGGGGACGGAGAATTCTCAGCTATTCCTTATTTGTGCACTTCAACAGAGATGTCCAAGTGGTTATACAAAATGGCTTTGTCTATTTCTGTCAGTTTCTTAGTGGCCTTAATCATGGGCAATGGAAATACAGTTTTAATTTAATTTGTAGGCTTTTAAAGTTAAATGGAGGTTGCCTTTTTTTGCCGTGCCACAAATAAATATCTGTGTATTTATGGTCTGGATCCTGGCTTTCCTATTTCTCTTGCCACACTGTACTGCTGTCACAGGATTTCTGATCTAATAATGATCTCATCACTGACATTAGAACCTTTGACTTGCACTTGCACACATCTGAAGACGATTACTTGTGTCAGGGCTGAATCTATTGGCAGTTTCTGCTCTCTGCTGCTTCCTTCTTCTAAATGTTTTTCAGAAAGGAAAAATAAAAAGCTTTTCATGAAGACACTCTTTATTCTTGGCATTGGAATAGTTCAGAGGCCATTTGTGCATATAATAGATTAGCTCTGGTCTATTAAGAAAATGGGCATGATCCGTTTGAAATTAAAAGTCTCATTTTCATCTACAGTGAGTTATCACTGCTCTGCTAAAAGACTGAAGGCAATATGAGTTTGGCCCAATAAGACATACATGGGTCTGGCCCAACAATTTTTTCTCATTTACTCTCCCTTCTAATTAAGAAAGTAGCTTCATTGTAAAAAAATATTTTGAAGGTATTTCTGATAGTCAGAAAGTAATTTAATAGTTTCATATTTACTAAATGATTGATAAGAATAATAGGCTACATTCTGTGACATCAGTGAATCCTTTTTTTTTTCCAGAGACAAGGGTAGGAAATGTGTATGAATATATTCTCATGTATGAAATGTTTATGAATCTATTCTCGTTAAAAGATCTGATTGCTTGAAAGAGTGGACAGCTGCAATAGCTCAGTTCTGAGGTCGATTTAACTAACGTGTCTCTTTGCTTCCAAGGGGAAGCAATTACTTTCTTGATAAATAAAACAGTTTCCATCTTTTAGACACTAAAAAAAAAAACCAAACTGAAAAACCGATAATGATGAAATATGTCAGTGTTCGCTTTTGGTCTGTGTGAAGTGTGTGACACAAAATAGTCCTGTTTGGGGAAAACTGACCTGCTACTCCACCTGCTACTGAGAAATAGTGATGTATTAAAATATCACGGACAAAGTAATCTTTCAACTAATTACAATGCTGGAGCACAGAGGACTAGTGTCCTAAAGACATGTGCTAAGTTCACAAAGCTTTGATTCTCTATTTATCCTCAAAAATCATGCATATTTATAAAGTTACCTAACACACCTATACATATTCATCACCTGTCCCCACTTTGTATTTAAATTAGTTGGATGTCTGTCGCAATTGCACAGTTCTCTTCTTAATTGAGGCGGTGGTCTCTTTTGAATTAGGTCAGTGGTCTTGTGGGAAGTAAGAACTCTTCCTCACTGCTTTGTCTCATTGCCAGGTCTTTGTGACCCCTTGGTTATGGTCCAGGCTTTTTCTTGGCCTCAATTATCAAAAAGTCAGGTGCATTTCTCGAGCTTCTGATTTTTCACAATAACTGAATCAAATGCATAATAGATTGTCTTCACTCTATTTGTTCCTATTATATGTTAATGATTAAACCTTTAGCCCTTTTTCCTAATTTCTTTGGGTTTTTTAAATCAGAATTTTATTGCTTTTATCTCTCTATCTACTATTCTTCTTAACTAAAATATATTGCTTATATCTCACTAAATACGTTTCTAACTCTTCAGTCTTCTAACTCTGACTCATTCCCCCCTTTCTCTGCATAGTAAATTCTTTTACTAATATACTGATTCTTCTTCATCTAACAAAGCTGTGCAATAAAAATCTCTTTAAACTATGTCATATGCTTTTGATAATGAGGTTGAAGTTGTTATTCTTCGTAGCATCTTCTAATTTCAAACAAATATTACAACAAACAATTAAACTTATGTAACTTAGAATTAATAGAACAATGATTGGATGTACTAAGCCATTAAGGATACTTGTGGCATTTGGTGACCAGCTAAAGAGCACAGCCTACCAATGGTGAGATGTGTCTTTTTCTAGCCTTTTTAAAAACTCTCTGAATGGTCTCTGGGTCATGGTGTATTGTAATTAAAGTCTTTTTCCCTTTAAATTTATTAGATCTTGTATAGTAGCCAAATTTGCCTTTATGTATTGATGCGATAGGATGGGTGCCTGATCCTTCAATTTTGAAAAAGTTACAAATGCACAGATTAGATTGTGTCTCATTTATGACAAGTCTGTCTACTGTTATAGTGGAACATGCTGTTCTGAGACATACACAGCTTTGGCTAATACATACAAATAAGGTTGTTTGGTCAACTGAATAAACCTCAAAGTGACAATGGCTCTGTTCTGTATTTAAACTAGTATCTAGGTATTTCCTTCACATATAAATCCTAGTTGTCTTCTTGTGGCACATGACCCTATATTAACAGTCTGACACTTCTCTCTAACTTCTCATGCTCATGTTTTAAGTCCGAATTTAGGGCAGTGTCATGGTTTAATGACAGGTGTCTGCTAAGGAAGGCAGGAGCCTCCCATGGAATGAAGGATGTAAACCCCCTCCCTCCGAATTATTATAATTTTGGATTTA
>VYXF01010181.1:132012-158461 GCA_013397295.1 Polioptila caerulea | reverse complement strand
ATAATCAAAAGTAAATCAGGATAATTAACATTTCTACCTAGAATCTAGTTATTTTTTTCTGAGTAAGCTTCAATTTCAGTTTATTATCGCCTGGTGTTGCTTTCTAAACCCCTTCTGGATTCTTCTTTACTCTCGTCTAATGAATCCAGACATTCTGTTCTTTAATCTTGATTTGAGTGAAAGTAGTGAGAAGCACTTGGAATGGTCCTTCCCACTGTGGCTCCTAAGTTTTCTCTGCAAAAAACTCAACATAGACATAATCCCCAGGCTGCATGTTATGTACTGATCTATCTAATTCCTTGCTTCGAGCTCCAGCCACATGTTTCTCAATGTTTCTCAATTTTTCTAAGTTTTTTGTTTAGGGCTACCATGTATCCCTGTAGGGTTTCTTCCCCTACTTGGGTTGATATTCCTTCTTGTACCCTATATGGCCTCTGTGTAATATTTTACAAGGACCTAATTTCTCTTTTGTCTTGGGTTTAGTCTGAATTTGCCGTAATGCTAATGGAAGACCTTGGGGCTAAAGTAACTTTGCTTTTTGCCCTAACCTTACAATTTGCTGTTTATGGGGTTCTTAGTCTATACCCAATTGGTGACTAATGTGCTGCACAATTTTGAAATAAAATTTGACCCTCTGTCTGAGGATATTTTGGCTGGAACTCCAAAGCATGGTGTTATTTCTTGTAACATTACTTTATTTACTTCCCTTGCTTTGACAGTTCTGGTAGGGAAAAGATTCAGGCCATCCTGAAAAAGTATCTGTTAGAAGTAATAAATATCTATACCCCCCTTACCTGGGAAGTTTTGATCAATCAATCTGCCACTATTGTCTAGGCCCATAGTCTCTTCCAATTTACCCAAGTTTGGGGTTGGGATTATTTTTGGGATTAGTTTGGAGGCAAAGACTACACTGTCGGGTAACTTGAATGACTGTAAGTTTCTGGCCACAATTATTTCTTTTAAATAATTATACAAGGCATCTACCCCTAGTGGATTTTCTGATGTTCCTCTTCTACTAGCAACCATAACAAATAGGAGGGAACTACAAGCTTTCCTTTCCCTTCTTGTGTAATGGCCCATCCCTCTTGGTTATATGTTCCTTTCTCTGTCTCAGTAAGTCTCTTGTCCTTTTTCTTATAGTTTAGCTTACCTTCTAGGAAAATTTGTCCACCTAGAATTAAAGCTGCTTCAATAAATATCTCACTTTTGGCTGCCTCTTCTGCCTCTGTCTGCCATCTCATCCAATTCAGAGCTCACTTTCTAGTGTGCCTTGATATGCATTATGGCTACTTTTGCAGGTAGCTAAATTGCATTTAGCAACTTTACTATTTCAACAGTCTTCTTTCTTTCTAAATTGCTTCATTTGCACATACAACTCCAAATGTGTATCTTGAATCTGTATAGATGTTAATTTCTCTTTCTTTCACCAGTTCTAAGGCATGAGTCAGGGCAATGATTTCAGCCTTTTATGCAGAGATGTTTGTAGGTAATGGTCCAGACTCTGTTACCTCTCTGCAAGTGGTAACTGCATCCCCAGCATGCGTTTTCCCCCTGATGACATAACTGCTTCCATCAGCGAACCAGGTCTCAGTGTCCTCCATGGGAGTGTCCTTTAGATCGGGGTGACTGCAGTAGATAGCTTCAATAGTCTCCTGGTAATCATGGACTACTGGTTCTCTCACATTCTCACTGAGAAAGGAAGCTGGGTTTACAAGGTTAGTTACCACAATTTCAACATTATTTTGCTCTACCCTTATAACCTGGTATTTCAGGAACTTTTGTCAGAAGAGCCAGTGTTGCCCCCTTTACTTCCAGTACTGCTGACACTGTGTGGGATACTAGTACAGTTATTTTCTGGCTCAGGGTGAATTTGCATGCTTCTTAGATGTTCTGCACCACTGCAGCTACTGCTTGTAGACATCCAGGTCATCCTTTAGCTGCTGCAGCCAGTTGCTTGGAGAAGCAAGAAACTGCCCTCTGATATGGGCCCAAGTCATGTGCTAGTATTCCCAAAGTGATTCCCTGTTCCTTGTAAGAAAGCAGAAAGAATGGTTTACTCACATCTGGAAGTCCTAAGGCTGGGGCTGAGATGAGGGCCTTCTTTAGCTGGTCAAAGGCTCATGTAGCTTCTTCTGTCCCTTGAAGATCTTTGTTTCCTTCTGTGATCAGGACATTAAACCTCTGTAGGTTTAACCAACAGTCCATAATTGTAAATCCACAATCTGCACCACCCTGTCATACCCAAGAAGGTTCTTAGTTCGTTCATCGTTTGGGGTTTTGGAGTCTGTCCTATCGCCTCTTTACGATTTTTTCCTAAAGTCCTTTGTCCAGCACTGACCTCGTAGCCCAGATAGAGAACTGTTTGCCTTACCATCTGAGCCTTCTTCTGAGATACTTGATACCCGTGAAAACCCAGAAAGTTCAAGAGGCTTACCGTCCAGTCTGTGCATGCCTCTTGGGTTCAAGTGGCTACCAGGAGGTCATCTACATACTGCAACAGCTGTCCTCCTTCTGATGGAGTTTCCCAGGTTTCCAGATCTCTTGAAAGTAGGACTGTTTTGTAACCTTGGGGTAACACAGTCCAAGTGAGCTGGGTCTTACGACTGCTATTGGGGTTTTTCCATTCAAATGCAAGAATTTTCTGGCTGGAGAGGCAGGCAAAAGAGAGCATCTTTCAAATTTAAAACAGTAAACCAGGTTAGTTCAGGTGTTAAACATGTTAACAAGGTGTATGGATTAGCTACCACTGCGTATAGGTTTTCAGTTATCTTGTTAACAGCCCTCAAGTCTTGTACTAATTGGTATGACCCATCAGGTTTTTTAAAAGATAAAACAGGAGTGTTGAAGTCAGATTGACAGTCTTTTGATAGCTTTAATTGAAGGAAATTTTCAATTAGTGGGCTAATTCTAGCTTCCTTTTCAGGTGATACTGTTTAACCCTAACTGGTTCCTTTCCTTCTTTGAGCTTCACTTGCACAGGGGATGCATTCTTTGCCTTCTCTGGTGTACTAGAAGCCCACACCCTAGGGAACCCTAGTAACTTGATCTGTTACTTTCCTGTTAATTTTTTTCTTCATCTTCAGTTTTGGTCTTATTAGTTGTTACAACTAAACTTAGCATTTCTACCTACTGTTATCCTTGTCCTCCAAAATAATCTCTCATTCTTTAAATATAATCTTTGCTCTTCGTTCTAATAAATCCCTCCCCAAAAGTGACTCTGGGGAATTGGGCAGGTGTAAAAATCTGTGAATTCCCTGTTGCTTCTCAGGTTTGTATTTCAATGGTTTGAGAAAGTCGCTTACTCAGATTGGCCAGTTGCACCCCTTACTGTAACATATTCATTTGTTAGAGGCAATAGAGCTTTATTTAACTTTGAGTATGCTGTTCCTATGGCTATTAAAATTTCATTTCTTCCCCCTCATTCCCTAGCCTCATTACAACTAGAGGGTTTGCCAGGGAAGGACTCTCTGGTCTTCCTGAGTCTCCTTTGACTGGGCAATCACCTTTCCCCTTTTGGGATTTCTTTTCCTTTGTTTGTTGCCTTCTCTTCATTCTTTGGTCACTGAAAAAATGGATCTTTTCAGTGACTAGATTTCTTGAAAAGTGCACAATGGTCTTTCCTGAGTCAAGATAGTCCTTATTTTGATGGCTCTTGTCTATGTTTTTCTTTCCCTTTTTCTGCTACTACTGCCACTAGTTTTCTCATCTCTTGCCTGTATTTCCCTGTTGGTTGCTATCAACTCTCCATGGTACATCTAGTAATGTCCTTAAATCTCGTCTCATTGGTCCCCTGATCTTCTGGAGTTTGCATCTGAAATAGATTGTCTTAAAAATAAATTCACTAGCTGTTGCATCCCTTCTTCAGATGAAGGGTCTAATGACGTACAACGTCGCATTGCCGCCCGCAAATGATCTGAAAATTCAGAAGGGTTTTCAGTGGGACTTTGCTTAGCTCTATAAAGTGCTGCCCAGTTTATGGTCTTAGGTATTGCTCTCTCCATTGCTTTTATTATAAGGTCCCAATAGTTTTCTAGCAAGGTAGCATCATCAGCATGGGTTGGATCCCAGCCTGGATCTTGAAGAGGGAATACGTGTTTAATATTTTCAGATTTCTCTCTGTAGAAAACTTCTGCCAGATTTACTGCCATTTTTAAAATGAATTCTCTTTCAGTTAAAACATCCAACATCAATTGAATATCCCCCCAGTCTGAATCATGTTGTTTAACTAAAAATTTTAATTTCTTGGCTGTACCTATCGGATCATTCCGATAGTTCTTGGCAATTTTCTCCCATGCCGCTAAATCAAACATAGTAAAGGGTACTTTAACCAAAAACCTCTCTCTCCCAGGTGTAACAGGTGAGGAGGAAGGTATCTTTTCTGGGGAGACTGTGGTAGAGGTTAGGGTTGTTGACCCCTCTAAAACTGTCTCTTTTTTCTCAGTAGTAGTGGGACAGTCAGGTCTGTTAATTCTTTTCTTTCTTGAGCTTCTGCATGAGAACAAACTTTTTCTGGGCAGGTACAGCGTTGATTTATGAGCAGGTACTGCAACAATGCTTAGGTTTCTTTCTAACAGCATTATTATTTTTTTTCCAGAGCCAACTCTAGGGGTTCAGAGAGGGATATAAGACCACAGTCTCTCTGCCACTCAGGATGTTTCCTGAGAGAGAAGAATATATCAGCATATGTTACTTCTGACCACTTGTCTTCTTTCCTTAAAATTACATTAATTGCAAAAGGATTTCATAATCTAGGGTCCCATTGGATGGCCAATGAACACCCCCTACTAATTTATAATGTGGCCACCATTTAGTACAAAACTTTGTAAGGGTCCTTTTATTTTTATTCCTTCTATAACTCACTAGTTCTTTCCAGTGTGCCAGAATACAGCCCAAAGGGCTGGCCTTAGAAATCTCTTTGCTCTGGCTTGTACCCATTATCTTTTCTTTCCCAGCGTTTCTTTACCTTATCCCAATTCTTTGCCTTAACTTGGAAATACTGGGGTACAAAAATATACTGAGCACACTCAACCCTAATTGTTTCAGCTGATATTCTTAAAGTACTTGAAATTCTTTTTTCTAACAGCTCAAACAATTTGCCACTGCTTTCCTCTTCAAGACAAGTCCTTACCAAGAACTTTATAACTTTCTGAGTGGCCTTTGTTTCTTTTAAATAACATAAATGACAAAGCGACTCTTCTGGCCTTCGCCACCAAAAAACTTTCAGATACCACAGCTCCTTACACTGAATGCAACAAAAACATATCTGAGGTTCACACTCACACTCTTTTGGACACGCAACCTCTTTTTCTCTCAGTCTTCTCTGATTTCTAGGCATAAGACCCTTCCTGGTTCTCTTTTTACACTCAAGTTACAGCTCTGTTTACTCTGCAGACAGCTCTTGCCCACCCCCCCGCAAAGGGCTGTGCTCCTTTTGGACAAGTTCCACACTATAATTAATCTTGCACACAACGCAGCTCTTGCTACAGCCAAAAAAAAATAAAAAAAATTCCACAAACCCAACTGCTGCGAAAAGAGGGAGAGTGAGAGGGAGGGTGGCAGGGAGAAAAAGAAATTCTTTTTAACTCATTCTACTTGGGACAACCTTTCCACAAACCAATTTTACTATCTCCCACTCAGTATGTGCTCTCTAAGTTAGATATATTACAACTCACTCAATTTGCATATATTTTTCCCAAGAACATTGTCTCTGCCTTTCTATTCGCCTGTCCTGCAGCACCCCAGTCTCTTTCTATGCTAAAAAACTCACCTGGTTCAAGCCTAAACCACCCAGAGTGCCTCTTTGAGTTCTTACGATTCAAGCCTCAACAGCCACTTCTAAACAATTTATTAAATATTAACAAACGCTGTGGTTAATGCAATTCCAACTTCCTAGGTAAAATAACAAACTCAAAGCTCACGCTTTTCACTCAATCTTTAAACATTCACCCCAATTGCTTTGTTTTGCTTTGGCTGCTCAAGTCTCCTGAAGATGGAACTACAGATTAAAAGTCTTTATTTGCCTTGTACTTTGGTACGTCTCACGATCCACATCTCCAGCACTCCTGCAACCAGGATACAGTTAAACACATAAATAACCAAATGACAGCAACAACAGAGATTTGTTCAGACTCACCCTAGGGCTACTGGCGGTGTTCCCAGTGACACAGCAAATCCTCCAGCACAAAGACAATAAAACAAGGATTTACACAAGCCCTCCCCTTAGGGCTGCTAGTTATGTCTTCAGTGATACAGCAAATCTTTCACCAACACTTCTGTTACTTGCAAGCAAACTCACAGGCTTTCAATGAGCATGGGGTGTCCCCCACGACTTACCAATGGCCTCTTCACTATGCGTGGAATTTACAGGACAATTTCCCCCATGATTAGAAACATTCCTTTTGTCCATAATGACAGCAGTCAGTCCCTGCAATGACCAACCGGGGAGTGGAGTTCTCCCCAGAAATATCCTGATCAGCACCGTGAGCTGTCCACTCCCGGGCTAGTCTTGCAGTAGTCAGAGAAGGGCTGCCACAGTCACCAAATGATGCATTAAAATGCCACAGACAAAATAATCTTTTAACTAAAATTAGTTGAAAGATTACTTTGTCTGTGGCATTTTAATGCATCAATAGAAACAGCCAAGAATTCCATCTGAGCCAAAATTCCCATCCACGTTCCCTCCCTCTCTGGTTTTCTTGGAACAACACTGCATCTTTCATTTCATGATTACGGCCATGTTATTGCCACAAATAAATGACTATTAGATCTGCAAATATCAAAAGTATAATGGATTTAAAATTATGCATACAGAATTAAACATTAAAGAGCTGTTTGAACCCACTGCTCTATTTATGATGACTCAAGTCCTGGATCTACTTTTCATTTCTTTCAGTGAAATGCTGACAACAGTTCCTTGGCTTTCTTCCCAATCTCCCCTGTAAAAATGCTATATTTCAAATGCATAACCTTCTTCCTGTGCTCAGCAAATAGGGACTAACCTTCCTGATGGACCTTATCTTCCTAATTTCTAGCCCTTGAAGAATTGAAAAATTGACTATCAAACAAAATCCAGTTACCTATAAAGCAAAATGAATCAACTGCTGCAGAAAAACAGCCAAGCTTTATCACTACCAGGAGAGCAGGACCTTCAGTATGGCTGAAAATGAGCAAAATAACAGTAAAAGAGATATCAGCATGGCTGAAAATGAGCAAAAATAACAGTAAAAGAGAAACAACCTTCCCTCTGCCTCCCCTCGCCCCCACCCACCATGTTTACTTCTCATGACTAATTATTAATTCTAAGTGTGCATCCATCTGCTGCAGCCAGCAGTAAAATCCAAGAAGGTCTGAGCTAGGATTTGCATCAGGATGAGTGGCAACTGCATAGCATTTTGGAAATCTTGGGCAGTGTAAATGAAATAGTTCTCCTGGTTTGGAAGTTCATTGTTCACAACAAAACAGTATTTAAGTGCTTAGCTCAGCCCTCTGGGGCACACAGAGTTCCCAGCTCTTGCCAAAGACTCAACTTGTATGAAAAGTTCATTTGCACATCAGAGTCCTCAAAGATACCTGGGCCTGAAATTTGCAGGAGAAGTAGATGCTCTTCCCAGGTGCTAAAGATTCACCCCACGTGTTGAGGAATTGCTTTGGAAGTAAGCTCAAGTCTACAGTACCAGAGTGCCTGAGGGAATGAGAACAAAAATGTATTCCAAGTTATGAAAATTGAGGAGGAGCAGGAGAAGAAGGTGCTGTAGAGCAGGTGTTTTCCCGATGTTTTCAAGGGGCTGGGATAGTGAAACTGCTGGGGTTTTCTTCTCCTTTTGTGAATATCTTCTTGTAGACCTATTGGGGTCTACAAGCTGTGAGACTATATGGACTGTATTTGACTACTGTGACTCAGTAGTCAAATAGTGCTTTACATGTATCCTGGCATGGTTCTGTGGGAGTTTGACTCATGTTAGGGAATCAGTAGCTGTAAATTTTAGAAGAGCATCTCTATTACATCCCTAAAGAAAGTCTGTGTTTTCACAGTGGGAATGTCATGCCAGTGCTGGTTCTTTCTGTTGGATTTTTCTTGGTGCTGACACCAACTGTAGTGATGTTTGATTGCTTTGGTGGTGGTGGTGGTGATGATCCTTCTACTAGTCCAAATGCAGTGATTTTGGAAGTGCTGTTCCTCCCACCTCTCAGGCTGAGAGAACCCTTAGTCTTGGGTAGGGAAGACAAGCAGGATTTTACTGGAGAGCAGTGGTTTTTGCCTGGGGGCACTCGAGGAGGCAGCAATAACTCAGTGCAAGGAAGGGCAATTAGCCCAAGGGAGGACTCTGAGCTTTATCAGGGCAAGGGGCTGCAGCCTCTGCTGATGGGCAACTGCTGCTTTCAGCTTCTCCTCTGTTTAAATGCTTAAACGGCTTCACTGTTCCCTTTTAGGATGAGAAGTTCCCTGAGTTCCTCATACCATATTTTTTAATTTCCTTCAGCAGTTCTGTGAACTTGGATGTGAATCTGTAATGTCCAGGGTGCTTCCTATTCCTCTCACTGCTTCAAACAGTCTATTTCTGTTAGCTGTTGTTTCATTTCTGCCTGAATACAAAACCACTTACTTGGTTCATAATGTTCTTTATCTCCCTTAGTTTTCATAAGTATAAAATATTTCCCCAAGCATTATGAAAAGATTAAAATTCAATTTGAGTGCTGAATTATACATGGTTTTCAATTTTGCAATACTCTAAGAATTTTTTGTTTCCTAGCTTTTTAGTGTTATGAGGAAATATCTACTATAAAATGTATTTTTAATACATATTTCCTGGTATTAGATGACACAGCTGATATTTAATCCATTCAATGAAGATGTCTAAATATTTAATTTTACAATTCATAGTGGTCAATCTTTTTGATAAATGGAATGCTTCCATTTATGGCTATGATTTGGGGGGAGCAAGCATATAAGCAAAATTACTTCCAGAGGGGAGAAAAATCAGTTCAGTTAATTATTTTACTTAAATGTGCATGGCAATATCTCTATCAAGCTGCCAACATGGGAAAATAACCATCAGCAGAATAAACCCTGAAAAGTATTAATCAAAATTCAGTATGATTAGCATTCTTAAATTGAATAAGGAGTAGGAGCCTGAAGATACCCAATGCTGCTGGAAATAAGTTAATAATGGATAATAATAAAATCCTTAAAACAGAGTAGAAGCTTTAAACACCCAGTGTTTTGCTCTACCATTTTTTAACTTTTAGTGTCTTAATTGAAATTACAGACATTTTATATCTCAACTTCATTGTAGGTTGGTCTCTCTTTTTTTAATATTCATGTAGATATATAAATGAATAGGTTCCTTATTTCGTGAAAGGTACCAAGGAGAATTCTTTCTGCTTTTCTTCCTCTTTTGTTTTAAAGTGACATTTGCACACAGTCAATAAACTTTGTACCTTTATATAATCTTATATAATCTTATCTTGACCTTCTTAGGCATGCAGAGAATCAAATAAATTTCAGTTACTTGAACTTGGTTCTCTAGGTACTCTCAGCATTAGCTCCTTATATACCTACTTGCTTAAAATGCTTCCAGAATTATTAGTGTTTAAGTGTGTGTATTCATTCTTGGAATAAATTTGACAGAGCAAATTTTTTTTACTTTATTGGTTCATAATTTTAGTTTTATGTATGGAATGTGTGAAGCAATGCAGATGGATTTACAACCAAACACATTCATCGTCATGAAATTATAGCTGAGGTCCTTAACTCCAGGATATTTCTGAACACTCACATAAATGCTTTCATTAAGTAATCAATAGCATCGAGTATTTGTACATAAAGCATATGGATGAGAGATGTCAAAAAGTAATAGGGATTATAAATCCATTTTGTCAGTTCTCAGAGTATTAAGTGCCTCAATACAAAATAAAGGTATAGAAGTGTGCATCCGTTTAAGAACTGATAGCTGGAATATTATTACTCTCTAGATATGTTTTAGTAATGCAGAAATAATTTTTTGTTTATTGAGTTTAGTTAGATACCTGCAAATTTTGACCCACTATTGGTGAATTTTTATCATACCTAATAAAAATACTTTTAATCAATCAACTCCTTTATACTTATACAAAAGTAATTTTTCCCTTTTGTATTAAATAAAGGTTTACTTTTGTAATTTTTTATTGCCTAAAGGTCTAAAACATTGAATTAAAATGTTTAATGTTGTAGTGCAATCAAAAATAAGCTGTTTGCAAAAGATTTCATAGCTGGCCACAAATGAGCGTGTTATAAAATAATCAGTTACAGTAATCTGTGAAAATGGTACTTTGTTGTTATTGGAAAATAAAATCCAATTCCAAATTTTATACAGTTCTTTCAGAGTTAATGTTTTTTCAACAGCTACATAAATTAGGAATTGCTCAGCTGCTTAAGTTATAAGCAAATGCCAATGCATAAAAATCCTCCTTTAAACTTGTCTCTGAAATGAATTTGTGGGCGTGGAAAAGTAAATGAAGTCAAAAAGCAGGTGAGAGGATTGTTATCAGGATTATTATGTTATTGTTATCACAAGGTTTTATTGAGGAATACATCTTCCCACAAACAGTTCTGGGAGTGCAATGAATTGTTCCCAGGATAAATGCTTGCCAGAACTGGCAAAGGTTCTCCTTTGTCATGCGTCTCTTTGGTGGCACTTGGCTGAAATACCAACGTGTCCAAAGAAAACGGATTCCAGCACACTTGTATTTGGAATCAGGGAAATCTTTTTGTAAAGAAAAGCAAATACAACCAATCAAGCATTCCTGATTCCATCAATCTCATTTAATTACCAGGAATTTAATTGAGAGGAGTGTACAGAACATGACCTGGGGGTGCAAGCATCCTGTTGAAATTCCCACTGGACTTGAACCTCAGGGATAACTTTGCTCCTTCTTGCCATACAACTCTTGTCTATCTTTCACGTGCCTGAAAATTAAGTCTGATTTCAAGATCATGAATTATCAGATACCTGTGCTGTTCCTCATGTAAACCACTTGTTCCACTGTCTGAACCTTCCTTGGCCCCATCCTTGCCTGTTACTAGATAATCTTAGGCCAAGAAAAAGTCCCTTGGCTGCTGTTCAAAGGGTCTTTAAATGAATTAAATGTGGCTTGGCTTGTAGGATCAAATCTTCTCACTTTGACTCTCTTCAAATAATTTTCACAAAGAAGATAAAACATGAAAAGACTGCTTTTAATAATTGGATTTTACATCTATTATACCTTTCCTTATTATTACTTGTGTGTAAGCACAGGGATTGCTGACTTCTTGCTATGCCCATTATTTATTTATAGCTCTTCACACACACACAGCCCACCTACTCTGTAGGAAGCCTGGGCAGAGATCCCAAGGAGGGACCTTAGGAGAAATTTGGGTTATTTTTCTCTTGAAGAGAGCAGTGCTGGAACAAAAGAGTTTACAGCTGCATGAAAGGGTTGATAAGAGGAAGGTAGGAATATGCTTCTCTGCTTGCTAGGACTGGAACAAAGAGTAGTACTTTGAAATTGCAGCAAGAGAACTTCTGATCCATTGCTGTTTTTATTTATTTTATGAGATCCTGTGATGTGCTAATGGTCATTAACTATTTAGACTTGGGGAGTTAGGAACTTTTGGCATTTCTGTCATTAGAAACTTTAAAACAGATGTTGAAAAAGGTTTGGATTAGAAATGTATTTGCTTAGAGATACAGTTGAAGTAAATAGTTTCTTATTACCCCTTTCAGCCAGCTTCTAGTTATTTTATGAAGGATTTGAAATCCACCGTGTTAAAGGGTTAAAAGCATATAGCAGGGGGTCTCCGGTGTGGCAATGCAGTTTCTGTGACAAGAATAGAAATAGCAGTTTGAAGTCTCACTGTTTTAACAAGTTTGGTTTTTTTCATGGAAAATACTGTCAGTACATCACAAGAAATGGGGAAAAAATATAAATACTGCATCCTTCTCTTAGTTTGGTTTCCAGTTTCACAGATGACACACACACAGCCAAAAATGTAAAGCATTAAGAAAGACTGGATATTTTAACATCTAATGGATTATCTTTAAGATGGATACTATTCTTCTGTTTCAGAAGTTTATAAAATGTCATGCATGTCTCCATCTACACTGTTTTTCTCTGGTGGGTAATCTGATTTTAATGTAACTGTCTTCTGTTTTGTTGGTTATGTTGGTCCCATTTTGTCATTCTATAAGAGGAGCTGTTAATCTGTCTTTTTGAAGAGCCCACGTTTTGAAGACAAACTACCCAGAATACTTTAACCAAATAGAAATGTAAATAGGAAAGAAAAGCCACATAAGTCTTTTCTCTGCAACTTAAGATCTCTTAACCTGCATAAGCATATTCAGTTACAGAGTACATACCTGTCCTGGTTCAGGGCAAATTTGGGACAGAATCTCCAAAGGGAGCCTCTCCAGAAAGCAAACCCACATGGCCCCTCCCCCCCAACCAGTTCGAGAAGAATTCCTCCGAGAGAAGTGGAAAGAACCTGTTTATTTAACAGGCACAGCACCCCCCAGCACACAAAATGAACAATACCAGTTGACACCACTCTTGCACTGCTCTGAAAAAGATGACAATTCAGACAGTCTCTCTTGGGGGTGGTCGTGCTGTTATCACTCCTCCGGCGCTGGGGCAGCTGCTTGCAGGACACAGGGTGCAAACTCTTGGTGTTCCCAGGTCCCAGNGCAAAAGCAAGAGCAAAAAAAAACTGGAAAACAGCACTAGGTACTGCCTCATCCCTGCCAGTGTCCCGCCAGCCATGGGGGAGAGACTGATAGCAAAACTCAAACAAAACATTTGCTCTTCAGAGCCCATCTTAAAGGCACAGAACATATCCAGCATAAATAGCACACACGAATGGGGATACAAGCATCATAATGTCACCCTAGGACAATACCTTGAACATTAAGTTTTGACTAGGTTTTCCAAAAGTAAATATTGTGCTTTCAGGTACTGTACTGTTAATTCCCTGATACTGAAACTGTGGCTAGCGAGTGCTCTGTGCTCTGTGTGCAAGGGAAAGCCCAGGTACGCCCCCAGATTCTTGACTGTGACTGGGATACAGTTTTCTCTGGTAGCTTTGGGTCATTCTCAGGTATAGTCAGTTAAATCTGTTGAGGTCTTTAAAGATAAAAAAGGTCTGGAGTTTATCAGTATTCAGAGAGAGTCTTCTGGCAGTAGAAATCTTTGGCACAGTGTGCTCTTGGTGCCCTGTATAACTGAGCACATCAACTTCACTGGGCTTATTTTTCTAGTGTCAGAATCTTTAAATGTCTTTATTTTTAGGCCTTCCAGATTGAGAACAGCTTGGTATCTATTTGAAAGGTGGTGTATTCGCTGCTGGTCCACTGGGTCTCCATGTGTTGTTTAGGAGAAATTTTTTCTGAGGGGTAGAATGATGGTTCTCTTCCAAAGGAGGCACTGGGTTATAGCACTGGATGTGAGCACTTCAGCTTGACAAGTCAATTCATGATTGGCATTTATTCTGCAAAGCTTTTTTTCTTCCTTTCCCTTTTATGCAATAAAAAATGATGCTCCATGTAAAGGCAAGAATTTCTGCCAATAGCAAAGAACTCAGCCTGACATCAGGGCATCTATATGTCTGCCTGAATTCTGATTTACTCTTACATGTTCTCTCCTAATTTGAGCAGGGATTGCAGTATAGGTATCTCTTGCCCTAGTGAGCAAAGTGTCCATCATTTGATGACAAAATGGATTGAAGTTGCAACTCCTCCTCTGAGAAGTAGAATTTTTCAGGAAATGAGCCAGTGGACAGGGAGATGCCAGAAATGTCCAGCCATATGTACATGGAATTTTTGATCTCTCTCTACATTATCAGTTTGCATTTCAATCAGCTCTTTTGAAAACTGGTAGTAGTTGAGGGCTGAGAGGTTTTTTTCAAGACACAAACCAATTTTCTGTGTGTTGCTGAAAATCTCCGTGCTGCAAAGAGGAGGATGATTCCTTGTGAGTATGTGCTGAGACTTGGTGAGGAAGAGAGCAAGGTTCAAACAGATCCTGCCAGAATCACAAGTAGTTACCCTGCAGGATTTTAGATGGGGAGTAACAGGACAAAAGACTATAGGCTGTGTAACAGGGATGTTGTCCTTAGGATGGCAATTAGTGCCAGGCAATTCTGGAATTTCTTACATTTATCTGGTCTTTGGAGAATGGGATTTGCATTACTGCGTTTGATTAGAAGTTTCTGAATTATATGGTGTGTTTACTTTAGGCGTGTTTCCCTAAGAGCTAGAGCCAGTGTAAGTCGTGGTGGATGACAGAAGAGGGGAAGTGCACAGGTAGTGATGAATGAGGGTTGGCTGGATGTTGCACTGAGCAGCTGTTGAAAGGCAAACACTGAGCAATTAAAGATCTAATGCATTATGGTAGGAAAGCGAGTCATTTTAAAAACAGAGCTCAATGTAAGGCATGCAGAAGGAGCATAGCAGTGAATTCCTGGTGCCGTGAGAAGCCCTGTAAGCCCCTCCCTGGGCACAAACTTTCAGGTTTACGTCCAGGTTCAGAACCCATCCAGGATATTTCCTGACCTTTTTAGTGGCTGTAGCTAAGTATCACAGTCTCAGGCTTTGTTAGTGTGACTTTATTAGGTGTGCTTTATTTAGACATGTAATTACCTCTTAACTGTAGCTAAAATAATTTCCTATGAATAGACTTAAATAATACCTTTCATAATGTTCTATTTTCTATTATGTTATGTTGTCTTATACTTTAGATATATTTTTTTGGCTAGCCTTTACAGTTTTTCTTAACTCTTCCTGAAATTAATTGATACTAGTTTGGGAGTTGATTAGATTTTCATTATGATTATGCGAGTGTCCAATCTTTCTGACAGCTGCTAACCAACCCAGTTGCTTGTAAATTTTAATGCATTAGAAATCCCTGGCTCAGAAACCTTTACATATTTTATACAAGGGGAAAAAAAAGAGCAGCATTTCTCCTGTATATACTAAATAGCGAGGCTACTTTCCCCTGAGGTCTCCCACTTACATGACAGTGCTTGGCTGAATGTTCATATCTGATTTAGTAAATTGGTGGATGATAGCAATCAGAACGCTGCCTGCTTGAGTAATGAGATTCTGATGACTACCAGCTCCCTGATGAGAAGTGCTTCAGAACCATTAAGTGCTGAAAGATTCATAACATGGGAAGAGTGTAGTGAGCCCTTAGTATTTAAAAATTGTAGTAATTGTTTTTTCATAGATTTTTTTTTTTTTTAACTCCGATAAATAAAGCTTATTTGCTTTTCGGTAGTTGTGCAGTTTTAAAATTTCTGAGTTTAAGGATTGCCTTTTTGTGTTCTTCTTATCATTGATAAAGACATAAGCCATAGGGTATCTGTATGGATGCGGGGGGATCATGGCAATGGTGTTTGGCCTTGGCCAGCCCTGCAGCCAGAGCCACAGGCAGCCCACACATCACAGCAGCTTCAGCAGTTCCATGTATTCCCTGAGCTTTTTGTTTCTCCTAGTGACCTTTCTGCAGAGAGTGGGTACATTCATACAAACATTTTGATATAGACATACTTTACAATGTTACCAAAATTAAATTTGATGCTGTGCAGCCAGACCTAGTGCTTGATTTAGCTGTTCCTTCTTCATCAAAGCTGTTTATCCAATGAATAGCCAGTTTTAAAATATCTTTTTAAAGAATAAATGGCAGAGATCATGATTGTTAGATATTCTATTTATCTTTATTTTATTATTAGAATGCCATATTGTAACAACTATTGAGACCTTTTTATTTGTAATCTATTTTTTAGGTTTGCCACTGAATTTTTTACTACATTCTATATATCTTCTAAGCCAAATATTTTAATACCACATCTCTTGAATGTCAGGATCCTCCTTAATTTGCTAACTACTCTGTAAGAACAGAAACAAGCTAAGTGAGAAAAACTGATAGAAAAAATGTTGGCATGATAATTCTGTTTAAATATTAACTTTTGTCATTAAAATTATTTCATGCTTCTTAATTCGCTGGAATAGAGATCTTAATGTGGTCTTATGAGGAACAGCTATTGTTTATAAGGACTGTCAGCTGCTTTTATGAATTTTTGGAGCCTTGCTGATATGGCAGCAGATGAGTCCAGTGGGGTTTAATTAATTTGCAAAAAGTATTACAATCCTTTTTATGAGATCATTAAATTAATATGAGTATTTAATTCATTCTAAATTCAAAAATGAATAAAAATAAAAGTGAGAAGATTGGTGGGTTCTGCCATATTTTTAGACGTCATGTTTTACATTAGGCTGGGCAGTGGACATTGAATGACAGAATAACACCTCATGAAATTAAAGCAGGAAAAAGGATAAACTATTCTGCTTTAGAAAAATTAGGTACATCAGCCTTTCTTTATTGAGTGGAGACATTTTAGAGTCCCAGAAATAAGTTGCAACGCTGGAGTGCTCACAGCTTTTGGGGCTCCTGCAGTGGCATCTTGTTGTTTAGGTAAGAGATTTCTGTGTGACCTCAGCAAAATATTTTCCTGTGCTGCAGGAGGAGGAGGAGAAACATTTCTGGGTTCTTTTCCCAGGGCTCTGATAAACATCCCCATTGGTACAGCTCTGAATCTGCTGTAGTCTGGTGCTGGAGAGATGAGCTGCAGGTATTAACTGGTGCTTTCCAGCCTGTTAGGTGTTTCTGTTCACAATCAAACTTCTTGGGCAGAGCTATTAGTTTGTGCTTCAGAGAAATGAACACAGCATCTTCATGCAGATGGCAATGACTCTGCCAGGATGCCCTATTCCTCTCCTTTTCGTGGAGACAAAATTATCTTTAAATAAAGCCACTGAAAAAATCTCCAGCTGCTCACACGTTTTGTGTTCATTTAGCTGGGTTACTGAATGGATAATCCTTTATTAGGAACTACCAGAAAAATCAAGGGATGAAGGCCAAACACATGCAATATGATATTCAGGGACAAAAGTTTTCTGTCTCCCACCTAAAATCCATTGCAGGAGATTTGGAGCTATTGGCTGGTTCAGCTCTGTTTGAAGCATTATAGGAGTTTTTTCCTCACAGGAACATCTTTCAGAAAGGCTTCTGCTGGTAGTGCCCTTCATCATCTGAGAGACTCAGAGACTTCACTCTTAAGTCTTACTTGTATGCTTTTCCTGTCCTATTTTTCAGTGAATACAGAAGATAGAGTCAAAAACCCCTGTAACAATGAAGAAAACTTGACTTGTTGACTGCTAGTCTCAGGTAGCTCAGGTTATTTTCTGTCTGAATTCTGGTTTTTAGTGTGTAACCTTTAAGGACACTGTCCTATATTCAGTTAATTTTATCACCATACTAATATTGTCAATTATCACCTATCATAATTTTTCTAATGTAACATTTGGAGCTCACTAAAACATGGACAGTGTTTCATAAATTTTCTTACAGGCTTTGGCATGGCCTATTAGCCTATAATCTTTATGAGAGATCATCTGCCTGATATTGTCATTATACTTCTTCCCTTTTCTTATGATTTTTAATACTAAACCTGCCAGAAGAGAATAGAGAAAGGCAAAGAAATTGTGGTTTTGGAATGAAAGATTGTAAATTATAGATGTAGCTGAAAGATAAAACAGAAAATAAATTTAATTAGGAGAAAAAATCAAACAGAAAATAGAAAAATGCAATAAAATGGTGAAGTGAAAATTATAGAGGGAAGAGATAAAATATTGATACCGTTCTAATTAGAGTTGTGAAAATCACCATCTTCCTTTATTTTTCTGTTGATATGAAGTGAAGGATTTTTTCCTTTTGTTTCTATTGATAAATATCTCATTTAGTATTACACTACTGTGTTCTTGTTCAGGCTGACATTTACCAGAAGACATTAGTTAAAAGCAAAGAAGAATAACAGAAAATGTAGGAACTTCTACAGTGAGGCCATTTAAGAGATATTAATACACTGACAAGTTTTCAGGCTTCTAGAAGGCCTTCAGGTAGACCACAAATTAGGACCTGAATCTATGCAGTTTTTATGCAGTGGAAGGTTTCAGTGTCCTAGTGGAGGAGCTGGAGTTTCTGTGAAGCAGCTTTTAACTGGCACTAGTACTTGCCTAATTTTTCACATCAAACAGATTTTCAGGACAAGCCATTCAGTGTTTTCTAACATGACCCACATCCCGGTGAACCTGTTTGAAATACACTGTAGGAAACTGGCTCAAGTACCACTCTCCCCCAAAAAATAATAGGAATAACAATAGTAAATTACTTTGGTAGAATAACAAGGAGATGGAATGAGAAAAGGTTTTAAAAATCTGTAAAGACCAACTGTTCCCCCTACCCCTTTTCACATATGGAAAGCCTTCTAACATAGTATCATGGAGATACTTGGATTACAGAACACTGTCCCCATGGCCTGGCACCCCTCACTGATAAATGGCACTGTATTTTAAGAATAATGGATTAGAGATATTTTCTTAAGTTTTGGGTATGCTACTTCTAAGACAAACCACAGAATCATCATCATTTCTAGGCTGCATCACCGTTTCCCAGGAAATCACAAAATCAGTGACTAAGCACTCCCTGGAGCCTGTGACAAACAGCCAAATCACCTTAAACACCATCTTTTTAAAAATAGAGTATAACTGATGCACAGGTACCAACCAAGCAGAATCAGTGGATGATAAAACAGAAGTCCCCATATCCAGGCCTCTCAGATAACATCTCCTGCTTCCTGTAGCATTTTCTTAGAGCTCCTGAAGAGATTAATTTCCAAGCATCTTTACCTCTCATTCTGTGCTTACTCTACAGAGGGATCTTTAACAGATTTATATTGGCTTTTATAGAGGTACAGCCCTGGAAAGAGTCCAGTTTTCTGCCTAAATAGGCAATCCAATTAACCAAATTATGGTGACCTGCCCTTATTTAAGGTATCACGTTGTCAGTCTTTTGATTATTATTTGTATCTTCTAGCAGACCCTTTTGAATTAATTGTGCACTGACAGGCAGAACTGAAATGCACATTAGTGTAATTAAAAATTGCAGATATCTGCTTTCATTTCCTGAAACATTTTACTAGAAATACTAATATGAAATATATATTACATTTAATGCATGGTAAAAAGGTCAATTAACCTACTCAATATAAATAGGACTACTAAAGGCTTTTTATATTTGTGCCATCTTAGGCTATATTTCTTGTCATGATTTGTAAATGAACCACAGAAAAATCAAGTCATTGTTAGTATGACCACCTTAGGCCAGAAATCACAAAATCTTATGGTTTAAATGAAATTTCACCATTTTAACTCGAAGTAGTAGTAACATAGCCAGAGGCAGTTAAGTGCATTAAATCTCTTGTTATCTTCCTGAAAGAATTTTACCCTGAGGGACATTAAGTAGCTTTAAAATATTCAGTCCAGGTGTCTGTATGGCTTTGGAAATTTCAGCCTTTGTGTTTACAGTGATGTTTCTACTAAAACCATGCTTGACAGGCATCAAACTGAAAAGTTCCTCTGATGGGTTGTAGGAATGAACTAAGATTAACAAATGCTACAAAAGATGGGCTGGACCTTTTGAAGTGACTTTGTAGCATCTCTATATTTCTCTTTTGGAAACAGATTTGAAGAACAGGGGTTTTTTTTCCCCATGTCCCTTTTTCAGTTTAAAGATATTAGTTTGGTTACTTCAACCAAATTAAAATAATGAGAATGTTTATTTTAAGTTGTAAGTGCATGAAAAGGCAGGAGTCTTGAGGTACAGAGGAATCCCACATCACATTAGGTCCCACGATACCTGTGTTTTCTTTCCTCTACAAAAGAGAGCAGAAAGGAGAAAGCTCTTAAGCAAAGGGCTGTGGAAAATCCTAAATGAATGAAGTGTATTGGCATGGCCTGATCTAAGCTGTCGAGCTGCCACAGTGCCCAGGACAATCATTTGGACAGGTAGAACCTAGAAAGGCAAAGTTTGGGGCTAAATTAATTGGAGCAAGGGTTAAAATAAAATCAGTATTATCCCCTATCAGCTTTTCCACTTGCATGGGGAGTGTCTGTATATTTTATCAGACCAAGGCAGGGGTAGAGCCCTGATTCAGAGCTGGACTAAGCAATGCAGTCACAAAAGCACTGAGTTAACAGCTCAGAGTTGATGAATTGCTATCAGATCATTCTGGCCATTTCCTCTTCAGAAGTCTTTCCAGCACCCTCCCACAGCCACGTTCTGGTGATCCCCCAGATGCAAATGTGCCTCGGGGAGACAGGGCTCAGGGTCTTGTGTGGAGGAGAGCAGTGTCCTGTGAGACACAGCCTCTGCAATGCTGTCATGAGGCCAGAGAAACACAGCAGTAGGAGCAATTATTTATTCCAGCTATGAGCTGGAGCCCTCTGTATCTTCCACAAGATATGGAAATAATGACTGTCAGCAAAGAATTGCTTAACTTTTCATATTAGAAGGCCAGATTAGACCCTAGCACTCAGGTTCTGCTTGAGCACTCTCTCCTATGTACCAGGGAGTTACTGGTGTGGGAGGAGAGCTATTCATCCTGCCCCGACCCTCAACACCTGACAGGCACTGATGAGATCACTGATGTGGCAAGTAATATTTTAAAGAGACTGTTAACAGTCTTGTCAGCTAGTCTGTGATTTCATGTCTGAATTAAGGCAGGTGCAAAAGTGAGAGCTTTTTCTCCGTCTTGTGAAAAGGCTCCTGCCCTTTTTATGCTAAGTAGAAAAGAGCTACCTAGTCTTCGCAGAAGGAATTGTGAGGAAGGACTGTTTGTATAGATGAGGTATTCTAGTGTCTTCAGATGCCAAAAGGCATGGGTTTTTACCCCAACAGAACATTACTGAGCACGGGATAAATCATTGCTATGAAATTGAGTTACCAGTAAGCAAAAGCAAATTAGGCTCCATCAGAGACCGAGGCCTGTTCCTTCATATGTGCCAGAACTGTGTGCTTTACAGGCAATTCATTGGAAATTGCTGCCTTTCTACACTGCTTTATTTGTCATCTGAAGGACACCATGTACATTTTAGAAGTAATATTTTTTTTAACTTGGTATTCAATCTAAATTCATTTAGCCAGTGTACACAATAAATGCAAAGACAAGCATTTACCCACCTTCCTTTAAACCATCATTAGAGATGGAGCTGCAGGGAGAGGTACACATTGAATCTGTACAAAATTGCTCTCAGTATAAAAGCACAGATTTGTAAAGCAAGAGTATATTTTAGGGCTGTAGGTGAAAAATTTAGGAGAACTGTCTTTCCTGATTTTCCCTTGGCTGCACTCAGACTGACCCAATGAGGAAGGGGTGTGCAAGTGTGAACAAAGCTGTATGTATTGCTTTAACTACCAAAGAGCCTTTCCTACAAATGCCCCGTTGTTGCCCACAGATAACCCAGTTACACATTGGAGGTACCCTCAGCCTGCCCCCAGAGGTGATTATAACTGCAGGGCAGCTGGCAGAGTGGGGAGGAGCTCCTGGAAGCACTGCAGAACCTGTCCTGTGCCCAAACAAAGCCACAAAACTGTGCTTAGTCTGTGGGTAAAAGGGCAAGCACGCAGGAAGAGCAAATGAAAAAGAGAACAACATCTTCAACTTTAGGGTCATTTGTCGAGCAGTAGCACTGCCTTGGCCAGCTAGCCAACTGAGCCCCCTTAACAGTGCCGCACTGCTGTCCTCATTTAGTGGCATTTAACGAAGTCTTCCTGTGAGGATGTGAAATTATTCCAGCTGTGATCACCTTGTGGGGTTTTCTCCTCTTACACAACAAATTTCACTGAGGTGTAAAACTTTGAAAATACTAAACCCATGAAGACTATTTAGAATATTCAGGCTCCTTTTCTATTTATGTTTGCTCACTGCAGTTATAAAAATAAAATAAATATCCCAGTGTATGTCCTGTCTGGAAGCTGTAAAGTGTACTTGGCTCTTTTCAGTGTAGAACAAAGGTATGTGACAGGTGGATATTTGAGGAGTAAGAAATTAATTTAAACTTCCAGGGAAGCTGTTAAGTATTTGTAGCAATATATAAAATAATTCTGGCTTAAGAGCTGGAGAACCTCAACATTCACAAACTATCTTCACCTTCCTATTGCAAAATTACTTTGTTTCAGAGGGTTCAAGCCATGTCTTCAGTTCTGGTTTAATTCTGAAGCAAATGGGACCATTCTGTGTGATTCATCCAAGCATAAATATAAGTCAGTTCAACAATCTTTATCTTACATTTCTATGCCAGCATCTGGGACCTTTTCAGAAGCTGGTTCATGGCAGAGTGACCACAGCAGGTTGGTTGTGGGGACAGAGTCAGCACAGAGCTGGTGGCATTGGGCCTGTCCTGCATGGCTTCCATCGTGCACAGCAGTGACATAAGGCAGTCCTGGTCTCCCATTTCATGCTGTTAAATCATGCTGTAGAAATGATGGTTATTGCAAAATGTACATGCTGAATTCTTAGTTCCCATTCATTTGGAAAAAAATATTTTAACCCCCTGCCCACCTGGAAATTGAATGATGAACTAGGTTCATCTCTGTTACCTAAAGAACCATCTTTGGCTTTGCTAACATCTGATGTAGCAGATGAAGCAAACAGAATTTTTATGCTAATTGAATTGACTTGCTTTCTTAGTATTTCTTCTCACCTGTTTTCTAGGATGGACTGTTATTAAGTCACAGGTGTTTGCAGTGGAAGTAATTGGGCAACACACTGTTGGGTCTGGAGGTTTTGCAGGCCGTGGTGCAAGTGTGAATGGGCAGTGCCAGCTAGTGAGAATTATCCAGTGACCCAATTATCCAATTACCCACAGCTGGGGCTCCTGGTATTGGGTGGGGCAGAGTTTCCTTGTCACTAAGTGCATGAGGAACCTCAGGAGCCTGGACTTCTCTGCAGCATCTTGGGTAGGTTTATTTTCATGTTTATTTTCTAGACTCTTCTTCTTCTGGGGAGTAGCAGCCCCAAGCTGTGGCATAGGGCGGGGAGTTGGCTACACCACAGTGCCCAGGAGCTCCCTGGCTCTGTTCTGTGCCAGGCTGGGGCCAAGGGCAGGTCAGCTGAGTGGGGAGCCCTCAGGCTTCACCAGTTCTATAGGAACGTAAAGCTCAGGAGGAGTGCTTGTCCTCAGCATTTCCCCTGAATGTTTCTTTTAATCTGCTCTCTTAGTAGATTGTTTCTCCATTAAAATGCAGGAAAAAGGCTGTATTATTTTAGCTGTACTTAGAATGTAAAAGGAAAACTGTCATGTTTTGGGGAGCTTTAAATTTAACATAATTATTACATGGTCATTTTAAGGACAGGATGCTGTTCTTAGATGAGAGACTAGTCAGTAGTAATGTATTGAATACAAAGGGAATCAAAGGGTGAAAGTGAGGGAAATTTAATATGTATCAAGTTTTGTATTTTCTTTTTCATCTTTATTTTTGGTTTTATTTAGGTTGTTGAAAGGGAGGAAAGGGAGTGGTTCTTGGAAAAAGCAGCACAGCTGTTTCATAGTAATGTTTTATAGGTTATGAGAGTTCAGTTTTAAAAGTTGTACAGAGTTTTTTTACTTGTACTTCAATTTCCTAAAGCTGTTATTAAAATGGATGAAGTGCTATATTTGAACCTTTAAATGGCTTCACAGGGAAATGTATCATAACTTTGCACTTTCTGCAGGCTTTTCTTCATTTTTCCAGCCCTAGGTTATAGATGAACATAGTTAAAGGAGGAGACCTGTGTGGTAGATTTTAAATACTTTCATCGTTAATGGAAGGAGGAGGGAGAACTGTTTAAAATGATCATAAAATTTTGAATGCAATTTGCAGACCATTTGGTATGTTGTTTTGGGCAACAACAGAAGCAGAGATTCAGCTATGTGGGTGTGCTAAGAGACTGGAGTTTACAGCATGTTGAACCAGAGGCCTTTTTTACGTGCTGGAAAATTTTACATCTACCACGAGAAATTTTTCTGGGGTTTCACAGGACCCCTAATGTTGATGCTCTTGTGATGTTAGTAAGGTGTAACAAAATTGAGGTTGAAATCATTTTATTGCACTAGGTCAGAAGGTACCCTGGCATGCTTTGTGACAATTCTGGTGTATATAGTGAATGTATGTGGTGGCTCCATGGGATACTGTAATTGTTTGTGAAGAATTGACTGACAGCTTTGGACCTTGTTGGTGTTTTTCTTCACTGATGAAATTTAAAGCTAGGAAGTTCATGTATGCTTTGCACATTCTTTGTGTAAAGCATTCTTTGATAAACATTTAACTGAAATTCAGGTAAATTCAGTTCACAGTCTGAACGCTTAAATGTGTGCTGGGAATGGTGGGTTTTTTTATTTTTTTTTCTTTTTAATAAACCTGTAACCACCTTCAGTGATAAGCATGAGTAAATACCAATATTTAATGTAACAGTAGAAAGTAGACAGAGATTTAATACTTCAGCAGCCCTTGTCTCTCTGCTAACTGCAGCATTTGTTGGCCATCTCACATTCCCAGATCCATAGCTTGGTTTACGTGACTGCATCTGGCATTTCCTCTTCTGTCTCTCATCTCTCCACTTCAGTGATGAAAACTGATAACTTTAGAAGAGCAAGCTCTTGCTGCTTTGCTCTTTGATGTTCCTTTTGACTATTTGTTTCAATCTTGTTTGTACCGAGCTATTTTTGCTGTAATGTGATGGCCTGCTATGTGTGTGGAGGTTTATGCAGAATAAATATAAAAGACGTGCTCTGCTACATCCTCCGAATAATCTGACAACTTCTAGGGTTTTGGAATGTTAGGAATTTTGCAGCCTCTGGTGTTGAACAGAAAAATGTATGTGTTAATTTAAATGGAGTGTATCCAGCACAGTGTTTCCTTTTGGAACCTGCAGTTAAACAGTACAACAGTAGCTCATTGGGTTTTTTCCAAGATGTAGCATGACTGAAGTTAGAGCCATCCCAGCATCCTTCAAAAATGTCACAAAATTGAATTTTGCAGCCTTTCTGGGGAGATTGCTTATTCTAGGAAATAGAAAAAGCACAGAGTTAGGACCATGGGAGAGTCTGGCATGGTGTTGTGCCCCTGCCCAGGACAGTGTGGTCTGTGTCCGAGGTACTGGGTCCCAAAAAAACAAATCCTGGGGCAGACTCCTCTTCCACCTGGGAGCCCAGGATCTGGGAACTCCAGCATGGGCTGAGCAATCTCTGCTCAGCAGTGCTTTGTTTTGCCTGTGCCATAAGTTTTCTGTGGTTAAAATCCACAAAGTGTGCCTCTGAACCTTCTTGGAAATGTAAATGAATCTGGCAGAGATCACCTGGGGCTGGCACTGCTGCTCCCGGGCACACTCCTGTCTGTGTGGGCATTGTGAGCTGAGCTAGAGGAGGACTTGGGAAAGAGGAAGGAGGCTTTCCTCTCCCTCAGTCCCAGCAGCAAGAAGGGTGGTGAAGGAAAACAGGAAGAAAATATTAGCATATTGTCAGTTAGAGATATTTACATCAGTAGTACTTCCAGGGATGAGATCTCAAATGAAGACCAAAGGCTTCCTCAAAGAAACCTGGGTACAACCAGCTCAGCATGTGGCTCATCAAGTGATTGATTTCCAACAAAACCCCTCCAGGTGCTGGCTGTGGGCAATAGGTGAAGAGCTTCTTGCTGAGTGTGGGTGGACAGTGTCCCAGAGAGACAGGAGTGGCAGGAACTCTGCAGGGGCAGCCCTGCAAATGCAAGACAGCAAATTTCCTGTACTGGGGAAGTGACTGCCTGGAGTGTGAGGTAAAGCTCAATAAAAGGCACTGGAAGGAAAACATCCTCAGGTTGCTATAAGCAAATACATAATTTTAGCTGAAGAAGAATAAAAGTTGAAATCTTCAGGGAGAGAAGAAGTAAAACAACAAAATATATGAGGCTGATGAGTTTCTAAATCATACTTAGTGGCGATTTTTAACTTTTATAATGTGCAAAAAGGGCAGTTATGATTGTGGTTGTGGAGAATTTGAGCACAGGTATGGTACAGGTGTGGGTACAAATGTTTGGGTTTTTTTAGGGGGTGAGTATCTTCCTGAGTCCTGTTCTGTGAATTAACCCTGGCATTAATTTAAGAAAAAACTCACCTTGAAAAATAGGAAGGTTCGCACAGAATTGAGTTTTATGTTTAATTCACCTGTACATAAGTGTGCTTTATGGAGTCCTAATGGAATTTGTAACTGAAATTTAAGATGATTAATTGTAATTATTTTATTTGTAACCTGTTGCGGTGTGTGTTTCGTTGATTTTATGTACTTTTATATCAAGGGTTTGTTCTCATGTTCAGTTGGTATGTTCCTAGTTCTCCCCCCGTCCCCACCCCCCAGTTCCCTCTTATATGGGGTTTCTCCTCCCTTTATTCCAGCCCCTTCCCTGCCTGTCAGTTCCCCCCCTCCGGGGGTGTAGGGGTGTCACCCCAACCTCGGTGCCTCTTTCCTCCTTCCCCCCACTCTGGTTCGCCTTTACCCCTGAGTGATGTCCCCTCACCCCACCTCTG
>VYXF01010181.1:0-126376 GCA_013397295.1 Polioptila caerulea | reverse complement strand
AAGGGAAATATAGGCTGGATATTAGGAAGAAGTTTTTCATGGAAAGAGTAATAAAGTACTGGAATGGTCTGCCTGGGGAGGCGGTAGAGTCACTATCTGGATGTGTTTTAAAAAAGATTGGATGTGGCACTTGGTGCCATAGTTTAATTGAAGTGTTAGGGCATGGGTTGGACTCAGTGATCTTGAAGGTCTCTTCCAACCCTGTGATTCTGTGTGATATGGTAGCACAGAGCAGCTTGTCTCTGCCTGACCTTGGAGGTGCCACGGGCAGAACCCTGCAGAGAGGAGCCTGCTGGAAGCTGCCAGATGGGTGAACAGCACGTGGTTACCCCACAGAAGGACATTTAAAACGCCTGTTGCTCATGTGGCAACGGGGGATAGGTCACATACTGAGAATTACCATACAAGGAAATATACTTGAAAAAGTATATGAAACCAGCTCATTTCTTTGAATAAACAATTCAGATCCCCTTCCAGGCTGAGTCCATGTCTCAGTCTCTCACAGCTAAAGACAGAAGGCCACAAAATAGTGAAACTTTTTTCAAGGTTCTCTAAAAGGCTCCATCATATGTGTATCTTCAGGATTGATCCCAGTGTACACAGTATACATACTGGAAGATGAAGCTTCGTAGATCAGGGATCTTGAATAATAGACCTTGGATTATTTAAGAGAGAATATCAGAACAGAACATTGCACTGGGATAGTGTCCTCCCACTTCTGTATGAATGTTTCAGCATCCCTTGGCACTCATAGGAAATAAACGCTGAAGTGAAGCAGGGACATTTATTTTCAAAGTGATAGTCATTTATCCTTCTAGAACATTGTATTTCAGGGACTTTGTTTCCATTATAACAAACAATTGATGATGGAAGATGTTGTCATTAAATGAACGTTGATATTGTAGAATGGCAGGTGATCTTCATGTGACCTTTATGCAAAATACACATAGATAGTTGGAATAAGAGATATGTTCCCTAATTATCTTGGATGGCAGATCTACATTTTGCTTTTAGCCATTCCGAAGGACCTTATCATAATACAGTCAATTGAAATTTTATATACTTGTCACACTGATTGAAGTATAGTTACAAGAATCAAAATTTTGTCATTCAACTAACAAAAATATTTAATATAGCTGTAGCAGATAATAGAGATATCCTGTCACTTAATGCAGTAGCAGCTTTCAGTAGTTCAGAAATGGCTTGAGCACTCATTCGATCCAAAATTGAACATCAACCTTTGGAAGCTTTGAATCTGATTTCAGAGCTGGACAGGCCATGTTCAGTTACATTATACATGTTGTAGATTATATATAGTATTAAATTATCTCTTAGACAAAGTGTGGCCTAACTGCTGTTGTCCCAAGTTAGCAGAAGGTAACTCCCTGCAGAGTCTGTCCCAGGTCAAATCCTAAGCTGAGTCCTCTCAGAAGAGCATTTCTGGGCACTGGGAAGAGAAGAGGTGACAGTGCACAGCCAGCGTGGGTTTGTTGAGGGTGCCTTCTGCCTCGCCAGCTTCCCTGGTGTACAGTGACTTGGTTTGTTGGCAGGCAGAGAGCAGGGGCTGCCCCTGCCTGGCCTTTGGCACGTCGTGCCTGGCCTTTCTCACAACACAGGAGTGTCCAGGCTGTGCTGTGGGCTGGGTGAGTGGGCACGGAGCTGTGTGGCCAGGTCAGGGCTGTAGTGTGACCTGGGACATGTCCTCAACCCCAGAGCAGGGTGGGGCAGCCCCTGGGTGCACAAAGGTGCTTGCACAGGAACCCAAACTGAGGGAGCAGCTGTGCTCAGGGCAGGGCTCTGTTTCAGAGTGACCCAGGCTACATACAGGGACAACTCTCAAGATTTCAATACTGATCAAATATTGAGTCTGTGAAAATTCCTCTTTATGTTTCAAAAAGCTTAAAATATTGCATAAGTTTCATAGTGTGCAAGTTGCTTTAGAGAGGCTGCTTTTCAACATTTTGGGTAATATACTGAAGGCAAGATAACTTCACAAAATAACTTTTCACTGAAAGGATATGGTACTACTTACCTTATAATATTCTCTTAATTAACATGACCATAAAAAGTTGACTGTTGAAATTAAAATAGTAACTCTGTTAAAATCCTAATTACAGTTCTGTTAACAACTGTAGTTTGGGTAATACTCTTTATTATTAGTCACACATCAGAATCAGAGGATCAGTTTGTTCACATTAATTTCCATGAACTTTGGAAGTCAACGTGTGTATTGACTAATGAGCCTGCTAAAGCATTTATGTAAGATAACTTGATATTGGACTATCCATTTCTGCTTTCAGTCTCTGGAATATGGTGAGTTTAGGAAAATAAACTAGGTTACCTGGTTTAAATGTGTTGATGTTGAAAATTAATTTACACAGTGCTGCATTAGAGAAATAGCATTGTTTTGGAGGGAGAAACACTGAGCACAAATATAAAGCAAGACAGTTGCAAGTAGCCTATGCCACTGGCCAGTGAAGCGGGGCTTGCAGTTTAAAGTTTGCAGTGGCCAATTTCATCCTAAGGGCAGTGCATGATTGCAGGTCTTTTAAATTATATATTCAAAGATACATAAGAAAAAAGGAATTACTGTTTGTAACAACTGACACAGTCTTTTTTGAGATAATAAAAACTGTTCCTTGGAGGGATGGTTGGCTAAGGGAGAGTTAATAGAGACAGTTATTTGAGAATGGCTGGAGCTGTACTGGGGGCATGCCTACTTCTTTTATGTGAATAGAAGACAAATGCAGGAAATAGGAGAGGAAACCAATAATAAAAGTGAAAAAAATCCTTTTTGTTTGTTTGTTTTTCATTCAGTCTTTTGCTGTTGTACTGCCTCTGCAGAAACATGGGCTCAGCTCGAAGTCTTACCAGGAATTTTGTGACCTGACAAACTGGAATGAACATCAAACTGTTTAGGTCAATGCTCTTGACTGCCTCATTGGTCACAGACTCAGTGAAAAATGGTCTTGCCCGGATAAACCCAGTATTTGCTAAGCAAAAGGCAACTAAAGGATAAAAGGAAAGAGAATAGGTAGAGAAAGAAAATTAGTAAAAAAGGGAAGGTAAACCAAACGAGTATTTTTGACTTAAAAAATTGTGATGAATACCTAATATATTTACACAAGTGGTTTTGATCAAGGAAGTAAAAATTCAAGGATGTTATGACGAATCCAACAAGACCAAGGCACGGGCAGCTATGCTGATAAGGATTTCTAAATGATGCAGAAAGAATTAATGTGTAAATTGCTATGTGCTTTCTTTGCAGATTGTGGTCCAGTATCAGGCCTAAATCATAGGTGCCAGTTTCAGATTTCCTGCTCTTTTGTCTCACATTGCTTTTGGGCTTCATCTATGCAATACGTTTATTGCTTCCATTTGACATAGTAATTTATGTGAATTTTGATCATATTGAATATGTTTTTGTGGTAATTATTGTGATAAAGATTCCATAGCATAAGAATCCAGAAAGAAACTTGACAGAATCGATTGATAGGAAAATATCAGTTTGTTCGTTAGGGGTTTTTTTAAATTTGAGATTAAGCTACAGGTACATAGTGATACTAGTGGAGGATAGCAGGCAGCAAAGATTAATTTTGCTTTGGAACTTTGGGTCATAAATTCCTGTATTGTGTAAGGATTTGCATCACTGGGATAGCACCTAGGTACTTAGTGAATATAATCAGTGATATGGGATTAATAAAGAGGATGTCCCTCCTGCAAATATATTCAGTGCCCCTTCCTGAGCAGAATCCTTTCTCTCCCTCCTCTCAATCTCAGTGATTGTCATTTTGTAAGATCCTTTTTTTCTGGGCTGCAGTGCCATTGAAAAGCACAGTATTTAATGACCTTCTGCACCAGTGGTTTCATCGCCTGAAAAATTAGAATTGATTTGTTTTGTCTTTGATACTGAAAATCTAAAGCAGACCTTTCCTTCCTAACTTGCGTAATAGCAGCAGCTGTATTGAGGAAAGATTGGGGAAGAGGAAAAAAGTTCACAGAAGGTACACTGCAGAATTGAGACTACTTTAAAATAAACTTTGTTAACTAAAATGGTCTAAAAAAAAAAAAAAAGGCTTGTCACTAGGCAGTTTAACATGTGTCCCTGAGAAGAAGGAATTCTTTGCATCATCTCTGTATTATTACAGGGAGTTCTGTCTGCCTAAAGAAAAAAAATTATTTAATATGACCAATTGTTTCCCTGTGTATTCCATAGGGCCTGATTCTTATTAATTCTTCTCATCCTATCTTGGAAAGCTGCCAGGTTAACCTATATATGGTTTAAGAAAGCCTATACCCTCCTTTAAAGAATAAATTAATGTTTGACCTCAAACACCTTACTCTTTCCTGTGACAGACTGTGAGTTTTAGTTCATTATTTTAACAGATCAATAGGTACATTAATTCTAACAGGAAGCTCAGACTCTGCCTGAAGTTAAATTTGCCAGGTTTTTTAATTAGTTTTATTCCCCCACAAGGTTGAAATTTCTTTAGGAGAATCGAAGACAGGAAAGTAATTCACTAGAGAAACAGCAAATGATGCAGAAAATGCCGATATCAATTTCCTAAACAAGTCATAACTGGAATGCCAAGAATCTTGTTTCCGGCTCTAACTCTAATCATATGAATAATCTAAGGCACGTTTGACAAACATGTGATTTAACTTAAAAAGATGACTGAGATAAATTAAACCCTGTTGGGCTGTGCAAGATAATGTCTTGAAGAGAACCCTAGAAGTACTAATGTTTGTTGTAGCATGATTTATATCTTAAAGGCATCAACAGTGCAGATGGCCAAATGCTGAAGATTTGTTTAGGGACATTCCCAGTTGTATTTCTTTACTGTGTAGTATATTTGAAATTGGATGGAATCTGAAAACAGGCCTTTTAAAGGGAAGAAACCAGTTAAAATAAAAATTCCTTTGTGTCTTTGACCTCAGCCAGTTCACACATTTTTCACATTAGAAGCACAGCCCATCATATTTTGTGGATCTAGCTGGAAATTGGGTTGCTGTAATAACTTGTGGCTCAGTAGAAGGAGTGTAAAAATACTGAAGCTATTGTTGATTTCCTCAAAGACACGTGGGGACAGGACATGAAGACAAATGTAAGGTTCCAGGTTAGCATAAACCGATTTTTTTGTCTACCTTACACATTCTTCACTTTTCTGTACCTAAGGAAACATAGGAAATTAAACTTGTGTTGGTGGCTAATCTTGTGGAAAAGTGCATCTGCAGTCCTTAGCCTGGACTGACTTCAGCTCATAACGAGCAAGACAATCTTCTGAGGCTCTGTGACAGCACCAGGATGTGTAATGTTCTGCTGGTGCTCCCAAAAGGGATGAAATGGCTTTGAGGAAGATTAAGATACCAATAGAAACAAACTGATGATGTAATTAATGAAAAGGAAGACTTTCTAAGTGTTAAAAGCAATTGGGGAAAGTGATTTTCTTCTTGTGTGTTGACATTTTTTGAGCTCTAGTGCATTATAAGGCATGAATGAAACTTCCAACAACACAACTTGTGTGCAGTGCTTGCCTTCCCCCCATACCCCAAATTCTTGCCCTGTTTAGTCCTACACACAGCTTTGTGGGCCTTAGCTGAAATCCAGGACATGAGATGCATGGCACATTGAAAGGGTGTTTCTCATTTTAATGTTTTAATGACCACCTTCCACAGAGTGCACTTTTACTTCTTATGTGTGGACAATGCCTAAAGGAAGACCATCTGTCCCTGAAAGTCAGATGATTCTGATGCAGCAGTCCAGTTCTGATCCACACTGGTATTAGGAACTATGCTGAAGATAGATATATACTGAATAATATGCTGACTGCACCAGCTCTAGGAGAATAAACCTTTATTTCCTAAGACATGTGGACATCGTGCGGTGCAAATGTTTCAGATGAGCAAAGCTTGTTGAGATCTTAGGGTGACATGTGCTGAAGAATGATAGTTAATATTTTTCTAGTTCATGTTTTAAGAGTGGACAACAGACATAGTAGAATGTGTAGGTCAGCCTTTCCTGGTTTAGTCATACAGACATTGTCTTAATTTCTCATTCAAAACACCCAGAGCAGAATTTAGGAGACCTTATGCTTACATTTGTAGTAGTTCAGACTCAAGGGATTCTTCTCTGTTCTAGAAATGTTGAGTTGCTATCAAAGGCTTGCTGTTTAGGTAATTTTTTCTAGGGTTGCTTTCCAATCTGTTTTTCTTTTCAATTCTTTCTTGATAGTTCTCTCTCTAGCAAAGGCCCATTGTATTCTGTAACACAAACAGATGTTTAAAGTTGTCTGCTTTTAGAATACCTTTGTATTTCAGTGCAGTCGATCTTTATTCTTTGATAAAAGTGGCAAAGTCCTTTTTGGGTTATGTTAATCCTTATGAGTGAGAGAAACAATCCTTTGTTAAGAGAATCAATTAAATACTGTTTTATTTTTCACTCATGCTCTCCTCTGGACACTTATATTTTTTTTTGTCTTTTTGGCTTGCAAAACTGCTCGCAGCACTTGAGGTGTGGCTGCAGCAGAGCCGAGTGTGATGGTGTTGTTCCTTGACCAGCTGGCAGTGCAGGACAGGTTGGCCCTTCTGTGTCAGAGCCCACTGATGACTTGTGTTCAACAGATTTTTTACATGGCATTGCCCCCGGTAGTGTCCCTCAGTTTGTACCTATAACTGGAATTATCCCATCCCAGGGAGAGAGTTCTGCACTTGCTTGTGTTAAATTTAATGTGGTTGGTGATTGCCCAGCTCTGATCTACCCAGATATGTGTCCATCAGTAATTTTCAAATTAATATTTCCCCTTTCTTCTATTCACTACAATTCTGACAGCACTGAATCAGGGCAATGACAGATGACAATTGCTGTTGGGGAATTTTCAGTGCAGTATCTAGAAGCACCCAGAAGCCTTTTTAGGAATTTATCAGAGCTTAGTGAGGCACTGGATGCAGGCTGCTCATGATTTATTGTCAGAGACCTGGCATAAAGGGTTCAGAGATGAAAATTACAAAGTTTTGCCCAGAACTGAGATACTGGCATAATGAACGTCCTTATTTTCGTCCAAAGAGAGTAGTCTCATCTGCTGCTTGTTTTCTTTTCAAATTTTCCGCTTACTTTTGAAGCATCTCATGTAATTTATCGGAGGGAAACCTAAGTTCATTATAACCCCTCTTTTTCCCTTCAAGTTTGTGAATGCTTCTGCTCTCCCCTCTGAGCTCAGTGTACAAAGAAAACAGCAAAATCTCCACCCTGTGTGATTCTGCACCTGGAATTTCATCTCTTTCTTGATCAAATATGGGCATTAGTACAATTTTCTTTCTATACAAATACCATGCACAGGTATGCTCTGGACTCTTGGAGTCAGGTTCAGCTGTGCTTGTACAAGGCAGTATTTAACATGGCATTACAATGTTCCCCATCTAATGTAGTAGATGCAGAGCAATGCTAATGTCCAATAAAATAGCCTAAAAGCCTCCAGTCTTTTCAACTTTCTGCTGGAAAACAATGCTTTTGATATGCTTGCTCTCCCTTCAGTGAATCCCGTCTTCTTTTGTACTATTCCATAAAAAGATATCTTCTCAGAGGGCCTGTAGCTAAAGCCAGCAAATGAAAAAGGAAATGGGTCCACTGTGTTTCTATTTACAGGAAAAGATATTTTACAAATTGTTTTGTATGTCCTGTGCCATTGTAAGATCTAAGATGAGGGTTAAAAACCACTACAAACCAAAAAGTTACTTTTTTTCTTACCAGCTTATAAACTTTGCCTTCACACTTCTGTCTTTGCATTAAGGAAAAGAGAAACTGTTTTGTTTTTCTGTTTGCAGTTTTGGACTGTGTCTTAAAGTTTAATTATAATTTCAATTTTAAAATATATTGTCATGATATATTGTTTTCAATAGTCTCTATGTTGGATCTTTACTTTGAAGAGGAAAACATTTATAGATGACTTCATTATTTTACCATCCAAGCAAAATGCCTGTAGGTATTTAATGATAGCTATTTATTTTTTGTTACATTCTAATTATTGCAAATTAAGTTTTATTACAAAATGGTGTTCAAGATAGTAATTGCTTAACATTATAAGGGCAGCCATCCTAGTGGAAGTAGATTAAGCATGATTTATGAAAAGAAAACATTAATAGGCTTTTGGAAAATAATCCTGGTTATATATGTGCAGCAAGGAAAAAAGTTCAAGACTCCTAAGTATTCATATCACAGGAATAAATCAGGACAAAAGGCACCTAATTGGAAGAATTTCCAAGGTGTGCTAGCGGAAATGAATTTTCATGGCTTCATAGCTGAAATTCAAATCCTGTTGACAGAAACTTCAGTTATTGACTTGCAGCTAATTAGCAGCTAGCAGACCAGGCAATTAGCTGGAATAGAATGGAGTTTAAGACACAAAATTTAAAAGTTTGTAGCATTCATTAAAACAAGTTTCAGTCTCTAGAAATACATTCGCTTAACTGCCAGCATGATGAGAGTGCTCTATGCATCTAGTCTGAAGTCCTTTTTATTGTATGTATAGGTATTTAAACCTTTGGCACAGCTAAGATTTACAAAGCCTGCAACAGTCCTTCTACACTTGCAGCAGAACAAGTTAGAAGTGACAGAAGTATTCGTTGGGAGGCAAGAATGCAGGCAGTGTCAGAAAGGATTTTCCAGGTTAGAACAGATGTGATAGCTTTTAAATAATTAGGACAAAGCCAATTGATAATATTTTCCCAAGGAGGTTGTGATTGTGTCCAGTGTGTAATGTTGTGAAATGTTAGAGATTTTAGAACTATTTTGTAGTTTTTCTTAATGTTAAGCATGATTTACAGTAAAACTCAAAAAATACTCTATTGACATGTATATTTTAAGTCATGATGTTACAAAAGTTCTCTTTCCATGTTCTGGTAAAGTCTTCAAGTCTGCCTGTTTGCAGTGAGAAACAGGTTTTTTTCCAATTTTATTTTACTTGGATGCAAAGCATGTTTTGTTACACATATAGCTTCCTGGAGTTAGAAAATAAACATTTTAAAAACTACATTTCTCAGAGAGCTGCTGTCAGAACAGTGCATTAATAAACATCTAAATTACAGCTCTTGCCATGTAGAACAAATTAGATTTCTCTCCATTAATATCAAGGAAGCAGAAAATAAGCTGAATCCCAAGTGAATCAAGTGAACATAATTATTTGGCGTTTCTTTTTCTACTACAAACAAGTCTTTATTCAATTAAACACCTCATAATCATGTACCCACTATTTCAGTGGAGTCCAAAACAGCTGGTGTCAAAATTAAGTAGTTTCCTTATATATTGTGCACAGGACTCTGTTACCCTATTCATGGCAAGTGTTCTGGTGCTTTGCTTGAAGCTAAACAAACCAACAAACTGCTAGGGGCTCTGCAGAATTTTTCTCCTACGCAGGTCTTTGAAATGATATGGTAAAAACCTTTAAAACGTGAATGTTTCTTGTTTTGTTAAACTTGATTCCAGTTCTAGATTAGACTGCTAGGAAATAAATTCTTTTTTCCCTGAATGTGTTTTTGTGTGTGTCTTTTTGATTGAGGAGCTTGATGGAGAAAAATAATCTCATAATCCCCAAAATCCTTAATTACTAAATGTTCCACTATTTGATCCAGAGCTTTATTACTTCCATGGTCTTTATTGGTCTAATCAGTGCTGAAATGATATTTTATAAAATGCAGAGCAAAACCTCTAATCCTCAAAGGTGTTTTTTTCCTCTACTTCCAATGATATATTTCTCAATGGGTAAAGTTCTATTTTATGGGAGACCAGAGAAAAACCTCTCATTTCTGATGCTTCAATCAACATAAATGGATTTGTTAATTTTTTTGAGAACTGTTCTCCCAGAACTTCTCATTTCTGCCCCATACCTAAACGTTTCTAGCTGGTAGTTAATTATTTCTTCCTTTCAATACCACTCTGGAGATCCTCCATGGATTATAACTTCTGTGCAAAACATTAACATAGTAAGATAATTCTCATAATGATACAAAAGAAAATGCCCCGAGGTGATGAAAGAGATTTCCCTTAATGTTGTTATAAGCAGAGCCAATTTGTGCTACAGCTTTCAAAAAATGTATTCTGGTACCTGTGCTGCAGAACCAGAGTTAATTTAAGAAGAGCAGACATAGCATTAGGTGAGAGTGGAAGTTTGAGCCACAAGGTGCAAGAAATGAGAAATCTTCCTGTAGCTGGGAGCTCTCCTGAGCAGCTGAGGCTGCAGCACAGCCCTGCCCTGGGGAGCAGGAGAAACCAGGAATTCTGCCATTCTCTACAGGGGGGAAGCCTCCTCACTCTGAGTGCTCAGAAGGGAGAGGAAAAGTGGCTCAATTATCTTAAATCAAATCCCTGACTCTTGCTGCATTGGATGAAATATTATTTCTTTTTCTTTACACATACAATTGTTATAAAATACTATTGCTGTTGAGATGATGTTCATTGTTCTTCGAAGCTAGGTTATTGCCTCCACAAGTGAATTCATGGAATTCAAGTAAGTTTGTTTGGATACTCTTAGACTCCTGTACAGACCAGTGTTTGGGGATTTTTGTTTGTTTTGGGTTTTGGGGGTTCTTTTGTTCATTTTTGGGGGGCTTTTTTGTTTGTGTGTTTTGGGTTTGTTTGGTTGTTGTTTTTGGGAGGGTTTTTTGTTTGTTTTTTTTTCCTTTTGAAACCGTTTTTTATTTAAGCGTAGCTGTATGTCAGAGACTATGGTCAAATATACTTCTGTGCTGGTGACCTGGAAAGGACACTTGTAACAATATAAATTATATCTGAACATGTACCAGTTAATTAAAATCCAAACCTGAACAACTTTGAGTTCCAGAGTAAAGCCAGACTCTCATCTAGATTTTAACTTTTCAGTTCACATAATCTTCTTTATTGTCACTTGTTCTCTTTCCTAAATTCTTATTTTTAGGATTTTTTTTTCCCACTGTTCTGGCTTCCAATTAGGTTCAGAAACAAAACAACATCCTGGGGCATGTGCCATCATCAATTTTTACCATCTACTATAAATTACCTCTCTCTGAGATTTAGTATGGTGTCACATAATGAAGATTCTTTTTATGTGTGAACGGATAATTAACTCTTGACTGGAGCTGTTTTCCTTCATGGACAGAAATAGAATACAAAGCTATCACTGATGTCTGCTTTTGAGCTCTGCTTTTTCCATGAGGGAAATGTATATTATTTTTTAGGATGAAAGATAAAATAACCTGAAACTGAGTGTGCAGCATTTGATGTGTGCTGCAGACGAGTGTTCTGGGATATGCTCTTTTAATTTACAAGTAAAGCACCTCAGGATTTCTTGTTCTTGTTTTGTCAGTGCTACTAGCTCAGTTTGAGATGTAAATCCAACTGTGTTCATCCTGGTTCATGCTCCATTGCCAATAAATTGGTTTGGGAAGTGAAACTTGGCTGGCAAATCCTAGGTATTTGGAGATGGACTCCAGCTGACGTGTCCACAATAGCCCAGGTTCTTCGGAGCTGTTGCAGTACATAGTAAAGATACTTTTTTGCTGTTTGTTCTCTTTTGAGAACTTTGGGAGGGCTCTTGGGCTGGATGTCTCAAATCGGTATTTTCAAGATCACCAACAGCAAACATGCTTACAAATGAAATCACACAACAATGGGGGCTTCAATAAAAAACTAGTTTTCTGAAATAAAACAAAAAATTTATTAAAGTAATAAATCTAATAAAATTAGTAGATGGTTTTATGAAAGCATTTTATCAGTAACTTACCAGGTATATTTTTCATTAGCCAGAATAACTAGTTTCTGATTCCAGTGCCTTTGTGAAATTCTCAAATGAACACTCAGCATTAAACAGCCTTTTGGGTTTTGTTTTTTTTAAATACCCATAATTTTATCATTTATGATTGTTCATAAATTCAAAACTTTTTAAAAATCAGTTTAAATTCCTGCATAAAGCTAAACTTCAGTTTCCTGTAAGCTCATATTTATGCTGGGTGAAAGAGTATGGCACTGTCCTGTTTTTCTGTGCTAGGGAATAATTTTCTTCTATTCAAATTTGCTCCCGTGGCACCCTAGAATTTACTTTTTTGTATGAAATTAAAGTGCTACTCAACCATCATCTCAGAGTGCCTTTTCATTGAGGGATGCTATAAACCAACATAATCTATGTTTTATAATATCAAGAAAACTGAACCATACTTATATGTAGACAGTTAATTTATATGTAATACATAGACATTGGATTGAAATACTCAGATGAAAACAGAATAAAGTTAACAGTGAGTAATTGGGAGGGAGGGGTGGAAAATTTTTTCTCCTCTGAATAGAATTTAAAATGAGTAATTGAAGTCTTGACTATTCCCGTTTTGAATTTTTCTTATATTCTCATGCTCAAAGGCCATAGAAGGCAAAAAGTCTCCCTAATGGGACAGAGATCTCATGTTCTGTACAAATCAGAGTGAATTCTCTTGGCATTCAAGAGAAAAAATACTGGTGCAGTGGGACGTGATCTTTTTTCATAATAGATGGATGTCTGTAGTATTTTGTTAGTTGATATGCTTACTTGAACTAATAGGGATATTTGAATGTATTTTGGGATGTGTAAATGAACAGTTCTCCCTTCAGTAGTAGACCCTGACCAGCAGCAGCCCCAACACTGGTGGAGTTCAATCCTACGAACGTAAGCAGTTGTACTAGTTTGACTCTGCTGAACTCCACTAATTTGAAGTCCATGGAGTAAATCAAGGTCCTCCCAGCAGTGAGTGAAACTTTGCAGGGCTGTTGCACTGGTTGTCCTAAACAGTACCTGCCTCTGTTCAAAGCAGACAGGCTGACAGATGCCCTCTCCCACTAAGCTGCAGCTGGATCCAAACATGCTTCACTTGTGGTTGGAGAATCAACTCCTAAATAATAGCCTGTCAGAAGAAGTCAATTTTCAGATCTGATACTCATGACTAGACTGTAAAGCATCAATTTAAATGTCCAAACATGTAAAACAGTTTGCCCCAGAAATCAGAATTAGCATGTAAGCTGACAGAATGTGTGCTGACATCTAATTATGGTGCATAATAGAGTTTTGTTCTACTGTACTAACACCTCTCTTATTTTTTCTAATCTTAATTATCTGGACAGGTAGGCTTTTTTTTTTCTTTTGGCCTTCATTTGCTAAGATTCTAATTCTGCTTCAAAATCCTGTTATGGCTGATTAGCAATTTTTGCTGAAAACAGTTTTCTAGTAGATTAAGTAAGAATGTTACTCAGATTCTGTCTTGTCTACGTTTAAGCATCAAAGCCTGAGAGGAATCTTAAAGCCAAGTCCCTGCCATATCCTGTCCCATGCCTCTTTAGCTGCTTTACTGCATTTTTTATAATAAGCTTTCAATAATAAGAGTTGTAGGTGTCATCTTTCACTTTTCTTTTCTGAATTTCTGATTGATGGCATTCAGAGGAGTACTGACTGTGTTTTGTGAGACATCTGCCGTGCTGCTGGGGCTGTGGCAGTGTGCTGTGGAGGCTCATTGTCACCTGGGGAGTGTCTGAGCCCTGGTGACACAGATGTGGTGTCCACGAGAGCCTGAGCTCCCAGAGGGTGCCTGCTGCACAGCAGGGAGATGCTGAGGAGGGCTTTTGGGGCGAGGGAAGGGCTGCTGACAACTCCAGGCTATCCTAAAGGTCTGTACCAGTGTGTTTGTATGCTTTTTACCCTGCTTGGCTACCAGAAACGTTGTTGGGCATATGCAAATAGCCACACCCATCACAATTCTGGGGACAGAGTAGAGAGCCATCAGTGTGTAGGGAGATGAACACGAGGACTGCTGCTGGAATCCATTAGGACTTCTTAGTGGCTTCAAAGGAAGTAGAGTTTATGGGGTATATCACTTTATCTATCACTTGCTGTGCATGGCTTGTACACTGAAGGAGCTTGAACAGAGGGTCAAGCATCGCCACACAGGTTGGGAATAAAATCTCAGGAAACAACATGGACAGGAGGGTGTCTGATAATTGCATTTCACAGATTGAACAGCAACAACCACCAAAGAAAATACCAAACAAAAAAGAGAGGCCAATTCAGATATGAAAAATTGAACTGGCCATTTGGAAGTGACTCCAAGGAAGATAGGTGCAGCTGGGTAGTGTTGGCCAGCTGGGACAGGTTGGATTTTGCTTGCGCTTGGAAATGGACACAAGTTTCAGGTGCAATTTGCTGTGTGCTCAAAGACGAGTAAAGAGGATGTTTCCAAATGTAGTTCAGAAGTTGTAATATCTGTGGTTACCAACAGAAATGCAGTTTTACCAAACTGAGTTGAACATTAATGTTTATAGAGAAGCCTACCTTTATGAATGAAAATATTTACTTATAAAGTTCTCAGACATTATAATTTAATTAGCACATTTATTGTGGTCTACAACAGCAAATTGAATTTCCATGCTTTCTGTTGTCTTCAAGTAAAAATGGGCTGACTTGTCATTGTGTTGGCTGAAATGCAGTAAATACATGCCATACTTCTATCCAGTGCCTCGGGGCAAAGTAAATTAAAAAACAGTAATGAAAAAACCCAACCAGCATTTCAAAGATATTCAAAGTTACTGTAGAAGGAACTTCCTATTCTTCTACATAATATCCATGAAAAAGAATATATTGCTATAGGGCCATATTTTAAAAAGTGTCTCCTAAAGCTTATGAGCTTGTATAGTCTTAAATGCATGTATTAGAGATGTTCCCATTGTGTTGGATATTTCTAGACTTCGTTGAATACCAGCCACTCTGTAGCTGAGAACTTGTAAGGTAATTCAAGGTGTTAACTGTTTCTGAGCAAGTGTCCCCAATTACAGTCAGTAAAACTGATGCTGGTTATTTGATAGTTGGAGTGAATCCTCTGCAGCCCCTGTCCTTCACATGACTGTTTATAGCTTTCATTTTTTTGTTGGGATACAATCCAGTGAACTGCCATGCAACACCAGCTGGAAAAATCCACGTGTTCTTCAGCGTGATACTAGGACATATCAATCCACCTTCCCCATGCTGGGTCCTTAAAATTGCATTCATTGAATCACAAGTTTTATTTTGACCTCAGTCATTCTGTTGTTTATATTTATTTTTGTTCAGTTTCTCCTATTCGGAAAAATGTTACTAACAGCTCCTCCTTTTTTTTTTTTTCTATTCTGTTGTTTCCCAGGGTTGTGTCTTAAATACAGATTAAATGACAATATTTACAGTGTCTGATGAGGCCTTGTAAAGCTGAGGTTTATCATCTTTTTTTAAGACATCTGTTTATCTGTAAAACAGGTAAGAAAAAGGAAAAAACAGATAAAGAAAACCTTCTTCCCAGAATCTCGCTTGGGGTCTCAGAATTCGGTTTCCTTTACACTATTTTTAGCTGCTAACATTTTCACTTTTAACTCACTTAAAAACATTTTTTCTCATGAATTTCTATACCATAGCTTTGATACAGAAAAAAAGTCTGTCTTCTGTAGAAAGGTTGTTATTAGGCTTACTTGGTTTTCTTATGTGGTTTTGTTAAAAAAAAAAAAAAAAAGATAGAACTAATGGTGGTCCAGGTCTTTTTTGTTGATACAGAATTTTCTCATGATTCTTTGAAAATGTTAACTGAAAATGAATATACATATACATAAATTCTTGTATATATCCACATATTCTCTTCCTTTCTTGTTTTAAGAGGATTAGATATTTTTCTGTGTTTTATGTAATACAATACAATTTTTCCTTTAATCTGCTGCACTTACAGAGAGAGTGCAGGACAGATGTGACCTGGAAGTATATAAAAGAGGGTGTAGAAATTGGCAGAATAAATGAATGTTGCCTTCTCTTTTTCAAAGTGCCTGTAAAGCAGACTTAGTGCAAGGAATTGTTTGCATGGTGAAGTTTGCTTTAATTATCCTTCACCTTCACTGGATGGCCTTTTCCTATTCAGAACTGTCCCCTGACAGAGCTGATGACTCTAATTTTTATTATCTATTTATTATTTTCTTTGGTTTGGTAATTCATATTCTCAAGGCATTTTACCAGATTTTGCCAAATGCTTAATGTTAATTAACGATCGTTTACAAGATGTTAATGAAATGGACAGAAACCATGATCTTTTTTTAATTATCATGTTCTCTTACCTCTAGAAATAGTTTAGAGCAAATAGTCTAAGGCTGCTGTAGACATAATTTGAGAATAGCTGATGATATATATCCTGTATTTCGAATTTTTCCACATGGGAAAAACAACAACAGAATCATTAGAATATTTTTTCAGTACCTGTGAAAGCAAATGTGTTCTGCACTATGGATAAGAGGGGGAAGATAGCCTGTAGCTTTCTTATCAATCAGATTGAGATTGATATGGTTGATGTAGAAGCAAATCAACGTAGATTATTGAATTCTACAGAGTTCTCCAGACTGTGGGATGAGTTCAAAGTCTAATCCGTATGTATCTATAATTATTCAGTAGCTCTAGCTTATTTTATGCAGATTCATTCTGTGATGGCAATTTTCTCCTTTAAATGCAGTAGTTCCATCAGTCTTGAGTTGTCCTTCCCAGTCCCCAGAGGTCAAAGCTGTGCCGTGGGGCCAGGATGAGCCCAGGCTGTGGGCAGGCAGGAGAATCAGGAGATCTCCTGGTTAGGGAGGGCTCAGGTGAGCTCTGCAGTGTCCCAAACAAGCACATTGCTCATGAAGGGGTGTTTTATCTCTTTCTTCCCTTGCTGTATTTCGTAGAAATATTGAAATAATTGTTGCGGCGGGAAATTGAGCGCTTCTCTTCCTCTGTCCCAAGCAAGTGCCTTCATTAGAGGACTGTAGAGAGTGTTTGTCTTTCTCTTTCCCCTCAGAATCAGCCAAATTAAACCAACTTTAGCAGCAAAATTTATAAGAGAAAGATAATTACCTTAAGCCCAGTGCTGAGAGATTTCTCTTGGAGTGCAGGAGACAGAGTTCAGAGCTTTTCATCTGAGTTAGAGGTGAAATATGAGATTGAGTTATTTATGCCCAGAATTAATATGATGCTTTTTTCTCCTTCCCCTATCTCTTTTTCTTTTTTTTTTTTTTCCCCTCAATGCATCTTTGTCGTCACCATTTCACCCCTTTGCAAGATAAAGAAAAGTTGGCAATGTCCAAGACTCCTTTCCCCTATAGCCCCCTCTGGCAGGTTAATTTTTGTTTTAATAGGCAGCACACAGTCATACAGCAGAGTTTTAGGCATATACAGATTTGCCAGAGGAAGAGCTAAAAGATAGGAAGTAGTATTACAGCATCAGCTTGCTAGAATTTATTTAATTTTACCTGCTCAAAAATGGTTCTTTTTAGATTGAGCTGTGAGTGATGTATGATGATTATTTGTGTCTCCACGGGATCTTTTAATTCCTGCGAACTTCGGCAGCTGGGAAGGTGGAAACTGCAGTACAGTTAATATTCCTTGTCATGCCATCCATTTGGAAATGGAGAGCTATGAGTAAAAAATATCTTGTGTGTATGATGTCATTGTTCAGGTCTCAAAAGAGTGTGAGAATACTACTCATACTTTTATTTCTAAAACACAACAGAATTCATACGATGTTTATTCAGATTTTTCAGCCTGATTTGTAGAATTAAATGAAAGATGATAAGAAAGGAAATTATCTTTTTTAAAAGCAGTTGTTTCCTAGAGAAATGTTTTCATTTCTGGATGGAATTTAATAGACTATTTCAGAGGACTTCACATTAGGACAGCCTCTATGCCATGTTCCTTAAATTTTATTATTTTTTTCTGGTCCCTTTGCAAGAAGGAATATGTCATTTTGAGTCTCTAAAACCTAGGGAGTGGTACTTAAAATGCAAAAATGGTAAAAAAGACCTGAAAAAACTGAACTGAGGTCTCACTGATGTACTAAATATAATTTTTTAGGAACAAGGCTTATGTCAAAGTAGAATGCACAGTCTCTAGAAATAACCATTTTGTCTGTTTTCGAAGAATCCCTCGGAGAGCTCATCCACAAGGAATTTACTGTAAGACTGTGATCTCCATCTGTTCCTGATGCATATAAGCACCCTCCTTCTCTCCTGTGCTATCCGAGCTGTGATACTGAATTGGAAGAGTATTCTAGAACAGTATTGCCAGGCTTTACTCTTGCAGTCAGCTTTGAATTGAGTAAAAAGATACCACAGTTTTTTGGAAATGAATGCTTAGCCTAGCCAACTTTTTAACCAGATATGATCACAAACGTCCCAGGAAATTAATAACTCCAGTAGTAAAAAGAACTGGTATATTGTGGAAAATCCTTGTGCTGTGTAATAGTTTGTTTATTAAGACATCTGTTCTTTCTTTGGTACGAGCACATTTTTGGTAGGGACAGTTTACTCGTCATTCCAGCATCAATCACTGTGACTAATCTACTGCACTAATTAAAGATCAGCTTTATAAAATAAAAATATCTAACAATTCTGCAGCCCAGCTCTCCCTTTGCTATAAAGAACCACATGGCAGGAAATTATTTCAAGGATTTCAGTGCAGTTTTTCCTTCCCCCTTGTTCTTTAACATGAGGGTGATTTAAGGCAATGGCATGTGCAGCGCCATCAGCAGTCTGATCTTTGTTTATTTAATACAGGCCAGGGCACTCACATTTCTGTGAAGCAGTACCTTGAGTGCCATCTGTGCCTCTCAGTCTGAGCTGGGAGCCGGGGGCTCTTGGGATTTTGGCATTCCAAACTCCTGGGTGCTGTGGCTGAGCTTCCCCTCCATCAGAGCTCACCTTGAAGCCCCACATATTGTTTGTACCACAGCAGCTTCTAACATCGAGATAGAAATTAGATGAGTTTTAGTCCAGTTTTGGAGTTTGGATTTCTGAACTTGCTTGTGCGGTGACTACAGAGCTCATGCGTTTGGGAATTTGAACTGCTGCAGAGGATTCACATCCTTAAGAAAGGAGGGGAGACCCTTTCTTAATGGAGATGGGGAAGAATCCTTCAGCACCACCTTTTCACATCCAACAAGGCAGATTCCCATTAGGGTCTCCCTTCCTATTTGAGGAGCTTCCAGCTCTCCTGCCCTGGACTCTGTCAGTGCTGCTGTTGGCTCCCTGGGACACTGGCTGCTGGCAGTGGTGATCTCCCTCTAGGTGCCTTTGCTGTTCTGAACAGTGTCACTGTCCCAGCAGACCCACACTGGGCTCCTTCTCTCCTCCTGCAGTGGAACCATGGCTTTGGCTGGCCTTGCACAAGCGTGGGAGGGAACGCTGCAGTGGGCTGAGATGGCCTCATTAGAGGGGCTCAAGAAAACATCCCTTGGGCAGGTGCCAGCAAGTTCCACACAGATTATATTTTCCCACTGCTGAAGTGCATTGATTCTGGTGGTATTATTTTTTGGAATGTGGGAAGAACCTTTTTCAGTCTGATAATTGAGAGGTTGGCCATCTCGTAAGTGTATAAAATATTTGAATGCTGGGAAATCACAGAGCTTGTAAAACATGTCCAGCACTTTTTACATACAGAGAGATCAGATGATGTTGGCTCCTTTTGTTGCATCACCTCTGCACTGTGAATGAAGGATCCTTGCCTCCTTGCAGAGGTGGAACCCCTGGTTCAGCATACCCTGAATGCACTTGGGGAAACAGCTATGACTAAATGTTTTCCTGAATCAGAACCTTACTGAAATAATTACAAATTTTGTCTTACTGGAGGATAAATTATTTCCTATTATCACTTCTCCACCCCTTCAAGCCTGCCTCTTACCTCTAAATCTTGCCATCTGCCTTGGGTGTTTTGCTTCATTATAGTCACATCATCATTGATTTGCTCTTTGAGGCTAAACAAAGCAAAGTAGGACAAATTGCATTGCTGCCTACGTGCTTTAATCAATGTTTTTCTTCACATCCCCCAGCTCGTGAGGGACTGCAGTGGCTACAGATGGGCAGAGAATAGACCCATTTTCTGTGGTAAAGATTTTGTGCTCAAAATATTATGAGCCAACTCATGCCATCCCTGGGATGTGCTGTGTAGGGTGAGATCTTTAGCACAGAACTGCCTAGATAATGTTAAGCCTTCCTCATGAGACTACACACTTTAGGATTAAAGGGTGAGTGCTCTGATATTCAGATACAGACCAGCTTTTCTTTTGAAGCAATGTGTCTTTAAAACCCTCTATGTTTTAGTAGTAGACAAGTAATTGCAGTGATTTTATTCTTTCTCACTCCCCCCAGTCCTTCTCATTAAAATAAATTAATAAACAAGAAAAAGCAGATTGTAATCAAAAGAAGAAATGCCTTTAAAATGAAGATCATTCTTCTTGGAATGACAGTTTAGTTTTGTATCATTTGAGATTACACTAGTGAAAAATGGGTTGCTGAGCTGTCCCTGTTCTGCAGCGGTTCTGGACCTTGTGGTGTGCGTGTTGGTAGGGCAGTCCTGAACCCCAACACTGCAATTCTTTAGTTGCTGATACAAGAAACAAACTATAAAAGAATTCCTGTGAGACAAGTCCCAGAGGAAATGACAAGGTGATTCTGAGGGGTGGCACATCGCAGGATGGAACACAACTTGGCTTTTGGCACCAGCTTTGAACCTGCTGTGTGATGGGAACTGAAGCATGGGGAAGATGGGGGAATTCCTGTCTAACCAGGCTTCCGATGGGAAATGAAATGCTAATATGAAACTAAATTGTACATTTAAAAAAATAATTATTGTAGCATAACATTTGTGTTTCTAGAATGTGCCAGGAAATTTATCAGGGAATTTTGGTTATTTAATGCTCTTAGGGTACATTTTTGCCTATTAAGCTTCTCAGAAACAGTTGACTAATTGATACTAAATCTCACTAAAAGCCAAGATTTATCCTTGTTTCCTGCTAATTTCAAGGTAGTTGAAAAGAGGCAGCTAAGTTGCTAAAGATGACTAACATATTTTTCCCTCTAGTATTCCGTGAAAATGACATGATAAAACCATCATTGTTTTGGGGACTCTTCATATAGCATGTTTGAGATACATATTTTTTTATTTTAAACTTCAAACACAACTAACTTAAGTGAAAGGCTTTGATGAAAAAAAATCTCATTTTGATACCAGCAAATTTACATGGACGTATTGTAAAAATGCTAACATCAGAATGTTCATTGCATAAAAGAAAATTGATCAAATATAGTGTGAATCCCATGCTTTGGCAGCTGTTACATTTTATTAGCTCGATGACCTTGAAGAATGGTTTTTTGCTTGAGTACTCTTGTGCTGCCCCTCTTGTTCCTTCTGTTTTTTTTCCATATTGCTGGGGGAGAGAAACCCCACAGAACTTGTGCTATTGTCATGGTGCAGCAAAAACAGTTTCATGGCAGCAATTAAATGAATTCTATTCCTATTAATGAATGCTGCTGAAATCATTTTACTTAGTAATCATTAGGACTCACAATCACATCTTTCCAGTGTGACAAAATGTGATAGGGCTCACTGGTAAATGCAGTACCATCCATAAAACCAGATGGCTTTTGCAGGGAGCTTGCAGGGAGGTTGTACAGTTCCCTGGCAGGATTTTACAGTGCTGTGGAGAGGTTTTAGTTGTGGCACTCAGGTTGATGAGTGTGTGCTGCTTGGTGTGGCTCAGTGCTCACAGGAGTTGCTGCTGGGAGAGGAGGGTTTGCTTTGAGCAGAGGCCTTCCCTGGGAGCACTGCTCCAGCAGGGATATTCCATATTCCCTTGGAAGCTGGACACAGTTACTGGGAAGCTTTGCAGCACAAGGATGAACATCCAGTGGCACAGACAGGTATAGGACTCTGTCACCTTTTGAACTTTAGCAGCAGAGCACTGACTGCAGAGAAACTTTGTGCTCCCAGCACCTTGCTCTGATGTTCTGTCCAGGAATGCAAAGTTCTGGGGACAAGTGGAAGTCTCCCTTTCTCTGAACATCACCTGTGTTGAAACCTTTTCTTCCTGGCCCAGGAGTGGCCAGTGATGAAAAAGTTCCCTCTAGTACAATCTGATCATTTGCAGTCATGGAAACCAAGCACTTAAAAGGGCCGAGGACTTGGGTATTCAGAAGGTCAGCTGCTCAGCTGTCATTGCACTACCACAAAACCAGTTTAATTAATGAGGATAATACAAGAAACTCAAATGAAGAGGCAGAGCCAAGTGGAATACAGAACAGCCTTAAATCAATAGCAGTCAGGTTGCATTATGAAGGAGTTGTGAGGTGCTGCTGTTCAAGGTCTGTCAAAGTTCCCTTAGCAAACTTCTGTTTTCAAGGATTTAAAATTAAGTGTAATATCAGCTTTGAAACTTGCAGCTTGAATACGGAGACTTAACTTACCGTATCTGGGAAAATGCAAGGATACTCAGGGAAGCAAGCATTTTTTGAGATTTCATTTTATTTCGAGCCTGCCTCATTGTCTCTAGCCTTGATTTTGTAGGAAATATAAGTCAACCAAGACCTACAACTGAGAGAAAATACCTCATAGTCTAAGAAATAACTAATTTTCAGATTTTAAAGCTGACGTGCCTTATACAACTCTGTAAGAATTTGACTTTGCCTAAATGGGAATATATAATCTTTAGTTAAGGGGCAAATAATTTTAAATACTTTATTACCAGCTTTTAAATGTCAAATTTTATAAGACCCAACAGGCATAAGGGCATGTCCATAGATATTTCTAGATCATTTGAAATATCAAACAATAAATCACAGAACTTATTATAAAATATAAAAGAAAACCACCTGTTTTCAGTGGGAGTGTTTTGTTTGTTTGTTTTAAAGAAAAAACACATAATTTTTTGTTGAATACATTAAGCTTAAGCTTGAATTTCAGTTCAACTACTTATGCTTAGATTTGCATTCCAGCTCCAATATTTGCCTTAGTATAAACCACACACTAGCACAAGATTTTCAGTGGCACCTGTATCACATACAGAAACATGTGCTCATTAAGGTGATCTGAAGGGAGTGATGTCTGGAGCTCCTTCTCTAATGAAATCCACAATGCTGTTCAAGACTGATGAGACAGTTTAGGATCACCTGAACAGCTGGAACTCCTGGTGACCTGAAGTACAGGTCGAGTCCTTATTTGCTCTGAGTCCCCAGCTTTTGCCTTTATGGTAAGGGCAAGCAAAAAGAAATTAACAAGCACTAATTAAAGTAATGTTTAAAGAATAGGTTCCTTCACACTCTGTTTTACAAAAGTGAACCCTGCTTTACCTATTGGCTACCTATTTATCAAGGTATTTATAACACTAAATAAAAAATGGCAAGGGCTTATTTGTTCTATAAACACTAGTAGAGCTTCAGAAGTCTGTCTGTAGTGTGAGAGTGCTGAGAGCAGTGCTGCTTATTTTATGTTCTGGTGAACTTCAGGAATGGCAGTCTGGCTTCAGACATCCCACAGAGCACAGGATGGGAGGGCACAGCTGTTCTATGGGGAGAAGTGAGTCAGATTAAACTGAAAGTGGCTTTTGTGATTTGCATGAGCAAACCAGGTGATGCAGTCTCTGATTCACAAAGAAAATTAAGAGTTCGTTCATATTTGCCCATCTGAGAGGAAGATGATTGGGACAGAACTCCTGTGCTTTCTTTGAGAGCCCTTTTCTGTAGTGGTGTGTCTTATAATCAAATTATGTATTAATGGTCTGTTCCCTGTACCCCACAAGTTTTGTATTTGGTTGTACCCTATTCTCCCCTCCTCCGAGGGCAGGACTGTCACTTTGGAGTCCTTCCCAGGTCCTGGAAAGTTCTCTGGACGGTGCCAGGTGATAGGTCCTGACCTGGGGAATCCCCCTCCATCCCGGGGAGATTGGCTGGGGAAAGTATCATTCAACAGCCAGGTCACCCCCTGAGGTGCCCTAATTGGTCAACCCCTGGTGCCTTCCCCTGTCCCCAGCTCCCCTTAAAAGGTGCTGTACAGAGCTGTTCTCGGCTCTGCCTGGTCAGTAGTTCTGAGGTGAGAAGGTCCCTTTGGGTGCCTTCAATAAATCAAGGCTGCTACCTCAGTCAGAGTCCTCCCTCCTTCGCCTCTGTCACGATCCACCTGCCCCGGTGCCACGCTGGGACCCTCCGGGTCGGCCGAATCCGCATTGCAGACGGAGCCGTACCCAGGCTGGTCCCGGGCTCAGGACTAACTGGGAATGCAATCAAAGCGGTCCCAGTATTACTTTTCCACTTCCTGGAAACCAGTGTCATACATTTCCCCTTGGAAAGGCATGTTGCAATATGCTGACAGTCGTGTTCATAAAGCAATATAAAGTTCTGACCGTAGTCAACTTCTCTATTCACTAATGTTTTTTGGAGTTTTTTTGATACTTACACTAAAAAATGAAGAGAAAAAAATATGTATTTATGTTTTGTGGACTTATTAGGAACTTTGTGACTTGCTAACCCACGGAACAGCTCGTAAATCTGCATCGTGTCTGCCTACCCACAGTCAGTCTTCTCTCAGCCTGTAATCTGAAGCTGAAGGTCATGTGTACATTTTCCCACAGCCTCCCACTGGCCAGCAGACCTGGCAAAAATAATTCAGAGGGTTTTTGCAAGATCACAAAATCATTCCGAGGGTTTTTGCTTCAGGTATAGAGAAATTGTACTAATCTGTCAGAACTTCTTATATAATTTCCTTTTTCCCCCCCTTCCCCTCCATTCTGAACTTGTCCCAGTAGAGTGTGTGCCTCGGTCCCCTCTTGATTTTTCTTTTTACAGAAACAAATGTCAGCAGGACACAATTTGCAATTCCCCTTGGTGGCAAAGACAACTTCTGGGCATCAAAGTCATTTTCTTACACATGGATTAACATGACATGGTGTTTCTGATGCATTTGCAATAGATTTTAATGTGTGATGGCTCTTTGTGTTGAGATGGTTGTCTCTTCACATTTGTGTGTCTGACTGTGACCTCAGTGACAGCTCCTGGGTTCCCTGCTGTGGTAAAACTGGATCACAGAATGGACACAGCTTCCAATTTCCTGCATTGTGGATATTACCCTTGAAATTTCTAACAACTTTCAGATAAACAATGAATTAATTATTACACTGATCTAGTTCTCTGCTCTCGAGTAGAACACATCCATTTGAATACTCCTCTGAACTTGAAAGACAGCCAGCAGCTCTGTTTTCTGTCTCAGCTCATTAGTGACCTTGCTTGCTTACAGTTTCAGTTTAATTCCCCCAGAACTCATTTAGGATGCAGCCTGCTGTTAGTGCCTCTGTAGTTACTGGAGTTTGAAATGTGTGTCAGATTTGGCATTTAACACCACAATACATAAATATATATATATTTATATACACACACACGTATGTACAAATATCTAGAATAGATTTCCTTTGAATGATTGGATGTCTTCCCTTGCTTGACAACAACGGGGAAATTGCTGATTGGGTTTATTAGGGGAAAATGTAATGTTTCAAACTCTAAGAGGGCACTGTGTATGCTACAGAGCCTTTAGTGTTTGAGATCTGTTAGAGCAACATAGAGGATTACATACTTTGTACCTCTACAAATTGATGGTACCTGGATAACCTAGATAAGATATTCACCTTTTAATTTGGCTGAAAGGGATGATTTAGTTTGCATTTCTAGCTCCAGATTTTAAATCTGTCTCTCCTTTTGACATAATACAGAAGAATAAAGCAAACATATTTTAATGGACCACATCCATAAGCTGCTTACTGCTCCATGCTATAGAGTCTTCCCAGTGACAGGGAATGTCTGCAAGATATTACATGAGGAATAATCCAAGTACCCCTCATTCTTCCATGCTGAGGGATGCACTTTTGAAGCAACTGCATGTCAGTTTGGTTAAGTGTGGTGAATTCCACCTTTGTACTAAGGTGCCTTAGAGAAATTAGGCCTAACCTTTATTAATGGCAAATATTTTCTTTTATAAACTTCCTAAATTAAGTGGGCCTTGTTGGGAAAATGCTCTGTAAGCAGAATGTATAAGCAGAGCAAAAAGACAGAGATGTTAATGGAAGCTGCTAAAAACTTTTCCATCCTGCATTGTAGTAATCACTTTCTGAACAAAACTCCTTTCTTCTCAGGATCACTTCTTTATGCATTTTTCTCATTTTTGGGCTGTTTGCCACTAGTAATTTGTGATGCACAGGTTTGGGAAGAAATGATACTCATGAGTTGGATTTTCTCAAAGTTCAAAACTGAAATGTACAGAGCAGCTCCTTAGAATTACAAAGAAGAAAAATCCTTATTTTTTTCCTGCCATAAATGATAAGCTTTAACAGGTACTTCAAGAGAAGGATACACAATATTTTCTCTAGTAGAGCTTGGTTATTCTGTTGTCTTTAACTGTGGGAAGTTCCCTTTTGATAAAGAAATAAAATAATGGACTGAGATGCAGTAAATTAGGTTCTGGAAGCCAAAACTCCGTATATGATAACAGTGGTAGTGGAAAAAGGTAAAAGCAAAATTTTTACCAAGAGGGTCTTGCATCAAGTAGTGGAGCCTCTGTGAGTCTTTATTATCAGTACTGCTTGGTAACTCCATGAATTCAGAACAGCAAAATTACAAAAAAAAACCCAAAAAAACCAACAAAACCAAAAAAACCCAAGACCAAACCAAAGAGCATTATAATAGTTTATCTATGAGTCAGGTCTCAGAACCTGACAGAATAAATGGGTTTCAGACAACTCGTGAAGCCTGCAGTATCCCAGGACAGTAGGCTAATTAGTTGGGGTGGGAAAACCCAAAGTGACCAGACAAAAATGTTTGTGTTTCATTCTTTATAATAACTTCGGTATGTTTTGCCAGCCTGGCTTAACACCACGGCACTGGTGAATTGAAGTTCAGCTCAGGAAAGGTGTTTGTTTTGTCCTCGAGCAGAGAAATCCCCAGTCTCTACTTGAAGCACTCCAGAATTTGATGGCATTTCAGATGGCTGTGAGAAGGGGATGATGAACGGCTGACAGAAGTATGTGGAGCATTCAGTTGTACAACACTAAGTGGCAGGATGCATAAAAAACAGACAGAAAGTGTTTTGGGAGAGTAAAATTCCCCAGAGGATTCTGTTTGGAACATATTGCCTTATTCCAGCTCTCTTAGGGTTTGGTTTTTTTCTGTCCAAATACATGTGCAAACTATCTGAAGCTCAGCTTCTGTTTTTCCTTCCTGTTCTTAGCACATGCTGTATAGTGCAGAGAGGGGAAGGCTGAGGAACAGCAACAGGGTGTGTTCCCTGAGGAAAATGGAGACACATCCCATTGTTCTGGGCTCACTCAGGCATAGGAGGCACTTCTGCAGTCATCCACTGTCCCAGGAAGTCCAGACACATTAGGCATGGATGCAGTGTGGGAAGTCCAGAAAGCAGAATCAGGAATATTGTTTTCATAGTACTTACATTCTTTAATTACTAGTATGAATCAGTAAACTTAGGAATTGCGCAAAATGGCAGAGGGTTAAAACATTGATAGGGGCTGTGTCTGTTCTTGGATTGCATTAGTATCTTCAGATAAACGGCCCTGGTCAATAGGAAATAAAGGACAGACTAATGCTGGACACGTGTAAACAGTGAGGGCTTCAAGGGAATTGCCTTTCTTTGTGATACCAGGTGTTGTCTGCTAAACTCTGCTGCTGAGGCTGTCTCTGCCTGGAGAAGAGGGAAAAATTCTCCTCCAGACTCCCCCTTCCTTTTCAGATGCAGTAACTATTAGAATTCTGGTGGGGCTGGAACAAACTCATTAATTTGGGCGTTAGATGCCAGCTGGAAGGATCAATCTTTGAACCTCTTCATTCTTTGTGTTCCCTGCAGCTGATGTCTTTGCTTTGGAAAATCCTGTTGTCAGTGTTGTAGAGCATCTTCTGGGGAATGTTGTATCATTCCTGCAGCTCATTAAATGTTATAGTCTGCAGTAACCCCAGTCTGGTCCAGATACCAAAATTTGACCAAACTGTGTTTGTAATCCAGGTACATTCCTTAACTACTGCTAAACAGAATGCCAAATGTAGAAAATTTGGAAACAAAATCTGGTCTTCTGTCTCTGTAGCTAAAGCACCCATCTAGCAGGATTTTCCTGCATGAATTAGGGTAGAGAAGAAAACCTGAAATATTTAATGAAGAATTTACACTTTGAAAAAAAAAAAAGCAAAATGAATACATTCATATCTGAGTGAGCTACCATACAGCTGCTTGATACAAAAATTATGTCCAGTCTGGAGATGAAATATGCTTGAATCTCCCTAGTTTGTGGAAAATACCTGGCCTTACTTAAGAACTTCTCTTAACTGTTGCTGCTTCTAATCTGCATTGTCAGACCCTCTAATAGCCAGTCACCCTGTATCGGCAAGGGGGAATTCTGAAAGTGTTAGCTCCAGGTATAGCCTGTGAATATTCTGTATTCTGGATTCCTGTGCCTTGAAGGAACACAAGTATTGTCTTGCCATTTTCTAACCTGTTACTGTATTTCTTATTATTTGTTTTTCTCATGGACACATATGGCAAATTTGCTCTTGTAAACAGTAATCTGCAAACTGCTTTGTTTGCTTTTAAGTGAGTTTATCTGACATCTACTGTGCCCAAAGGCTTGGAGGGCTTGGAATTACTCTAATGTAATTTTTAAAAATAAAGATGCTCCAGTCTTTATTCAATTAATACAGATTGGCTAAGACGGTTAAAGTATTTTTTCTTTTTAATTGAAAATCTCTCATTTTGTTCAAGAGTTTGAAAAAAAGGCTCTGTTGTATTTGGTGTGATTTACAGTAAGTTTATTCAGGCTGTAAAATATGCCTTTCTGTTCCCTCTATTGCTGATGCTTTTTCTTCCCCTTAATGCAAGATAAAAAAATCTATTACTTCTCTCCATGCCCATAAAACTCATAATCTGTGTAACCGTAAGTTCTTCTGCTGTGTCACTCGCAGCTCTTCCCGTTGTTTTGTTGTAGATTGTTTTCAGTCAAGGAAATATTCTTTCTAAAATGGCCCTGGATTAAACCAGGCTTCAGCCTGCTAAAATATAAAGGCAATATAAAGGAAAAGATGGTTTTTATTCCCAGGAGCTTTTCAGCAGACCTGTACTTCTACACTGCATGATGTTAAAGACTGAAGGAAAATCTCCTTTGGAATTAAAGCTCATCTGTTACTCTCACACTGCTGCCAGAATTTCCAAATGGTCAAAAGATTACAAGGAAGCTCTAGCTGAGCGTGCCTCTGTTGAGCTATTTTCTTTAAGTAATCTTAAAGTGTCAAAGAAACAAGATATATTTTGAGTCTCTCAATTCTCTGTTATCATCCTGGCTTTCTTTTCCCCTGAAATGCTGCCACCTTCTGTTTTGTGGCTTTGAGAGTGTGTGTGTTAATAAATCAGGTAAAATCCCTCACTATCTCAGGACATAACCAAAAAGCAAAAATCTAAATGTACACTGGCCCAAACATAGCCTAATTTCCTCCATTTGAATTCCATTCATCCAGCTTGACATGATTAAAATTTAAAACCTTTTAGCACATGGAAATTTCAAATGTTGAGGTTGTCTTTTCTTTCTGCAGTATATAATGAACTAAAGGGTTGCATTTTGACAGCCTATTTCCAAAGTACACATCTATAGTCTGAATGAAAAGAAAAAATATTACAAAAGTTACTGAAAGAGAAAATGCTGAAGGCTTTGTCTTTGGCATCAGGGGTGAATGAGCAACATCTAAAGTTCTGCCTTTGAGAGAATACAAGTAAATGCTATGAGAACCTTTTTGATATTTATTTATTTATTTATTTTGTTGCTACAAACTGTACCGTGGATGTTTTTTTCTTTCCTAGTTTGAGGTTTGTTCCAGCTTCCTCCCATGCTGCACCTTAAAGCCTTTGCAGCCCAGTCTCACATAGTCTAAGCTTGCTTTCTTTCACTTTTTTAATTCCCTCCTAATCACATCTGCCTGGAGAAATAACTCTCTGCTTCATGTCAAAGCTCCATTGTTTGTATTGCAGAGTATGATACTATATTGTATTTTATCTGCCTTTCTCATGCACAGAAAAGTTTTTTTGTTGCTTTAATACCACTCAGCTTTACCTGTCAGGAATATGGATCAAGTGCTATTCAGATTAAATTTAGCACTCTCAGGAAGAGTTGTCCTCTCATACCTGCTGCCAGCAAAACATCTTGTGTTGCAGTCCTGCTATCCTGTTATTCAACATGTTTTGTTAGACATGAACACTTTTCAAGCAAGTAAGGCTGATTCATCAACAGCTATCTCAAGCAAGTACTGCAGAAGGCGAGCCTGTAGTAAATAATAATACAGAAGAAAACTGTTCTCCAGTCAACAAGATTAAAGTTACAAATTAGAGTCCATAACTCAGGATCTCTCCTCCTCTCCTCTGTTCCAACACATTCTTACAGGATCATGGCATTTTGGATCCTGCTTCAGCACATAAATATCTGAAGTACATCTCTGCTCACTGTCACCTGCAGTCAATCACTGTATTCTGCATGTTCACCCATTATTTAATTTAATTTAATTACCTTTTTAATGGCCTCTCTATGCAGAAAGAGGAAATTGCACTATCAAAGGAAAAACAAAAGCCTACTTGAACATAAGTAATTCTCTAATGAAGAAAAAAGCATATCAACCACTAACAAAAGCAGTCCTAGACACTTGTGTTTGGTAGATGCAGGAGAAAATAAACCAGATTTTGTGAAGACTTCTATGCATACACTTCATTTAGCAGTGGAGAACCATCCACAGTAAATGACAGCAACAACTGAAGAGGGAGCAAGCCAGTTTACTGTTGAGTAAATAAAGCAAACAAGTCCCTGATTTAATTTACTGAAAAGCAAAGGGAACTATAAATTGTGTATCTGAGACACTGATCCAAGTCAGGATGTAATCTCTTGCTCCCAGGACTCCTGTCAGCAGCACAGAGTTCAAAGTCAAGTCCCTTCTCCATAACATTTAATCTGGTCACATTCTGATTCCTCGTCCAGCTCCTAATGGTATGGAGGAAAGCTGCTGTGAGTTTTCTAAGCCCTGTGCAACATTAAAGGGGGAGCTATAACGTTCTCCCATCAAATGTCTAAGAGTTACATTTTGCATTTTTCACATCTAAGAACTGAGATATATGGACAAACACCATTTTAAATGTTGTCCATCTTCATACAAATGCCCAGTGTCAAATAAAGCTTTTCATATTACCTTTACTATGGCAAAATCTGTCAGCTGTCTTCATTGACAAACTGACACAATTTTAATCTTGAGCAAGAATCAAAAGTATATCCAAAAAGTGATGAGCATAAAAGCTTTCTGAATGGAAATTCTTTCTATATGAATCCATTGAATGTTCAGACTGTGGAGTGCAGGGATTGAGAGGCAGCAACATTTTGCTTCGACAGACCCTACTTGAAACCAGAGTGGGAGATGACATTCTCACACAGCTGGAAACAAGATGTTCCAGGACAGATGAGTGAATGAAAGGGGGCAAAAGGCATGCACTGATAGCTGACCTCAGATGCCATAATCTCAATAGGATAATGAGTAATAGCTGTGTTAGCAAAAGAGTGGAGAGTCTGAAGGGATAAAACAAAATGAATCCAGCTGTGGTGCCACCATCATGCTGTGGTTATTTTCTGAACAACCCAGCTATCATTGAAGTGCTCTTCAGGGACTCAGAATAGAGGTAAAAAGGGACTTTTCTTTTTTTTCTGACAGCGGTGGCAGAGAAGCTAAACAGTGAACTGTTTACAAACACAGCTTCTTTCATATCCACTATGGCTTTAGATAGTATTGCACTGTTTTAGCTATGACTCTCTCCCTTGTGCAGGATTTTCCTGAAAGTGCAGCAGACTGTTCTCAGCTGTCAGGGGGACATGATCTTGCTCAGGGATGCACCATCAGGACCAGCCTGGTGAAGCCCAGAGGTAACAATCCACACACAAGCTCTGCTGTTTCTCCACATTGCTCCATTCTGAAGGCCTTTCTCTGACATCCTAAGTAAATGGTTCTGTTGGGCAGAGGCCTTCTGGCCTTCTAAATAAAGAGGGGCCATGAGGGCAAACCAGAGAGGGAACAGTGGCAGCAGGAGAGGAGCAATGCCTAGCTCAGCTTTGGGACTGTGGGGGTGTTCAACCACCTGCCTGTACTCTGCAGGCAAATGCACCTGCAGACCAAACACACCTTTACACCAAATGACATTTTCACTTAAGTGGGGGAGACAGCACTTGTGGCCCTTGGTTAAAAACACAGTGAAAAGACTCTAGGTTGGTACTTTGGAAGCTAAAACTCTGCAGACACAAATTGTACATAAAATAAAGCCTGAACAAGACAAATTACACAGACAGAAACCTATCAAAAGCTGTTAGAATAAACACACAAGCATTCCTTTGGTATTCCAAGAGTTTTAAAGACCCAAAAACTGCAGGAAAGAGCAGGTCTTCTGCACCCAATTGCAGCACAATTTATTTCTAAACCTTAGGATGAGAGCTGCATTCAGGGTTGCTGAGAAAGTGACAAATTAGGATTAGAAAGATAATACAAGTAATTCTTCCTGCTGGGGTGGCAGTAACAGCTATATTTAAGGCCAGAAGACTGAAATGGATACAGTAGTTGGAAAGTGCTTTTGTTGTGAATACTGAGTGCTGGGGATACAAACTTAAAGCTTAGTACCTATTATGCTGCAAAATTAATCCTGCAAGGTACAGGTTCTTCCATAAAAGTTACACATAAAAGATCAAGGTGTTTTACACAAGTTTTAGCTCATATATATAAGTAATCCCACAGTTGTAATTTATTTGAAAAGAGAATGAAAATAATACTAGATTTTCTTCTTTTATAAATATACTACTTTAACATTTAAGTAAAAACAGAATCTTACTCTATTTCTCCACACAAAGGAACTGACACAATTTCCAAACATGTATAAAGATGATTTCCAGCTGTTTCTCTTGTGCTATTTAAAGGCAAACCACTAATCCCCTAGGTACAACTCATAAATTTGGTAAAAAAAGTTACAATTTGAATTCTTAGATATTGTGCCATGCTAGAACTAAGTCTGAGAAAAGGCAATTTTTCCATGTAAATGAAAAGAATCAAATGTATTTAAATAAAATGTATCAGATATGTAAATTCCCTGAAATAAGTAGAAGACTCAAATGAGCAGGAAATCAGTAGACTGATTAGGAGACTCGCTTAGTGAGTTGTGTTTTCTTACTTACTTTTTTCTAATTGAGGCTAAAATAGTAACTTGCATTCTATGAATTTCTAGTTTTGTAATTACTAGAAAATAATAATTGAATCTTTGAAAAAATTGTAGGACAAAGAACCTTTGAGAAAAATTGTATCAATTTTTATTGTACCAGTAAAAATCCCTTTCTATTAGAATTATCCTGCAATTACTTCGGAATCTTTCTTCCCCTTAAATCTCTAAGAAATACAGAGTAAACTACTCTGAATCTTTCTTCCTCTTAAATGTCTAAGAAACACAGAGTGAACTATTTCAAAAGAATTCATCCTTACCAAAACTATGTGCTACGTCCAAGATGATGAAAATATACCTGAAAATTCCTACGTTTATGTTCCACTTCAGTTCATCAGTAATTCTAACGCTTCCATCAGTGTCAAAGGACCAATTAAGCCAACTTTAGACAGTTTAATTGACCCTCTCACACACTTCTGTACAAGAAGAGGACACATTCAAACATCTGAGCAGGAGTTAAGCAGCATCTCCAAGGAGTGTGATGCCTTTGTGCTGAGGGACAGGCAGCTAATGGCTCCAGGAGGGCAGTAATTACTCTGAATTAATTTTGAAGATAAACTGATGGTAAATCAGTGGATGTGGAGAGGTGAATCCAGCCCACTCAGGGGGTACAGCCATAGCATTCAGCTCCTGGCTGATGGCTGCTTGCTGGAGCATGAGACCACTCTGCAGATGAGTGAATTAACACACAGACAGCTTCTCCGAGCTGAAGAGGATGGAACCTCGGCTTTGGACAGGGAGGGGTACACAGGAATCCTACTGCTGCCACGTGTTTCAGAGAACAGCAACTACGGGCAATCAATCACCTCAGGCACCCCCAAATATGTCCAAATTGCACATACTGCCCCCAGAGCTGCTTGTGAGTGAGGCTGAGAGATGAACGGCAGCAAAGGCTGCTGAACGTGATGGGCACAGCACAGGATGAAGAGAAAATGATCTTAAGCAAAACTAGGGATGGACCCAAGCTTAGCAGTTATCAATATAATCCTACATACAAGTACACCAACTCTTCCACTGCATGCTGCTATAGCAATCAATAAAACCACTCTGGAAATACTTTTTCTTTTTTACTAGATGTTTATATGGACAAAAACTGGACTTTACTATTCCATCGCTGCCGCGTTCATATTGTTTTTAAACATCCTCACTATAACTGGTGAGAAAAGAATTGATTTTTACAGACCAATTCACAAAGACCCTGAAACTCCTCAATTATTTTAACTATCAGAGAAGTGACCTTAAACTGTAGTCCCAAAGTGAAACATTTATTTTATAAAGTCTGTTTATGTGTACCCACTGAAGTGAAGCACTTATTTTATACTCTATGTATCTGCACCCACTAAAAAGTGTCTGATAATCAAAAAATACATTGCTAAAAGGAGCAAGATAAAAGTGAAAAACAAAACTAACTGATTTTAATAACATTACAGTTTAGATTGAAATAGTGTAAGGAAATTCATCAAAAAGATTGACATTGCTGCATCAGATCATGTAATTGAATGAATTCTCTGCTTTTTATTTCTTTTAGGATATTTTAACCTTTTGGTGCAGACAAGATAACCTCACATATTTGGTTCTTATTATATTCTGATGCTTCAGGTCCCAGTTGGAGGTAGGAAACCTGTGAGCTTTGATGCATAGCAATTTCTACCCACTGCCAAAAGTTACCAAGGATGTGGAGCTCTTGAGTAGTGTGGAATTCAGAAATGTGGCCTGAAAAGAAAATCTGAGCAAACGCTGATTGTTGTTCTAACGTGTCTCATCAGAGCACAGCATTTCTCACAGAGTCCCATTAACAAAATCTCCAGGACAGCCTGGAACACAGCATGCCACTGGGAGTGCTCTCCCAGCTTCCTGCACGTACAGGCTGTAGAACTCGTCAGATCCTTGGAGCCAAACTCCCTCTTCATCTTTTCCATCTGAATGCCAGAAGATGAGAAGGATGACTGGCTACTTAGGACTGGGAATTCATTTTATGACTTTTTTCTTCCTACAATTATTTCTTTTCAAGGTTCTGCTCTAATAAAAAGCCACCTCAGATACACCTTACACATTATGAAGGCTCTAAAGGAGCTGAACAGAAAAGGAGCATGTGTGCAAAGAGCTGAGCAGCTCAGGGCTCCCATCCCAGGAAATCTGGTATCATCCTCTTGGGCAGCTCTGGAAGCATCCAGTGAGAGAACTGCACAGCTTTCCTGCAGGAGAAGAGTCAGGCCACAACGAAGCATGTTTCAGTGTGCAGGCTATCCCAGATCCAAACTTTCTCTGGCAGCTCTGCTTTGTCTGCAAAAATAAGTTTCAAAAGTCAAATATTTGAGCTTTGTGTAGGCAGTAATAATACTGTAGATAATAGGAATTTACACAACCTGCTTTATCATCAGGCTTTTAACTCCTATATATTTAAAAAAACACCAAAACAGGACGTATAAATGCTAGAAGTCTAATAAAAATCAATTTAGGCAGAATTTAAGTAGTCTGGTGAAAATTGAGCCCAAGATGCCATCTGATAGCATAAATTTGTACAATTTATTTATTCTGCCTATTACCCTGATTGCAATGCATAGAATTTATTTTGCTTTCTGTCATGAACTGGCCAAGGCAAGACTGACGAGAAGAACAATTATAGTCATTTATTATAATTAGTGAATTGAGGCAAGAAAACTAAGTCTAGGGGTTTGGTTCAGGCTAAAAGACAATACTTCCTTCTCTTGCCTAAAGGGAGAGGCATAATCGTCAGGAAAGGACAAAAATAAAGAGACAACAAGCCATCCTTTTGAAAAGCGCTGACAATAAAGCGAGAGTCCCATGGGGAGCTGTGCACCAAGAGAGAAGGGCAGATGCATGGCCATGTGCCCGGTTTTGCCCCCAGGGCACGAGGAGAACATTCTTCATCTTCTTTTTGCCTGCCTGAGACCCATGTCTCCTATAAGCTTCCAAATGAAGATGAAATAGAGAGCTCCTGAGTCTGTGAGTTTATGTTCCAGCAGTTTCAACTCTGTTCTTTCCTGTTCCAGTCAAAGCTCACCAGTGCTTCCCATTCACCACATCCTGTGACTTTCCTACAGATTTTTCTGTGCTTACAGGTATTTCCTACATACATTTGTGTCTTTACGTACCCCATCCATGAGCCAAAAGCAGCAGTCTTCCATCCCATGGATCTGCATCAGTGAACAACTGGGAGTAACCCTGATGTGTTTACACATATTAGGTAGAGACTCTGGCCAAGAGTTCACCCTGCACTGAAAGGAGGCACAGGTAATAAGGGCACAGCTGGACCCAGCATGTGGCAGGGCTTCTCATCCAGCAGACCAGCACTTTAGAGAGTTACTTCTGCTGCTGGAGCTGAGTCCCTCTTCTAAGAACAGTAAGAAAAAAATGCTCGGAAGTAAATGAAGGGCATTTATCAAGTTATTTATGAGCCAGAGGGAAAGCTGCCTTGTTGCTGCTGCTTCCCCATTTGCCAGTGTCATTTTTGGAAGTGCTCTAGGCCTTTGCAGCTCCCTGGCTCAGAAGTGAATATATAAATATGATGGGGCTCTCCCTGTGTGTGAGAAGCTGCATGTCTTTGAAAGACGGTGATATTTCGATGTAATAAATTGCTGGATCACATTTACAGAGTGTTTGGTACCCTGTATATGCTGGCTCTGCACTACAGAAGTGTCTAAGCTTGCAGATTTACAGCCTAGCAAACATATTCATGTTTAAGGGTAGACAGAAAGGAGACACCTCTTTGGTGGCTACAAACATGAAGGCTCTCCTCTGTTTCCAAGCTTTCTAGAGAGGAAAAGAGCAAGCCTATATGTACACACCCATGGCATAAAAAGTGTACTTTGCTGGCTCTGTGCCTTGTAGGGTAGAAGATTAAAAATGCGTCAGCATCACTGTTTTACTGGAGATAGCACATAATAAAAGGTCAGAGAGTATACAGCAGGGAGCTTCCAGCAGCCAGTTGATTTTCCTACCCTCTAAAATATTTGCATACTGTCAAATACTATATGAAGTGACATAGCTTACCAACAAGATCAAGAAATTATTAAAATGTTCATAACACCAGAGTAGAAACCTGTGAAATCTTTTAGTAGTGGTTTTCATGGTGTATGTTAATTATTTAGAAGAATGAGTTCCCTGCCTAACAGAAATGCTTAAATAAAGAGATAACAAAGAAAGAAGGAGCACAGCAGTGTCTTCAAAATATACTCTTGCAAAATGTTTTCTAAGCATAATTTTGTTAGAAAGAAGTTAAAGCAGGCCCTGTGTTTTTCCTAGAACATGTTTAAAAAAAAAAACACATAACTGATATTTTAGCCTCTCTGCAGAGATCCAGGAGAGACAATTGCTAGATTGCTACAGACATTATCTTGTTCCATGCACGCAGTTGTTCTCCACTGCTGAACAGAGAGCTTTGACATCCGGCATTAGAGGGGGGCCTCTGTTGTTTCTAAGTCTGATATCTCACTTGTTTTGCTCATGCTTTTTCAGTGTCATTTCAAATGGCTTCTTACTCCCCAGGGTAGAATCTCCAGTACCCCTCCTCCTGGAAAATGAATACTGTCCTTCCTCAGAGAGCAGTAACAAAGAGACAAGAATGTGCTTTCATCTGGATTTTTGATAACTCTGTAGTGTCGTGTCTGCCTTCATTTTCTTTCATTATGATATTCATCAAAGCTCTGGGAAACCGCTCAAAATGTTTCTTTGCAGTTTTTTCCCCCACAAAACTGCTTGCTATTTCACGCAATTTTACCTCTCCTCAGATCCACTTTTCCATAAGATTTGACAAAATTGCCTTAACTTACTTTTTGTGTAAGAACCAGGAAAATGGCAAAATCAGATACTTTCTCTTGGTTTGGAAAGAATAGATGTTGGTCTAATTCTACTGGAAAGCAACCATACTACTGGTAACATAACAATTTAAATATATAACCCCCCATCGAATTTCTTAATAACTTGGAGATCCTTTGTCCTCTTGTACATCCTTTAAAATAGTAATATTTTTTTTGCCTCTTTAGGAAAATACGTTTGTGTTTCAAGAGATGTTGAGTCACTCTGTGGTCACACATTTTTCTTAGTTTCAGAATACCTAGTTCCACATATTTTGTATAAGATATAAATTGCAGTACAGCCTGGTATAATCGAAGTCCAAGAAGGCATGTTGCTTATTTCCAACTAAATGCCTTTTCAAGGAATTATGTTATTAAATAATGCACACGCACACATCACACCTTGCTGCAGAGTGCTGCAATATTTATTTTCTCTGAATCCTTTGCTCAGCTCTGCATTATTCCCTCTCAGTTTCCTGTTAATTATTTTATTTCTACCCTGATAGTGAGGTAAGTTTTGTCAACACACCTGAAAATATGATTATCTTCTCCCAGTTCTCAGTGCCTGTGAAGTGCCTTAATATTCCTCTGCAAAGTTGAGATGTTTCCTCCAGAGATGTGAAATGGCAGCCAAATGTGCATGGAGGATACATCCCAGGTTAAAAGTGACCAAGTGTTTGTATGTCAGGTGCTCCAATCTTAAGTTTTTATAGACCTAACTGTCTACTTTTCTTCCTCAGTTTCTCAGTGAGGATGTAATGGAGACAGTGTGGAAAACCTTCTTGAAGTCAAGATGAACAATGTCCACTGCTCTCCTCTTGCCTGCACTTAGGGAATGAGAGAGGTTACCTTGCAGAGAAATCTCAGGTGCCTTCTGTGACCTAGGAAATAGCTCAAATCTTGAATATTGATTGGAATGTTCATCAATCCACCCTTTTCTCCTTGGCTAATGAATGGGAGTGGTGTGTGTTTGTTTATTGAAATTAGTTCATTTTCCCCATGTTGCTATTTTAAACTAAGGACAGACACTTAAAAGTCTGGCTTTAAGCTAGCCCTAAATATTTTTATAATGTAATCACTGTGTGTACAGTCTGTGTGAAAACTTGAGGCATTTTTTAAAAAAAAGTTGAAAAATGGGGTTAAGAGAACCACATTCAGTTAAAAAAAGTAAAGTTTCATTTTCAGCTGAACCAGGGAGATTTTGCAGCCTTCAGACATGACATAAAAATGAAAATAATGCCACCTATATGCTTTTATAACATTAGCGAATATATATTTCATAAGCGAGTAACCAAAACTGAAAATAATTTTATAAAATACTTTGCAAATATTGTTTCTCTTGATCATATCCCAGGCTCTACTGCACCCAACCTAAAAGTGTTCATTGGTTGAAAATTTGTCTTCTGTTGTTTTATCTTTAGTATCACAGAGCAATCAGTATAGTATTGTGAAATAATATCTTAAACGGAGCTGAGACAAAAAAGCACCAACTCAGTTTGTATTTAACTCTTAGGTGTTACAAAGCTAATATATTCAGCACTCTTTGCATTGTGTAAACTGTAGTTGAGGTTATTGATTATTATTTTACTGTTGCTTAATGAATTGATTAAAAAAAATGTTCCAGATAATATTTTTTAATGTCAAGTCAGACGCTTGTCTCAAGTTTTTTGGCCAGCTGTAAAAAAGTTAGTGGGGAATAATGTCTCAAACGCAGGAAATGCTACAATTTTACAAAATGTGAATGCGTTGTAGTGTAAATTTTGCAATGGTCCCTAAAGTTGAAAGCTTGAAGAATTTCAAATGTGCATTAATAGGGGTCCCGCTTCGATTGCTTTTCCGGTTAGTCCTGAGCCCGGGACCAGCCTGGGTACGGCTCCGTCTGCGATGCGGATTCGGCCGACCCGGAGGGTCCCAGCGTGGCACCGGGGCAGGTGTATCGTGACAGAGGCGAAGGAGGGAGGACTCTGACTGAGGTAGCAGCCTTGATTTATTGAAGGCACCCAAAGGGACCTTCTCACCTCAGAACTACTGACCAGGCAGAGCCGAGAACAGCTCTGTACAGCACCTTTTAAGGGGAGCTGGGGACAGGGGAAGGCACCAGGGGTTGACCAATTAGGGCACCTCAGGGGGTGACCTGGCTGTTGAATGATACTTTCCACAGCCAATCTCCCCGGGATGGAGGGGGATTCCCCAGGTCAGGACCTATCACCTGGCACCTCACAGAGAACTTTCCAGGACCTGGGAAGGGCTCCAAAGTGACAGTCCTGCCCTCGGAGGAGGGGAGAATAGGGTACAACCAAATACAAAACTTGTGGGGTACAGGGAACAGACCATTAATATGTAATTTGATATAAGGCACACCACTACAGTGCATTTCAAGAGGACTTGAGATCAAACCCTTCCACATTTTAAATGGACAGGGATGTGTTGACTTTGGAAGATCCCAGTAAATTCTAGGAGTAGAAGGCGTGGAATTTTTAAAAATACTTTTGGCTTTAAGAAACAACACATGGAATCATCAGGGCTATCACGCAGCCAGGGAAATGTGTGGGTAGGCAAGTGCTGGAGAGGATGTGGATTGGTGTGGTGTGGTTTGGTTGGAACCTTTATGAGGCAAGGAAAGGTAATTTGTCCTTATCCTGCGAGAGCAAAGATGGGGACTCCTAAGCTGAGCAGGCAGTTTGCATCAAAAGACATGATGGGATGTGTCACCTAGGCTGATAAGAGGAGTAGATAAGGAACATATTCTGTGATGAAAGGGGACAAGGACAGAAGAATAGCAGGGTAAAAAAAAACCTGTGAGATTCTCCTGATAATACAGGAGAAAGAAGGGAAAATGTTGTTAAATATTGCCAGTGTCAAAGGTGAGTAACAAAACTGGGGTATTTATCACAGAATTAACTGGTATGAAAAATGAGAATGGTACAAAGTACTTTTTAAACTGAGCAGTGCTCTTCCATTTTGCTGGTTGAATTGAGATTTTTTTCTTGATTCCTTCTATCACACATTGGGCAGCAGATACATTAATGTTGGGTTCTAATACTAAAGGTTAGAAGGACAATGCAAGGCCAAGTGATTCTAATATTACTTCCATTAGGAAGACACAACAGGAAAAAATACGTTTACATAGAACACAATATCTCTGCTTCAAAATATTACTGAAGTTTTTCACTAAGGGAATGTTGGCTGACTTAACATTTAAAAGCAAAATTATGTTAAGCTTTTAGCCTGTGCTTGTCTTTAAGGCCTCTGTTACTTATTTAGTCCCAAAATTACCCATGATTGACACAAACTTGGCATGCTATCATTCTACAGTTCAAAACTGCATGTGCTGGAAATAGGGCTATTTGCACTGAGGAAGTGAATTGCCCATAATTTTGCAATTTCCTGCTTGGATATTACGAGCTTTGTCACAGATTGTGTCCCATATCTGTGCCTTGGCAGGCAGGAGTGTGAGGTTGGAATAACTCTGGTTGCTAGGAGCTGATGTTATAAAAGTGGTTGAAATGACTTCTTATTCCATCATCACAACCCAATTAAGCTTTTTAATACTTCACAGAAACCATCCTTGGTTTCTTTGTGTTTCAGATAAATGCTTGGCCTTTGGACAAACCATACTTTCGCTTGTAGAATCACTGTGGTTAAATGGTGCTTCTACGTAGGAGAGACAAAATGCACACAGATATATTTTTGCACCTACTTGCCATTGCTTTTCTGTGGAGTCCATTGCTCTCTTAAACATTCCTATGATCCCTACAAACACATACCAAAAAAAAAGGATAAAAAATAAAAATAATGGAGTTGATAGTCTTTTGGGTTTGCAAAGCTCGAGGGAGGTGCTGGAGCAGTGCACAGATGGCACAGGTACCTCCCACTGCATTGCAAGGACTCCCAGCCACAGGGCTCAGCATGGGCAAGGACCTGTTGGACCTAACACCAGCTTGCTGGAGCAGTGCCCAAGGTGCCTCACAGCAGTATTCTCTTCCTCTTTACCCACCCCCTGCTGTTCTTCCTGAGGAAATAGTTCTTGAATTACAATTTGTGGCTGCTTTAAATCTAAGGACAGTTAGAAAATAGTGGCAAAAAACATGCTAAAGCTTTGTGTCTACACTATTTCATGCTTTGTTTCATTTTTAGCGATTCTCTGTTTTTTTGAATGTTTTTAATGTTCTGCACATGAATAACAGGACAAATTCTAGCCAAGTATAATCTGTGTCATAGAGGGTACATTATTGTAAGTCCTGTGAGGAGCAGTTGAGGCACCGGGGGGGCTTTAACCTGGGTGCACTCAAGTAAAAGACTGGTTTGAGAACAGCAATATTTCAGAGTTAGGTTTTGTCTGCCAGTCTCATTTCACGTGTGAATGAGAAGTCATCCTGAACTACACTAACTGCCTGCTCTGAGTAGTGCTTTTCCTTCGTGGATTACATTTCAGTTTATTATTTCCCACTGTAATTGACTACACAGTTTCATGTTCTCCTCACCTGGCTCTGCTCCCCACAGAAGGGCTGCAGGATACTCTCTTGCCTTTAGACCACCATTATAGAAAAAGCAGGGAAAAACAGTCTTGCCATCCCTTCAACAAGAGGGAGAAAGGAAGACGATAGATTTTACATTTGCTGGCTCATAAAATGATGCAACCATTCAATTGAAGTACCCAGTTTTTCTCTCACAAGGAAGAGCATTTAAGAACAATTTTTTTTCTGGAAAAAGGAGTTGTGTTCCACAGGTACCAACAGCAAATCTCAATTCATACCAAAAAAATGAGGAAATTGTCTTCCAAATAAAAAGGCATCAAAAAAAACCCTAAACTTCTCTATGTAGGCCTGGAAACTGAAAGTCAGTTTAGGTTAGCTCCTGAGACATGGCACTAATGGTTTTCTGCCTGTAGTTATACACAGATTTAACCTTGGAATCTTCAGTGAGATTACAAACCTAAGTCATAGTTCTTTGTCCATGGAATAGAAGCAGATGAATATAAGAACAAAAGGCAAAGCCCAAGCAATATATCCTTTTGCTTAGGTAGGTTGGTTGGGGATGTAAAAACAGACTTAAAAAGGCTTTTCCAAGCCCCTGAGGGTTATGTCAGAATGTGAAGACTTTGCGTTGGTTTTAAGAGTTATTTTCAACCTGGCTCAACTAACAGTCTGTTTCAGAACACATTCCCATGAGTATTTTCCTATGAAAAAATGAGGAAGAGGGACGGTGAGTGTGGGGTGAGAGTGAGCAGTGAGAATAGGGGCTGTGGGTTTGTGTCATCTCAGGGCCTTCCCACCTCACCTGGGCACGTCAGAGAGGAATTCTGGCTCTTAAAATTTATTTGTCACAAATAAGATGGTGAAATGAGGGTTTGGCTTCACTGTGCTTTCAAATCTGATCAGATGTGCTGGAGCAAGAAATACAGTCCCATTAAAGAAATGCCAATGGATTTGCATATTGATTTAGGTGCAGGAGAAAGAATGGCAAAAACCAGTAAAGGTAGTTCAGTCAGATAATCCTGCATACATGGAACACGTTTGAGAGGTAAATAAATAATGTTATTGATAGTTTTATGTTTGTCTTCACACAGTGTTTTGTGAGAGTGTTTTACAGATCTTTTCGACTAGTTCGAAAGATTTCTTTCATCCTCTCTTTTAATTAAGTAAAAGAACGCCTGCTTTGGTTCTCTGCTGTAACAAAATCATGGAAAATTTATGGGCAAGGGAAGATTGCTACTAATGCTGGTTTTTGCTTACACATTTAACTGACTGTATAATGAAAGAAGAGAATGATTATTCCTTATCTGCCCCTTCTTATCAGCCAGAAAATAGGAACTAAAATCTCAGAACTCCATCACAGAATAATTTTTATAATTTCCTGATATTTAAAAAAAAGCATAATATTAAAATGCTAGTAAATTGGCAGTTGCCAGTGTACTATATGTTTTTGAGTAGTAAACAGATGAATATTTCAGGAGGGTTTTGTGAAATCCATATATCATAAATTTCAAAGAATTATTTCAGTTTCTGTTGTGAATTTTCAAAGGCATTTGCTGGAAAACACTGCTGGTCCAAAATAATCAAGTTACTGGCATTGAATATTTTTTCCCATTTACTTTTCATGTTTAATCTGAGCCAGTAACACAAAAGCCAGTTAAAGTGTTCATGGTTTATTTCTGCAGATTTTATTTTAAGGAACTGGAGAGAGATGTAAATTATTACACCAGAAGTGTCAGGAGCTAATGAACTCCAGATGAAAAATATTTCCCCGTAATATGATACTGTATCCTAACATTTCTTTTCCAACAATCATACACATTTTATTTCTGGGCATTGGACACTCTATTTTTATCCACTGATTTTCAGATGCCCCAGCAATATTTAAAATAACCCTTATTTCCCAAGGAGTTTTATTCAAGACAAATGACCTCTTGATGATATATTTCAACATGGAGGGAATATATCAGATTTGTCAGGGTTTAAAAACAGATTATATTTCAATATGATTCATTATGTGGAGCTACTGGAAAAAAACCTTTTCCCCTGAGTAGCAGGTAGATGTTTTCTGGCATTACATGGACACCTAGAAGTTCTCAGGGATGTCAGATCACTGCAGCAGAACCCTCCATGAACCAATCCACCAGCGTGGCTGACTTTAGGGGCTTTTTTCTGGTCTGTGGGACTCTGAATCAGGGGATTCTAACATATTCTATTAGAGAGAAGTGACTTAGTGTCAGTTTATAAAAGATGAAGGGTGAAACCCTGACACTGATGGACTCTAATTTAAATTCATGGATGATTTCTATACTTTCAAACTACTTTTTCAGTACAACGGTTAGAAATGGATTATATTAATAAATGAATATTCTTTTGTTGAATACTTAATTCACAAATGAAGTATCTTTCTTTCTGGCATTTGAAGTTAATGTTCTCCCATTAATTAAAATCCATTAGTTAATGGAAAAGAAGCTGGCTTCATCTGTGGGAATGCAGCCATGTTATACTGCCTTTCTCCAGGCAAACACAAATGGCTGGGGAAGATGCATCAGGTTGGGTTTTTTATTTTGCTGTTTCTTGGTCAACTGGATCCTCCAGGAAATTACTTAGCTGTAAGAAATTGTGACTTACCCTCCTCCTTTTGCCTGGCCAGGTTTGCAGGGTCCAGGAGAGAGGGAGTAGTTCCTGTATGTTCCCAGATCCTGTGTCAACTGTGCAGTTTTAGATGAGTCCCTGTTCACAGAGCTGCCACTCTACATGTCTGGTTGGTGGACAGGAGAAATAACTGTTGGTCCGACATTTAATGGAATGAGATCATCCCTGAATTTGTTTTTACATTTCTTCTTTCATAGCTAGCAGTTGCCATGGCAGAAAGGGTTTGAGCTGGGCCTTTAGAGAGTCTGCCCCCAGAGTGCCCAAGTGACTGTGTTTGAAATCCCACCAGGTCTCAGGCAGGGTGAGTTCTTACAGAGTGTCTCATACAAACACTACTGAAAAGATTTTTCAGTGTTAGTAAAATGCAGTGATTTATTGCCAGGTGCCATCCACCAAGGCACAGTTGTGGTAGAAATGTGGAGTTATCAGCAAAACCAGTTGTTTGCAGATACTGTCTGATTTTCTGCACCATGGTTTGGTTTGAAATGTCCACGTACTTCTGCTGCTTTACCTTTTTCTACCTAATGGAAAACACCTCAAAATCATTCTCCCTATACTGAAGAACAGCCTTTCAAGTAAATGAATACATTAATTGCAACAAAAGCAGGGCCTGTCAATTACTAAGATAATTAATTATTACATTAATAATGATGTGGTTTAAATTGTTTTAAAGGCATAGTGGACATTGCAATTCATTAGTTTCATTTGAGACTTAAGCTGTGTGTGCTAATTAAATTATATATATTTTGGCATAGCAGAATTCCCATTACATTTCCATTCCATCTAGTTCTCATCTGTCTTTCCTGAAAAAAACTAAATGCTGCCATTAAGGACAATCCTTTGAGGCTGAATATTAAAATGTGTATTACACTGCAGACTGAGCTGCACAGTAAAGGAAAAAATCTAATTTTTCCATATTGTAATTTTGAAACTGTGCATAGTTTTTCCCTAATGTGCTGCATATTTTGTGTCTTTTACCACCCCTCCCCCCAAAAATTGTAGAGTATCTAATTCATTAATAAATTAAAATACATTATTATTTTTCTGTACCTTTTTTCTCTTTCTACCTTTAATTTTCATAACTTCTTCTTTGGAAATTTTGCTTCCTTTTTACAGTAATTTCTTTTAAATAGCACCTTTAAGTGTATAGTATGTCATCCATATATATAAAGGAGGCCACTGATACTACAGAATTTTTGTGTCATGTATTAAACCTGTAAATACTTTTTTCCCTCAGTTAATGTCACAATTGGGAAAAGAAGTTTAGAATGCATTTAAAGTTTCAGTAAGTGAAAACAACTCCTAATCTGAAAAAGTACTTTTTTCTCAACAAAGATTCTGTTTGACAATTCTTTACCATCCTTATGTCCCATTTTATCTAAATACCTCTTAAAAAAAAAAAGTGTCACTGTAGAGACAATTGCAACACACAATAATGACCAAAAGTTTCAAGGCAGAAAAAAACTTCTGTTTCAACTGTGTTTTCCCTTCTATACATTCCTTTCACCAAATGCGTGCACTTCACTCATTGGTTAGTAAAAGGTATTTTGCTTGTCCATCAAAACTCTCTATTCTTGGTTAGTTTACATATTTTGTTCCCTGATTCCCATGAGACAGATTTCTTATTTACTGCAGGTGCAGTTGTTTTTCACCCAGGAATAGTTTGTTGTGTTAATGAACTCGCATTCCCAAGACTGTTTTCACATGAGAACTTGCAAGTGACTTACCTGCACATAGAAATGACAAGCTAGCTATTAATTTAGCAGAGCAAGGCCTGATTTTATGAGGCCTTTCTTTTATAATTTTTTCTACCTTTCTACCATAAAGAAGCATTTAAAAGCTAAACCACCTGCTTGACCAGGTTTCTGTCTTTCCAGCCAACATCACATGAGGTGTCTAAGCAAGCCTGGTTATTAGGAAATACTGTATCTTTCTAAGATGCTTTTTCTGACCAGAGATTTTTATAGCACAGCTGGTGAGACCAAGAGATTTTGCCTCTTTTTAATTTTTTTTAAAAATCATTTATTTTAAAATAATAAATATCCACCAGCTTTTAAATGCAGTTGTGGTGGCAGTGATTTGGGTAAAATTCACTGTTTCTCTTGTGGCTTCATTTTATTTCAAGTCATTGATGCTGTATTTTACTTCCTATTCTGCAAGATATTGCTGACAGTCTTTTTTGGGGAATTGGTATGGGTAAATGGATTCAAAATTGTTCTCTAGGAAAACCTATAGAGAACCAGAAAATAAATACCTCTATAAGCAGAAATCTATTCTGGAAAATGAATCCTGACTAGCTGGACTGATAAGATGCATTTACTGATACTTTAACTGTATTTAGAGGAAAGAATGGAATCATTCTTTGAAGAAGATGATTCTGTTCTAACTGAAGAAAAATTCTCAATATATTTCATACTGCCTTGGGTAATATTGAAGAGAACATTTAATCCATACTGGTTGGAAGCTGAAAGTTGGTTAAAAAGAAACTTTAAGATGAATGTTCCTTCCTAGAGATGTGATTAGTTTTTTTCTCGGAAGATCTGCACCTACATTCAGTCAAGAATTTCTGTGTACTCACAGAAAAATGAGGTTTCTAGTGACATTCCTACCTTAGGACCTGTTTGGTGGCTGTTTGGAGATTAAAAGCTCACTTGGCAGATTTTCCTATAAAGCAATTTTTATGAGTCATTAAAAGGCATTCTCACAATAATCCTGTGGAAAGGGGAAACCTTTCTGGGGTCCACAGATCTCCAGTGCCCAAAGGGGGAGGTTGGTCCAAGGCAGATGTACTGGTGCCCCCCCAGCCTCTGACCTCAGTGGTGGCCTGTTGGACATAATGCAAATTCACAGCAAGTATTTAAAAATATTTGAAGCATTTTTTGAAGCTCACGACAAGTATTATAAAATAGAAGAGGAGGGTAAGAGAGCAGCACAAAAAATACTTCCTTAAAAGAAGTGGCATATCTTTTATTTAAACTTCTTATCTTCTTAGTAGATTTTGAATTTGTGAATTTGTGAATGTTATGCATACTTTATTTTTTTTTCATTCTACGTTCACGTTTTCTTTCCTTTTTTTTTTCTTTTGTTTTTTTTTAGTAGTCTTTTTAGGAGATTAAAAACAACTGGTGATTTTATTTTCAGAGCCATACTGTGCTTGAATTCTTATTCTGATCAGGCTAGATTTGTTGAAGGAGAAAATGAGTGATCCAGGTCTTTGAGTTGTGGCTGCTTTATATACATCCCATGTGTTTTTTCACCCATTTTTGCTTCTCTATTAGCACCTTTCACTGTTGTCAGCTCAAACAGATTGAAAAGTGATGGTGAGATCCAGCTGTTAAGTTAATGCTGACAGAAAACAAAATCATTTTGTAGTAGGCAACTAAATTCCTCTGCCATCTGAGTCAGTGTTGGGGCATGGGGGACATTGTTTCTGTTCAGTTCAGGCTGAACTCTGAATATGAAATACTGGAATGAGTCAGGCTTTGAAGAATCAAATCACTTCTCAATTAAACTACATCACCTCATTATTTGTATTTACAGCTTTTGAATTGGCTCCCACAAAAACTATTGGGTGAAGAAAGATTCACAAGGTTATAAACGAGAGCAGAGGGACTTGAATAATTTAAGCAAGCTCCATGGAATAATTGGATGCCATGCACTGCCTGTGATCAACCACTCCAGTTTTATTCCTTGTTGTCAGTCTTTTGATCCTTTGCCTGACATCAGACAGAGGAGTAACAGATACAGAAAATAAGGTGGCTGGAGCAAAGGGGAACGAGCTGACAAATCAAACACCGTATCAAAACAAACTCCCAAAAAAACCCCAAATCAATGTGTGACTGCTTAATCTATTGTACAGAGAATCTTGGACTGAGTAGATCCAGTGGGAATGGTTAGTATTTCCTTCTTCTGTAGTTTTAAACTATTTTTCTCAACCTTTTTCTCATTTGAAGGGCTTGTTTTGTTTATTTCTAAGAAAGCACGTTCCTTATTAAAACTTCACTGGCTAACAGAGAGTGATGTTGCCAGGTCACTGATACTGTCCCTCACCCAGAGGGAAAAATAATGTCTGGATTGTCCTTATCCTCTGCAAAACTGTAAGAAAGAGCAATCTTTTATGTGCTCCCATACTTGCTATAGGACAACATATTCTTTTATGCAAGCCCTTAAAAGGTAGCTCTGTGTAAGGGCTTGGGGATTAGTTCTGGCTCCTGAATTTTAGGTCTTGGCTCTGGCTGCAGCCATTGCATATGCAAAGTCATTTAAATAAATATAAATGTGTCAGAACGTCCTGGTTTGACTTGATTGGACAATTTTGTAATACTGACACATGAATAAACCAATGAGAAGGGCTGATACACCTTCGTGAATACACATTTTTAGGTGAGATCCTGGAAATCTACCCCTTCTGGTTTCCAGTGTTTTGAGAGGTAGGAGACCCAGCCTGGCTTCTTCCCATGGGCAGAAGAGACCTGCAGGCCTCATTCTCCCCTGGATGAGAGACAAGGACAAAGGGAGGACATGTAAAGAGACCACATGAAGGCATCAAGGTCAGTCAAGAAGGAGTAAAGTTCCAGGTGGAAGGACTATAGGGAGTTGCTTTCAAGCGAAAAATCTCTTGTAAGCTATGGTGATTGACTGTAATATATTGAGATATTTCCTTTAAACCATAGAGAAGTTTGGGGAGATGGGAATTTCAGATTGTAGACCTGAGCAAAGGAATGCAGTGTTAAGTGAGCCAATGTTGAAGTGACTATGATTCCATGAGAAGTGTGAACAGAGAGATGAAGTGATAAATACTCTCTGCCCCTGAGAGAAGAATAGAATCTCTGTTCCATGGGATGAAGATGATCTGAGATAGATAAAGAGAACCTTTGCTTTGAACAGTTCATCTTTAAAAATAAAACCCCCATACATCAATATGGCCCAGAGGCACAACTGTGAAAGAGACTGAACATTGAGAGGAGCTTCATGAATGTGGATTTTCCGTGCGGCAGTTATTAATGAAGATTGAAACCACAAGAGAAATGTTTTCTTGTGGGGAAATTTTCCATAGCAAACGAGAGGTGCTTCCCTCTTTAAGTGAACTGAAGAAAGACTATTTTGGAGGTGGAAAACTGACTGAGATTTCTAAGTGTTGTTTTCTGTACGTTGTCAGTCAGAAAGAAAAAAAGGGTGGGGAGGGAGGAAGAGTGTTCTGAAGATTTCATTCTGATTCTTGGGGTTTTTTTTCTCCTTTTACTGTTAGTTAATAAAGTTTTATTACTTTTAAGCTTAAGCCTGCTTTGCTCTTGATTGGGAAATTTCAAATTGGTGAATCAAAACCACTGCACAGAATTAGAAAATGTAATGCAGTGAACTGTATTTCAGTTCTTGGGTCTAGGATCACCCTAAGGAATTCTTCAGACAAGCTAAGAAATTTCACAGAGCAACACAATTCATTTCACCTTTAATTATCCTGTTATCACTGCAAGTTTAAACATCCGACAAAAATAACTGTTTAAGAAATAAAATGGCCATAACACAGATTTTTATGATCAACCTAGATACTTCTTTAAGAGTATTTTAAGGAAAAGTCATTGTGTGAATAAAGATGTTGTAAAACTGGAGATGCAGGTCTAATGTTTATTGTGCGTCAGCGATTTCCATTTCAAATATGCTGAAGTTTGCAGGAAAAAGCAGTTTCTTTTTCTGAAGTAAAACGTAAAATTTGGATGTCTTCTGTGGACAGAGTTGCTAACCTGACAGGTTTTGCAGGCCAGATGCTGATGTCTGTAATACCTGCACAGTAATTTTTTCTATAAAATTATTTTCCAAGTGTCCTGAGCAACTCGTGTCAAAAGACCTGTGCTGCCCACAGGACAGAGAGTTCTGAGTGGGATGGGTTCTAGACAGGCCCTGCAGAAAGCCTGCATCTCATTCAGGACAAGGCCTTGCAATCTGCCCCTCAAGTAACCTCTTGATGGAGGTGGTGGCCAATGGCCAGCTGGTATTCAGGATGTGCCAGATCTTTTCATGTGCCTCACATACCCCTGGGCTTGCTAAAATTATGAAAGTTAAGAGAAAATACATATGTATATATAGGAACTTCTAGTTCCAAAAATCTGTCTGTAATCAGGAAATCCTGATAGACACAGAATAAACTGTGCAGTTCCTGCCATGGTGTATTTCTGATAGCTTTGCTGGCTCTGACTCTTGAAAATCTGTCTGCTTGGTTTTCTTTAAAAGGAGTGATGGCTCAGTGATGAGCTGCACTCATACCTTGTTCCCTAGTTCCTCTACCAAAGATGCTTTCCAAGAGACAGGCCTGTCTAACAGCACTTAAACCTGGTGTTTAACCTAGATGAGGTAGGACTGGCACCATAAACTGCAGGCTTCTTCATTTCCATGAGGTTTTGACAAGTCTGCTTTAGTCACTGCCCTGTCTTTGTTATCAGTCTCTTACAGCGTCATGCTGGAGTCAAAGCTGACTCTGACCCTCTTAAAGGGTGGAATTCCACAGATAAATTATGTCTATGTTACAAGAATAACCTTAGATTAGAATAATAATCTTCCTGGTCACTGACCATGCTAGGTCTGTCTGTCCCTTCCTGCTACCCCCTGCCCTGCTCTCCGTCAACCCCTGCTGTGACTGAGCCCTCTCTTCTGTGGACAGGGACTTTCTCTGTCACCTGGGGTTTGGTTCTGAGAGTTACAGGTTCATTTGCCCTAGCTGGAAGCAGCAGTCTCATCGATGACCTCTTCATTGGTCATTCGCAGACCCTTAAGGTGTTTCTTTGCAAGGCTTACTTTCATCACTGTTTAGTTTCTTCTTTGCCTCCTCCAATACCATTACTTCTGATGCAATTCCATGCCTCATAGGATGATTTTAAAGGAGATGGAGGGAGGAACTTTTAACATCAACTTGAAATAAGTCCCCGTTGTCTGGCATCAGTAGTATTTTCAGTACAGAAACCAGAAAGCCACACTGAGTTGTGGAACATAAATATTTTTAAAGCTGTCTATTTTTACAGAGCTGAGTTGAAAACTCAGTGAGTATCTCAGAATAATTGCTGCCAGACTATTCTCTACCTTAAGCCTGGTTTCTTATTCTACCAGTGATGCCATTCAGTAGAAGTCAAATGTGTGACAGTCATTGCAACTAAATATTTTTGATACTCTAACAAAACACAGACTGCCTGGTAGGCAGTGACCTCTTCAGAACTTCTACTCTGGAGACCAAGGAATTAATGGAATAATGAATACTGATTTTTCTAGCTCTACCTGTGTTTTATATGTTCTGTCATCAATTTTGTGAAAATTTTGTTCTCATTATTTTGAATTGGTGCTTTCACTGTTCCAAATCTAGTATCACCTAAAGAATTTCTGATTTTGTTTGTTTGTTTGTTTGTTTCTTCCTTATGGTCAAAGCAAAGGGATCTCTCATTCCTGGATAGCACAATCTGTCAAACATCCTTCCAAAGCTCCCGTCAGAGTAGCACTGTGGTTGTGTTTTTATATTATCTTTTCCACATCCATATTTTACTTCCATTTGCAGGCTAAGAGAATGTAATTCAGGGCAGATGCTGTGGATACTGTGTAGAAACACCTGTTTATTCCTCCGTCATGGCCAATAGAATTGCTTTCTGGGTGTGATTGTACGCATGTATCCTTGATTCATAGGTCGCAGTACTAGAGACTGGTAGCCGTAAAAATTACTTTTAAATGATGCTTTTGAGATATCCAGTGAATTTACACAGACTGTTGCTCAGTTTTTTACAAATACATGGATATGCACTATTGAAATAATAAATGTTGGTGTGTTATTCACAGTGGAAAAAGGCATTAATGCTCTGGAATTCCGCCCCAAAATGCCTCATTTGCAGCTGTCACCTTTATTGTGCTTATTTTGTTCCTTTCCAGCTGTAAAAACAGAGAACAGTTTCCTGAGGTCAGTGGAACAATGCTATGAATAAACTGATATAAGAGAGATCTACTTCATCATCTTGTTCATCACTAAAACAAAAAAAAGGATCATTATCAGTTCTGTTACCTGATTGCCTTCTACCCAGAATGTAAAACTGTGAAAAAGACTGGCTGTTTTAGTAAAACATTTGATTCTTCTTCCCCTATCAACTTCTGCTGCCCTATCCTACAAAACAAACAAACAAAAAATCCAAACAAATATAAAACCAAACAAAAATAATCCCACAAAAACAAAAAGGAAAAAAGATGGGGGGGGGGGGCGGGGTGGGGAAGGGAATCTCCAAAATGCCTGCTTGGAGCAGAGGGCAGTGATGTAAGCAGCTTGTGCACCCAAAAGTTCACATGTTTGTAATACTGTGAAAAGGAAACCAGAGGAAACCATTTCAAAAGACCAACCAAGCCTGGCACAGGATTAAAGTTGTAGTCACTCCGTGACTCCGTGGTGTCACTGCCTTTCCTGATATGCAGGGACACATCCCAAGGGTTCATAACCTTTTGAGACAGGAAGCTTCTGTATGTTTGGGTTTTATTGGTATTTTCCCACCTGCTCTCTGCAGTGCACACATACCCACTCACGCTCTTCTGAGATTTTCCTGAATTCCGGAGGAGAGGAGAAGGAGCTGCTGCTCCACCTGAAATGGGCCAAATGTGTTCCTTTCAGACTTTATCACACACACTTGTGCCACAGCTGAGAAGCTTTTTTTACCCCATCTGCAGAATGTGGTTTGTAGATGTAAAAGTTGGCACACTTGGTAATTTGAAAATCGCAACTTGTGAAAAATAAGAAGAGCTTTAATAACTTCTCTTTCATTATCATCTAATCTATCAGACTTGTAATATTCAAAATTCTTCAAGAGTTACTCAGCTGCATATCTTTGTAAAATTATGGCTCTTTAAAGTAGTTATAATCTGCCAAGTGAGCTGTCATTGTATCTGATAAGTAATTTTGACATAATGTGCTGATTATGGTGCAACTCTGGGAGGATGATGAGGGTTGTTGCTGGAGTTTTGCTAGTTGAGGCTGCTTATTTTCCATTAACTACAGAACTGGTGTTAATGCATTTTTGGCGCATTTGAAGAACTTCACTCAGGTGAGATTTACCTGCTTGAGAGCACACTGTTTCTCTCGGTTCTTTCTGGTTTCCAGAAGAGAGCCATGCCAGGAAACCAGTGGATGTGCAAGTGGGCAATTTTTGGTGCCGAATCCCAGTTGTTCCCACGAGTTTGCTGGGTTTTGTGAGATGACCCCATCATCTCATGGTGTGCAGCTCTGCCCTGCAGACAAGAGCCTTGGCACAAGCATGGCTAATTCCCTGTGTTATTTCATTTCCAGGAGTTTTTAAAGCAGTGCTTTGTTTGTCACTCTGTTTCATTATTTCATTTGTGCTCAGTTTGCAAACAAATCACAAGCTTTTTTTACCTGTTACATCTATAAACTTACATATTTTGTGTTTTATAGACACAAAATGTTCTGAGTATGTAATGAGAATAAAGATTCCTTGAGTTCTCCCTGACGATTTGATCCCTCTGTGTTCCGAATGTGCCCTTAAAGCCACTACCTCAAATATGCTCATGACAGACACCCTGGTCTTAAGGGTTTGTAACCACCTGCAGGGAAGCCTCAAGGATCAGCATTTACTCAGTACATGTGGAAATGAGGTTTTCAGTCAACAAAGCTGCTAATGCTGTGGCAGGAGAGTGATGATGATCCTGGTTACTTGGTGTGAGTTGTGTGCTGCAGGGCTGGGAGCAGAGGACACTCAGTGGCATTTGTGTCCTCAGAGCAAGCAGGGGTGACTTGGAGTGAAATAAGCCAGCCAGTATAGATAACACTGCCATTATTGATCATTCCTGGGAGACAGCTTTGCACCATATTCACTGAGAGAAAATACCACTTGTAAATTACATCAGAATGTTCAGAAATATATGGAATAAAAGCTAGCAGAGAAGCTGTTCTGAACAAACGCCTTGACAAGCAGTTACTCAGTTCCTCCTTCCAAAAACACATTTGTCACCCAAAAGTTCAGGTCTGTACATGGCTGTTCTAAAAACTGTCAACACAGCACTTGCTTCCCAGGGCTGGAGCTGAGCATCCACAATGGAGTTCTGCCACAGCCGAGTTCTGTTTGGTCACTTGTGAAGGTATAAATGCAAATGTCACTCAATGCTGTTCAGTGGTAACCACAAAACAGGCTTTGAATTAACTTTATATCTTGATAAAATACTTTGTATTTCCTACTAGATACATTCAAATTAATATCATAATTTACTTCAGAAACTGCAAATAATTTTTTTTCTTTGCACGGTTGAGGAACAGTTAAATAGAAATTACATTGATATTTACTTGCACTTTCTGAATAGCTGGAATTATTATTGTAGAACTTACATGGTGTTACTTTATTGCTTTATATTGCACATGTTTGGTTTTAATAGTTGCATCCTTCATTCCATTAATTTCAGATTAAAAATTAAATTGCAACTGAAGTTCAGCTGTAGCTCCTAATGCATAAAAAATAAGCTTTGGTCTTCACTTTCTGGAATGAAAGTGGGGGTGGAATACAGACTAAGTAGAAAAATAATCTCTCAGCAAGAACTGTGATATTATTCATAACAGTGCTGGTAGCTGTGAGATCTGTGTTTCTTTCTGTACTACAGCCTTTACTTTTATTGCACCTCTGATACCCAAGGTTAATTTAGCCTTTAGCAATTACGGATTTTACCAGAACTCAGGAAAGGGTTGCCTTTTGCCTTTGATAGCAATGCAAAATTTGTAAATAATCAGTAAGATCCTGTACTTCTAACTTCAGCTGTATTTTCAGGTAGTCTTTTTTTAAAATGTGGTATCTCATTTGCTCAAAAAAACTGATACACAACTGTCCTTGGGAATTCACATTATAAAACATTAAAAGGGTTTGTTCTGCAAAGACTTAATGTCTATACTTAAATCCAGACCTCTCAAAACTCCCACTGCAGTCTTAACTCTTAGAGATGCAAAATATGCCAAAAGAAAGAAAGATTTTAAGTAATTGAAAGGAATTGGTCTTAAATCCACAAATATTTCAATGTAGAGGTGAAACTAAAGTATGATCCACAGCATGGTTTGTTTCTCATTGGATTCCACTGATTTTAGTCCACTTTTAGAGTTTTTGTCATTCCCTCAGGACTTCAGTTTTGCACGTGCAGCAGGGACTTACTCAGAGGCTGATCTGAGGCAGAAGGTGAGGGAGCAAAGACCCTGGTACGTCCCCAGACACTGACATGTTTGCAAGACCACGCATGCTTTGAGGACAATAAATCCAGCGATTAGGAATTCCTAGAAAGGCCAAATTCAAATGAAGAAGGAACAAAACCCGATGGTGAAGTCTCGGCCCCACTGCAGTCTGAGACAAGTGCTTTGTGTTTTCAGGACTGGCACCCCCAGGCTCCTACACGTGTGAAGAAGAAAGAAAGGGTAATTTTTCTAAAAGTCACAACCTCCTCTCACACTAACACAGCCAGAAGTGGGCAGCAGACATGGAGCAGGAGTCAAAGAGAAAGAGTCATTAAATATTTATAGTGGAGCCAGCAAAAATATGATTTATCAAAAATGTAATTGTACTGAAGTGGAAGCATTTTGTGGATTGTTTTGTTTCTGCCATTTCTGCAGTGCTGAGGGGGTTATGAGAGGACTGGATTGAGAGTCTGACCTTTCTCTGAGAACAACTATTTTGACACAGTTCAGTTTCATAAAAAGTTTTGAATCGTTTTTAATTTCACATTGGGGAAAAAAGCTCACACCATCTTCAAAGCTGCTGAACAACATTTTATCTGTCCTCCATGGAGCACCTGCTCATAGGGCAAGAAATAGGATAACATCTAAGAGATACAGGAAATGAATAGGGTTTTTCAGTGGGTTAAATGATAAAAAGCACAAACCCCAGCATGTTGAGATCACTGTGGTTTTGAATTTAAGGTTTAGAAAGCAAGCTCTTCGCATTGCTGAATGATTAATATGAATAAGATATCCCAGTGTAAAATCTTAGAAGGGACAGAGACCCTGTTTTTACAGTGGAGTTCTCAATGGCTGTCCTGTGTCTTTAGGCTCAACACTGCTGCAGTTTGTACATCCATTATAGTTATTTTCGTGTCAGTGAGAATATAAAAACCTTAATAGAAGTTTCCATGTAGGAAAAGTTACTTTATTCTCCTACTGACTATACCATTCCATGGAAGACCCATGTTTGCAATCAGTCTGAGATTTACTGGAGCACAATCCCTCTGCCATTGTAAATATGGTACCGTGGGACTGTGCTTCTGGAATTGTTTTTGTGGCTGGAGTCCCATCAGAATCATGGAATATATCAGGACCTCTTAAGGCTGGCAGTCCTGAATTGGAAAACAAGGATCTTAACTAATTTCTGTGTGGGAATCAGTTACTGTCTTAGAAAAATCTGAGATTTTGCACTGCTTGAGCATTTCTGCTGCTGTTAGGAGAATGGAGAGCTGGGAATAAGGAGCAAAATGTGAAGTAGGAGTTGCCCAAAGTTGCAGGGGCAGCTGGAAGTACTGAGGTAGTCAGGTCACACAGCTCTGGTTCTCACACCTCCCATCTGTCAGGGGCAGGTGAAGGCAGCTCTGCCCAAAGCAGTGCTGGGGAGTCTTGGATTGCTGTGTCTGAAAATCCATGTTCTCCTGAGCTGCCTGACAGTGACACAGCACTGCTGCAAGCCTGTTCTGCACAAAAACACAGACATTTGCTGTCTGCCTGAACTCTGCTCAGTGGCTGGAGCTGTCTCCTGGAATATTGGGCTGGTGGGAACGACCTTGGGCTTAAGACCAGCACAGTATAAAAAAGCATTGACACGTCTCTTTATAAAGCTGTAGTAGGAAACATTAAACTCAACAGAACAAAAGAGGAGGAGACTATGAGGCTCAGAGGAATAAGATGAACTGAATATGTTTTGTTAGAAATAGAAAAAGCAATTCTAAGTGTCCAAACAAATTATAGTACAACTGATCTTCTAGGGAGATGTGCATTTATTTTGATGAATTTTCTTATCCTCACTATGTGATTTCCATTCTGATAAAATGCCAGATGCTATAATTTTGACTGTGTTGCTTTTCATTTAAGATGATGCTTTGTAGCAGAAGCATTTGTGTCCAAAGTAACTTATCCTTAGAGATCCAATCCAAATTATGACTTTACATCAGGAGCTGAGTATTTCAGATTGTTTAAAGACAGGCAAGTGGAAGTGAAGAAAAATGAAAAAAAATCCATGATCAGGAGGAACCATATGGTACTCTTGTAACAATTAAACTCCGTGCTCTACTTTGCTGCATGTCTGCAGGATGCACAGACTAATCCCTTGTGTCCAGGCTCCATGCCAAGATTAAATTAATGTTCCTAAATTTTTTATTAATCTGCTTCTGTAAGGAGAGGCCACAGCAGAGTAAAAAGCTGAGTGAAAACTTGAGTTTGTGTGAGCGCTTTATCCCTTTCCTATCTTCTCACTCAGTGCCTTGCCTCTCACATATGTTTTCGTGGGCAAAATATAAAAGAGTTCTGAGACACCTAGTGCATCTCTGACATTTTACTTTGTGTGTTAGCAAGAGTTTAGGAGCCTCTGAAAAGATCCAAACTTTCCCTTTGAACTCATTTCACAGGCTGCCAATGCCATGCAAGCTCCACAATTATTAAAAGGTAGAATATTGGAGTTATTTTATGGTTGTTACTTTTGCAGGACAGCCCTAGCTCCTAGTACTTGGCTCTCCTCTGGTTTGCATTAGTGAGTCTGCTGTTTAAATTATGTGCCAGCCAGTCCAAAGTTCTTGGTATAGCTCTCAAGTTAGAGCTAACTCATGCCTTTGATTCAAAATAAACAGAAAAACTGATTGATCGTTCACTGTGTGCTTTGAATTAGCCAACTATGCCCCAAAACAATGCCTTCAAAATTATTCAGGGAAATAATCATTTAATAAATTCAACATTTTCCAAGTTGCTTTATCTCAGAAATTGTCTGCCTTGATATAGGGCCCTAGGGAAAGTAGTTTAATTAAAAAGGAAGGTTTTCTCAGTCTGCTGAGTCCTCTGCAGACTGAAAAGCTGCTCATTTTCTACTCTGCGTGTGACATGGTGATGTTCATTTTCTTATTTATCTCTTGTGTATCTCACAAGGGAGCTGAATCTAGCAGGTCATGATGGAGCCTCTATCCTGCTGCAGGAAATATTTGTATTAGGTTTGGTTGTAGAACTGTAGGAATTCTGTAAGTAGTTTGTATTTGCTAGGCAACATTCCTAATTCTATTCCTAATTTGAAAATCTTGGGAACATTATACATCATAGCCACTTTCACATATTTTATTAGCATTTGTTCTTTAACAGCTCAGCAATACTTAGTGTCAGGAAATTATTGCATGTATCGAAATAACCTTTTTTAATTTTATGTGCAGATCAGTCTTTTAAATAGGTCTACCTTTTTTTTTTTTTTAAGAATATGCACAGTAAATTGGGTCAGGGCCTCATAAGGCAAATTATCTCCTATTTTTCTCAGTGTAGACCTCACTAATCTAGAGGAGAAATAGCTTCATGACCCATCTTTCAGGCACGAATGTGGAATTAGGGCAGTGGGAGCATCTGGGCCTCTGTGTTTCCTGGAAGAGGGGTGTCTGAAGCAAAGTGCTGTTGGATCTGCTGCAGCAGCAGAGAGCTGCAGCCACAACTGCAGACTTGCAGCCTCGAGTGAGCACTGCCCAAAGAATGCAGGTAGTGTGTGTGAAGACAATGACCCAGAGGTGTTTGTGATTGTATTGACACCTGTGCAAAAGGAGAGAGGAAAGTGGCCCAGGTGGGAACCATTTAATTCACAGCTTCACTTGGCTCCTGGAGGATAAAGTTCTTTTCATTAATGTGCTTTTTTCCACAGGCTTAAATACACGGTTGCAGGATTAATTTTTCAAATAGTTCATTATAATGTGGTATTGTAAAAAATGCCAAGGCAAATATTTCTTAGTGATGCTCGTGTAACTGTTAGAGACACTGTGCTGTGCCCTACAGCACTGTAACTAAATGCGACAGCTGTTCCTGTGCACTCAGTGTGTGGCTGTGTGGCACTGGGTGCACTCCTGAATCCATGGCATACTTCCAGACATGAAACTTGAGGCTGACAAAGCCTTCCATTGGTGCAGTGGGCATATGGAGCTCCACACATTGATTAGAAAACTATACTTCTTTGCTACTGTTCTTAAAATCACACTTTCTTCATTTTTTCCTCTCTTGAATCTTGCAGATTTTAGAAAGAATAAAAAATTAAGGAATGTTTAAAATTATTTGCAATAGAGTGTTAATGTGTTGAGGGCTTGATTGCTGGGAGAAGGGAATGACAATTACAGCAGGGACCGCTTTGATTGCTTTCCCAGTTAGTCCTGAGCCCGGGACAAGCCTGGGTACGGCTCCGTCTGCGATGCGGATTCGGCCGACCCGGAGGGTCCCAGCGTGGCACCGGGGCAGGTGTATCGTGACAGAGGCGAAGGAGGGAGGACTCTGACTGAGGTAGCAGCCTTGATTTATTGAAGGCACCCAAAGGGACCTTCTCACCTCAGAACTACTGACCAGGCAGAGCCGAGAACAGCTCTGTACAGCACCTTTTAAGGGGAGGTGGGGACAGGGGAAGGCACCAGGGGTTGACCAATTAGGGCACCTCAGGGGGTGACCTGGCTGTTGAATGATACTTTCCCCAGCCAATCTCCCCGGGATGGAGGGGGATTCCCCAGGTCAGGACCTATCACCTGGCACCGTCCAGAGAACTTTCCAGGACCTGGGAAGGGCTCCAAAGTGACAGTCCTGCCCTCGGAGGAGGGGAGAATAGGGTACAACCAAATACAAAACTTGTGGGGTACAGGGAACAGACCATTAATACATAATTTGATTATAAGGCACACCACTACAGACAATATTTTATATTTCTGTGCTTTTAGAAAAATGGTGTTTATGAAAGGCACCGTCAGTAATTAGGCACATCTTTATGTGCACAAACATGTATCTCCTTATTACTTATTTTTCTAATCCACCTCAACGTTTACTGCAGTTTTCAAATAAGCATCTATCAATTCTCTCTCATTTGAGTTGGAGTGGAGACCTGAGTGACACGTGTTGTGCATCTCAGCAGTGGGGGATTCCAACAGAGCAATGTGGTCAGATATCTCACTAGAATAACAGCTTGCCCAGAAAAATCACACTTTTAAGCAAGATTTATGTAAACAAAATTATAGAGTGGGGAAACTTATTGTGAAGCCAGCAGCAAAAGCAGATATCACTGCTGCTTTATGCTGCCCACATAACTACCTTTTTATGCCAAGCAGTAATTTTATCCCAAGCAATAATTTTATCCTGGTCTCTGCTTCAGCAGAAGGATGAAGTCAGGTTCATTTGGTGTCAGTTTATGGCAACAATGAATTAACTTGAAGTACAAGTGCAGTTTCCCCCTCTTCCAGTTTCAAATCCATGGAACAGGAAGGGTAGCAATGGATTTATGCTCTTGGTTTGTGGAGTGTGTTGTCCATCAAATTAGGTATGAGGAAATAATAATTTTTGGTATTATATTAAGGCATGGATACCTCCCTCTATGCATGATTTCAGTATTGTTTCCTGGATTTTGGTATTTCAGCGTGAGTTCAATAGCATTGACCTAAATGAGCTGGAAAAGCATATACAGTAGTTACTGCCTTATTTTTTTCCCTATCTTTACAGATATTTTACATCTCTAAGTATTATTTTGCCTTCTTTTCCCAAAAAACTGCCCTTTCCTCCTTCAAAACATAACCTTCTGCATCCTGTGATTATTTAAACTGGCTACAGTCTGTGATTGAAAAACTTGTCAAAGATGTAAACCTTCCCAGAGGCATGGAGACACTCAAAAGGTCACCAGCTCTGCACTGCAGGAGGTATTTGCAGGATTCCATCAGAGAAATTTGTCTACAGCTGTTATGGAAAGCTAGATTAAGAAAAAAAAGAGAGAAGCAGCAATCCCTAAGAAAAGTTATTGGGAAATCTGACATTGACAGCATGTCGTGGGTCAGTGCTGTAGTTCTGAGAAAACAGCAAACTGAGCAGTGTCCCAGCAGGGTTCTTATTTGCAGGTGTCCATCCAAGTGCCAGGAGAGATCTTCGCTGATAAATTTTCCAAGAACAGCATGATTAGATTTCCATCCACATGTAAAGCCTTAAAGAGTCAAATTTGACTACTGAGAGTAGTTCAATTTTGTTTAAAAACTTTTAGTTAGAACAAGAGGAAAGTCATGCCACAAGCATATCCACACATTATATTAAATTATTGTAAGCCTACTGGTGGCATGTATTGTATGCAGAAGATTCATTGGTGGTGTCAGATACCTCATTTAGGACTTGATGGATCCGTGGAGCTGAATTAGGTTCTTGAGAAACAGCAGTGTTATTGTCATTCATGTGCAAAGCTTTGGAGTCACTGTGACACCTTGATCATGGCATTTCTGTCTGTTTTTCACATCAAAACTTGATATGCATCTGTCCTGAACAGGACTTTTGTCTCCTTTAAGGTGGGAGTGGATTTGCTATGTGATCCTGGGGCTTTGAAGCAGTGGCACTTTGGGATCTTCCAGGGTCTCTGTGCTTACTTCAGGAAGTATAAAACTGTTTAAATAAAGGATTATCTATGTTGATTTACACATTGGAGGAAAAAAAACACATGAAGTGTAATAAAAGGCTAGAGAGTAAAAGAATTAGAACAGGATATGAATGTAAATGACTAATTTTGTCAGCAGCAAACTAATGAAACCTGGTTTCCTAGAGGTTTGAACTTCACGTTTGATTTACTGCTACCTAAAAGGTACAAGATAGAATTGAAGCTTTTCTTCTTGTTGAGCTTTTAGAACACTTCTGTGTGCTCTGTTTGCTGTTTAGTGAGATGTGACCTCTCTGTCACCCCTATGCTTTTTCTGTAGCATCTCTGTATTGTGGAACTGCATCATTTCATAGCACTTGAGGGAAACAATTCATCTCTTTAAAACACAGTTGAAGTTAACAGATGGCTTCAGGAAAAAATACGTGCATGTAGTCACGCACCCAGACGTGTCCTGGACGCAGCAGTGTGAGCTCCATTCCGTAAGGAATCGCGGGATTGCCTGAGCATGCAATTATCACTGAGCTTGGAAAGACCTTTAAAATCACTGAGTCCAGTATTAACCCAGCACTTCCAAGCCCATCATTAACCCATATCCCTGAGTGCCACATTTACGTGTCTTTTAAATCCCTCCAGGGATGGTGATGCCGCCGCTGCCCTGGGCAGCCTGTGCCAATGCCTGACCCACACTTCTGGTGGAAACTTTTTCTTACATCCAATCTAAACCTGTCCTGGTACAACTTGAGGCCATTTACTCATCCTATCAGTCATTACCTTGGAGAAGAGACTGACTCCCATCCCACTAGAGCCTCCTCTTAGACAGCAGTGAGGTCCCCTGAGCCTCCTTTTCTGCTGGCTGAGCTGCCCCAGCTCCCTCAGCTGCTCCTCACCAGCCTGGTGCTCCAGCCCTTGCCCAGCTCCATTCGCCTCTCTGGACTCGCTGCAGCCCCTCAGGGTCTGTCTTGCAGTGAAGGACCCAGAACTGGCCACAGGATTTGATGTGTGGCCTCCCCAGTGCTGAGTACAGGGGGGGGACAGTCACTGGTCCTGCTGGCCAGGTGGCATTGGCCTTCTGGGCCACCTGGGCACACCAGGCTCATGTTCAGGCACTGTTGACCAGCACCTCCAGGTCCTGTCCTGCTGGGCACTGTCAGCCACTGTGCCCCATCCTGGAGTACTGCGGGCTTGTGGTGGCCCAGCGCCTGGCCTTGCTGAACCTCAGCCAGCCCAGTGAAACAGCATTTGGTGATTCCTGAGGCACATACAACTGGTGCCTTTTTACCTATAGATGCCAATGATGGAATGTCAGAGATTGCTGAGTACAGGGGGAAGTCTTCTTGGTGTAGTGAAGACTGTGGTATTCTTGGTGTAGTGAAGACTGAGGAAGTAGCAAAGGGAGGGTGAAAGGCCAGATAAGCATGAAGTGTTTTTTTAATACCTTCTGAAATTGATTTGAAGTGAATGAGGCTGAGTAGTTATTAAAGGAGTAACATTGAGGATTATTATTTTATGGCAAGAAGCATGAATCTGGTGTTTCATATAAAAGGCAGTAATTTGTAATACAGTTTTACTGATCAAGGCTTATAATCGCTAAATCTTGCATGTAAATGTGACTGAATATGAAACATTGTCTTTATCAATTTCCAAACAGTGGATAGATTTGTTGGTTATGTTTCAGAAATTATGAGCCATCAGTAGCTTTTTTCCCAGGCTATAATAATTTTTACAGAGAAAATTATATCCTTATTATCCTTGCAGTAGTAACATATGGATCTTCCAAGGCTTTCAAACTTAAAAGAGTGTAAACTTCAAAATAATAGGTGCTTATGGCTAATGCCAGTCTAAATGATTTGAAGAAGAAACGTGTCCAGAGTTTAGTTAAAACATGTATTAAAGTGAAACTCTCAGAAGAGTTCAACCTTGCAACCAGAAGGTTTTATTGGAAGCCACTGGAAGCCCTCAGAGTGTGCCTCCTGGCCTGGGAGAAGATGTATTTTCCCTCTGCCCTGGCAATTGCTATAGGATTTCATGAATGTGCTTCTACTTTTACATGGTGTCACCAACTAATCCTTGTTTTAGCAATTCAGTGCTACCACCATTTCTATGATCACAAAATCCTACATCCACCTGCTCCCAAACCCATTCAAATGAAATGAAGAATAAAGCACAGAATTTTGCTGGGTTTTCTCTTTTGGGAGAAAAACAATGTCCCAATTTTCACTCTCATTATTTCAACCTTACAAAGGAGAAGGGAAGAAGGTGGTGCCAAGGTTCTGCAACTTCAGTGGCGAGTCTGAGTGAGAGAGAAACCTTGCCTCCTTTTCCTCCTACAAACGCATACTTACCTAAGACTCCAGTAAGATAAGCTTTGTCATAGTTCCCTTTGGTATCATGTAGGTCTGGGCTTAGCTCAGCTGGGTTGAATAAAGCCCTGTAGCTCTATTTAATAATGAGAAGTAGTACCTGTTACATTTTAAAGACACTGTTTGTAATGCTTAATAATAATAATTCCATATATCTGTCAGTGTGTGTGTGTCTGGCAGTGGACCTTACTTCGTTTTCTGCTTTATTGCAGCTCTTACAAATCTGTTATCATTTCCACTTACAATACAGCCATTAAGACACCTTTTAAAAAACATCATGATCCTATATATTTAAATTTTTCAACAATGTTATTTCATTTCTTTGGAAACAGCAGTAAAGCCCTTCTTTTGAAAAAAAAAAAAAAAAATCTTACCCAGTTTTATAAACATTTGCAATTGTTTCCAAATAAGCAGTTTTCTGTAGCCACATTCTGGAAGTGTATGTGGGGTTTTTGCAGTCTGTTTACAAATATCTCACCACATCCAGGCAGCTGTCATTATTTTATCTTTGGCAAATGGGAATATGGAGACAAAATTAGAGTTATATTTAAAGCTGCAGTATCTTGCATAGGAGCAGGATATAGAGACTTCTAAAATATTTGATGAGAACTAATTGGAACATGTGCTTGCTTCTATGATTGCTTTGCATTAGGGCTCTGCCTTTGGAGAGGGAAAATTTATAAATATTTAGATTAGGGCTAAGAGAACTTTTTCTGCCCAGAGCTATTGCCTTTTTTTAAGAACTGTAGCTTGGATGTCTGCAAGTGCTGTCTTGTTTGCAATCAAACAGTGGATCAATAGAATACAAACCACTGAAGTGAGTATTTCTGTTGATGGATTGTACATCTGAGGAAAACTTTATTAAGAAACAATGAAGGCCAGTCTTTATAGAACACAACAAAGAGTATTTTCCATTAGACTCCCCATGTTTGCACTGGTTTATTTTGTTTTCAATTAAAATAAAACAGAATTCCACAATATCATTTTAGATGAATGTTTGTTTTGAAGGTACAAGGAAATGTGAATAATTTTTTTCAAAGATTGTGTGTGACAGCAGTGAGGTACAAACTCAGTGATCAGTGCCTGTGATTAAAGCTGAACAAGCTGCTTCCCTTCAGCCTTCTCTTCATCTCATGCTTTGGTCCCTGTGCACAGCTCATTACCACTGTGCAGCCTGCTTTTATGGATGTGCAAGGTGCCAGTCTTTTTGAAAATCTGATTCTCAGGCTAAAGTCTTGGGCTTCTTCTGTAGTCCAAATATTTAAGCTCACTGAGGGTGAACAGCAGAGAGCTTGAAAAAGAGCACAGCTTTGTCCTGGGAAACTCCACGGCCCCTTCCCACCCCTGGAGGGAGAGGGTGCAGCAGGAAAACGTCTGAGCAATGCTTAATGTAGCTTTTCAGTTCCTCATAATTGCCAAAACAACTGCGTGCTGATCCTTTAAAGATATTCACAGGATTGGTTGTAACTGTTAAGTGTGGGATTCATCTGCCTAAATGTCAGTGGCTGAGCAAATCTTCAGCTCCTGTGGTCATACAGGGAAACCTGTGTGATGATAGCTGAGGGAATATTCTAAAAATCCTCTGTTTATACCTCAGTGTACCTAATAGTGTCTCTCTCTGCACACATACCCTTGCAATCTTTCATTTTTCACTTATAATAGGAATTATGAACTTCAGCACTTTTACAAAGTCACTGTCTGTTCTCTTTTGCAAAAATAAACAATATATTGTTTAAAAATATTGTTTAAAAACAGGAACCAGGCCTGAATTAGAGGTCATAGATTCAGAGTTAGAATTTGGCACTTGTCTCAGATATGATTGGCAAGGAGATTTTCAAAAGACTGCAACTGTAAATTGGAAATAAATGGAAAAGGATTACGTGAATGGGAGACAGCTTTGAATCTATAATGCATGTCCCGAGACTACTTGCTCATGAAAGAGCATGTGTTTAATGTGTCATAAAAATATTTAAGTCACATTGATCTTTGTATAAATATTTAATTTTTAAAGTTGGATTCTGGAGTGGTTAAAAATGAACTCCGTGTGCATATCCTTGATATCATTATGAAGGATAAAAAAAGGAACATCAGAAACTGGGTCTTTTTTCCCTTTCCAGTCTCATATTCTCACAAGATTCTTTATGTTGTCTTTTGTGACCAAATTCAATTTTTTTAGTCCTTGCTATATCATCTGTTCTGTTCTATAGTACTCCTCTGAGAGGTGCTATGGATCTGTTATATTAGGAACCAGTTTGGAGGCAGAGTGAGCTGCTGCCAAGAAATCACTCATGTATGAGAGTGAAATGTGGGTGGGTGACTGAGATGTCCAAAAGGGACACTTGTCTGTGTGCCTTCAACTGCTTCTGTTCCAAAGATGATGTATGTCTGTAAATAAAGCCGGATGTATTTTGAATGTGTCCGTGTTCTGCACCATTAGTTTTTCTACTGTTGGGAAACTAAACTGCAAGAATCTGCACATCTGCTGCCACCTGGCAGCTCAAGTGGCTCAAGGATTGACAGCAGTTAAAAAAAGACCATCTCTGAAGTATTATCTATTTTTTGTTTTGCTATTTTCTTTAAATAAATACAGTCTCATAATTTAACTCAAAAATAATTTAGCTCACCGTTCCTGTTGGTACCATATGGAATGTCCTCTGGGGCTTTGAGAAACCATTTAGTACTGACAGAGGAATAGGGAGGAGTATGCCTGGAGCTGCACTCAGCACATCCCACTGCACAGGCACCTGCTTAATGGCCCTTTTGGATACTCAGTGACCTGGTGCCTGAGTCTGTATTTCCCTCCTCTGGAAAAGCAGGTGAAATAGAAATGAACTTTGCAGGTGTCATTCCAGTGCATAAGACTTAGACACCCCCCACCACAGTTATGATTGTTTTGTGCTGTTCCTCACAGGTGAAATCTGTGCTTTTAAAATCCATGGGCAAGAAATGCCCTTCGAGGCTGTTGTGCTGAACAAGACATCTGGAGAAGGTCGGCTTCGAGCGAAGAGTCCCATTGACTGTGAGCTGCAGAAGGAATACACATTCATCATCCAGGCCTATGACTGTGGATCAGGACCAGGTGGAACAAACTGGAAGAAATCTCACAAGTGGGTGAAAATGAGGAGAAATTTTTTTTTTTTGCTTTGGCATACATTCACTCCACAGTCTATGTTATTGTCACATAGAAAGCAAATAAAACAAAAATGAGCCATTGTTGCAATATTCCACTCATTTTTTCATTCCTTTTTCCTGTTAGAAAATATATTCCTTTCTGTTTGCTTCAGTTAAAGCTTTGGACAGGACCCCCGTTCAAGTGGATAAAGGCATCTCAGTTTTGGTTTATATTTTCCATTCTTGCTTTCGTGTTGAATACATCCAGGTCATAGAAACTGGCTTTCAATTGATATTTGCAATTTTTAAATAGGTTTTCTCTCTGTTCATCTCATTTCAAATGGTAAGAGGAATCATCCTCCTTTTTATTATATGAATGTCATAAGCTGAGCAGTGTCAGTTTGAATGGTGTCTGACCTCAGCTTTTGTCCAGCGAGTCTCAGAGAAAGTGAAGTCCTCTGAAGAGGAGTGTATTGAAGGTCAGTAGGTGGTACTTTTTACTGTGGAGCCAATTCCCTTAATAGGCTTAGGTGGCAGAGTGCCTTTTTTCCCCTTTGAATTCATGAAACTAAGCTCCAGACCATTTGTCATTAAAGATGAATTTGACTCACATAGATGTATAATTGCTGTACAAATAGTTTATTTTGCTGAGAGCCATTATAATAAGTTATTTATAGTAATTATTCTTCCTTTTGCTCATCCAGGACGCATGACAATTAAAAATTTTAATTAGGTCTACAATGCATGCTGAAGTTTTCAGGTTATTTAAAAAGAATACAGATTTAGGAGGAAGCCTGCAATAACAGATAACCATCAAATCACAGAAACAGATTTTGCTTCACAATATCAAATTTTATTGTTTCCCCTTCTCACGTCAGTAACAATTTGGTAGCAATCCAGTTGTGGAAAATTTTGGTCTAATCTTGACTAAATGAAGTCTGGCCCACTGCCACCAGACTTTGTCTAATAGCACACGCTCAGCTTTTTACTGTGGCTCTGCCATTGCTCCAGAACATCCCTTCTGTGTCTCTCTGTGACCCTGCCTATCAATCCAGAAAGTAAATCCTTCCAAAGCAAGGCCTTTAGGGTTAGCTCACTAAATACCAAAGACCTTGGTGGGCTACATGTACAGGGTTGTAACTAATTGAAGGATTAGATAATTATCATCAGCAGAACATGAGAACCTTACTTAATATGGAAGAATGTTTGTAAATGGACCTTTTTTAGGTAGTGGATATGGAAGACGACTGTGATTTTTTTCCTCTTTGCTTGTTTTACCCTCTAATAATACTTTCTGCTGGGGTTCATTTTTAGAGGCAGATTTTAATAGGGAGCACCATGAAACTCTCTCCCTACAAGCCATGGCAATAGACTTTTTACCTACTGCCACATTAAGATACTAAACTTGGCAAATTACAGTAATATCTCATTTTAACAGGTGCTTGCATAATTTTCTAGATATGCTGTGTTAGTCTTTACAAGTGTTTTGAAAATAAACTCTTAGTGAGGTGTCACAATAAATTTTTCTCTTTGATATTTTCTGTTCCTATTTTAGGGCAGTAGTCCATATCCAGGTAAAGGATGTCAATGAGTTCTCCCCAGCATTCAAGGAGAGCATGTACAAGGCTTCAGTGACAGAGGGGAAGATCTACGACAGCATCCTGCAGGTGGAAGCCACAGACGAGGACTGCTCCCCCCAGTACAGCCAGATCTGCAACTACGAGATTGTCACCACAGCTGTGCCCTTTGCCATTGACAGGAACGGTGAGTGCTGGCTGCCACAGCAGGGCTGGCTGCAGGGCTGGCTGCAGGGCTGGCAGTGCCTGGGCCTCGAGCTGGGGAGGGAACTCCAGGGAGAAATTCTCTTCTCCTCTCTGAGAACAGAGGACTCCTCACACAGAGCAGTTCCCTCCCTTTTGTGAAACACTGGGGCAGAAAGCAATGCAGTATCTCCTGTGAAAATTAAACCACCAGATTTAGGTGAGCAACAGGATTCTAGATCACTCAGTCCGTTCTCCTAAGTGTCTGAGGTCCTGTTTCCTATCCAAGTGATGGGATTCCCCAAAGCAGCATGTATTCCCCAGTGCAGGGTTTATTCACTGGATTACAGTTAGTCCCATTCCCCTGAACTTCCTGAAGCAGAGCCTGTATATATAATATTGTGCATATGTTTATTAATGTAAAACTTGTAGGATCACAGGTCCACAGACCTGCCCAGTTGTGCTGCTTCCTGAAGTAGATCCATTATTCTGCAGCATGAAGGAAAATGCACTTTGGAGAACTGGTACCATTTATTAAGTTTTTTTTTGTTTGTTTCAGTTGTTTTTCTGGGGTATATATTTTATATTTTAGGGGAAATAGACAACCATATAAGGTTTTTCATATGCAGCAGTTTTTTACCTTGGTGACCCTGTATGTCAGCTTCCTGGAACAGCAAACAACATGGAATTGAGTTTGGGAATGGTGACTGAGCTGCATGAAAAGTGTGTGGTAGGTCCTTCTTCCCATTCTCTGCTTGCTTCAGACAGTATGAAATAGTTTCCCCAGGAAAAACACCCTATGGGCATAACCAGCAGTGTTCTGATTTCTCTCTCCTAGCAGAAGCATTTAATCCATATTGTTTGTAGGAGGAGAGTACAGTTTGGAAGTTAACTCTTCTTGGCCAAATGGTAAATTGAAAGCATGTTATGGAGCTACTGTTTTCACTGAGCAGTCATTTTCATGTTGAGATGTTTTATAAAAACTCTTTACCCCGTTCAAAAATTATTCATCTGTATTTGTGCAGTTCTTGCACAATGCACAGATGAGCATCAGAAGACAATAACCTGTTACATCAATAAATTGTAATGACTTTGGGGAAAAATCTGTCTCGTTATCACACACTGGGAAGCTAGTGTGTGGTATAGGAAGTGCAATCATGAGGAATATGTTTGTGTTTGAGTAAATGAGGGCAGCTGGCACAGTAATCCTGAGCATTCTTGAGAATCCAGAGAACTGCACAAAGGATTTTTTACAGCAAGTAGGCATTTGGAAGGAGGTATTTGGAAGCAATTCCTTAGAAGCTTTTCCTCGCCCTGGATTTTTTTCTTACTGAGAGATTTCCCACATTGTCATGAAAGAAAGTTCTCCATGTCTCTGAATCTGTTTTTTTCCCAGGCTCCACAGGACTTGCCTGTGTGGCAGGTGGGTACTTAGAGAAGTCACAGGTTGTCTCATAATTTCCTGTGGGGTTTGTGGCAGATATAAGGGACAGAGAATCCTCTGAAATTGGTGTGATACAGAGCAGTCATTTCTACTGCTTGTGCCTTCTCAGCTCCTATCAATCCGAGCAGCTGCCTCAGGAGTGCTCATATCTTTTTACGGTAAGAAACATGATCAAAAGCATGGGAAATGTCAGGAGTCCTTGGTTACATCTTTGTCCTCATGTGCCTGGGACCTGCTTTTCAGCAAAAGCAATGAGAAAATCATTGATTTAAACGTGACTTTAAAGCCTGCAGTGAATAATTGGTATAAGGTTGTAATACTTGCAGTTTCCTGGTCATGAATTCAATTAATATTTTTGATCTATTTGTTCACTAAAAGAACAGTGCTGCCACAGCCAACAGTAATTGCAGTCTAATTTGCAATTTTTTAAGATAATGGTAATTGCTTAAACCCACTGGGATTAGGGACAAAGTTAGAATAGATGGCTATACTTTTATTTTGTGACAGAAATATGTTGCTTAGTTCCAGCAAATTTCACTGCTGAGAGTGTCTCTCTGTGGCAGCTGATATAAACTTTCTCTGGTACAAATTCTTTGGAAACATGCCCATTTTTGTTCCCTGTAGGTGGTTAAAATAGATGTATGAGATGTCTGGGACTGTCTGGTAATCCTGTGCTAATTAGGATTTTGTTAACAGGTTTTTTTTTAGCCACTGTGAAATACAGTTCTAGGTTCTTGTGTCTTCTGCAGGTTATGATTTTTTTATGCTTTTCAGTCACCTACATGTGGAGCTTCATTGCTCAGAAGGAGGATAACCAGATACCTTAACAACAAATCTAAATATTGCAGGGGGCCCCAAAAGATGGAGCTGGGGGTGAATTGTGAGGAAAACATGCCATTGTCTGCCCCAGATGGTAGATTTTTTTCATGACCAACATATGAAACTAACCCCAAACATAGGTCTATAAAAAGATGAAGCTATTTCGTCAGGTCTTTTGACAGATCACTGTCTTGCTAGGTAAGACTTATTTCTTGTCCCTAGATCCATGCATGGAACATTTTTGGCCTTGAAAAATTATATTGCATATTGAGGAAGGTTTGCAGAGAGGCAGAGAGAGCCCTGCAGGCCATGTTGGTGCACACAACACCCCACTCCATGGGAGGCAGGAGTCCGTGGGCACAGGAAGCAGCATCAGCTTGGGGCTATTTCCTGCAGGTCCTTGTAACTTAGGCACTTTGGGAAGGTAATATAAAACTTCCCAGTTATGTTTGGGAACCCTGGCCCTTGGTATGTGATTTCCTTGTGGATAAAATTACTTTGTGTTCTGAAACTATAGCACTAAGAAAATCCACTCTTGTATATGATAAGCCCAACTTGGAGGGTAATGAACTCTGAGTCATAAAACACAGTCATGTAAAGACAGAGGACAAATTTGTGCTTTGCTTTGCAAAGAGCTGTGATTAAAGGTATAAGGCGTAACATGTTTTCAAGTAGTATTGCATGCAGATTAGTCTCATTTTTTCCTTAGCAGAGAATACAAGTCAAGTCAGTTACTGCAGCAACATTGTGTAGGCTTTTCTCAGGTGACAGAAAAATTAAACTACAGTGCACAAATCCGTTGGAATGCCAGCAAAACCCATTTCTTCTATTCACATATCTTGTGCTTTATTTGTAAGGGATTATAGGCAGATGATCTGGGAACTCAGATATAGATAAAAATTCTGTCACAGCTCTGACCTAGTCTCACCTGAAAAATGGGGATGACTCGTATTTGCCACCCAACTCTGGGGAGCACTTCACAAGTGCCTGTTTATACTGTTCAATGTGAAGATGAGACAGGGACCTGTCCAGTCTGTACAGGTTTTATCAGTTTTACAAGTCCTAGACAGGACAGGACCTCACCAGATCCCCCTTCACAGCACACAGAGCTGTGGTAAGGGCTGTGCAAACGTTATATTGCCAGAAGAGTAAAGCCAAACTTCATAGCTGAACATCTGCATTTGATATTTATATATTTATTAAATGACGGATTTATCTCCATTATAATTTAAAAATTAACCTTTTTGACAAGAAGATCAATGGATTTAGTAACGGTGGGATTTAGGAGGGAATTGCCATGCTAAATCACTCAAGTCTTTCCCCATTCTTTTGACTGCTCCAAAGTAAGGTGGAAGACATGTAAGAGAGGGTTGTCTATATCCATCTATTCCTAAAACTGACATTGAAGAAACAGAGGTGTAAATGTCTGTGTCCTCAGGAAGGACTTTTTATGTTCCTGAAGTCACTGATCTGCTTTTTGTTATTTGAAAATTGGTTATAGCTCTGGGTGTTTCCAGGAGAAGGCAGATATTTTGGAAGACTGAAAAAAAAAAGTATGGCCTAATTTTGAATTGTGTAGAAATGTACTTAACTTCTCCCATTAAAAATTTCTCTTTTTAATATTACTAATTACTTTTTTGTCTATGAGTGAGATGTAAACAGAAATTTTCAGACTATCATCTCTAAAACTTAAATTAGTCTGTGTTTATAGTGTTTTCCTTCTGTGTCTACTTTTTAATCTTATTGATTAAATTATAAAAACCCAAAGAATCATAAAGCAGCAGAGGTAAGAGAAAAAAATTATTAGGAAATCGATTCGCTATTGGGTAACATCTGCAAGTCATCCAAATGACCTTCCAGAATAACATTTAAGAGTCAGAATCTTTGTAGTCAAAATATAAAATGGCCATAATGAAATATAGATCTTAGAAGATAGATGTAATGAAATGTAAATATGTTGTAATGATTTATAAATATTGTAGAACAGTTAGTGTGCCACACAAATTCTAGCAATCTACTAATGAAAATTTGGACACTTTTGGTTTCTTGAGATATATCTTTGCTGATCACAGGCTAAAATAATGCCAAGGAGAACCAAATAATGAACTATAAAGATGAATGTAAGAAATAATATAATGCAGAAAGGACAGAAGAACTGAGCAGATATAAAATCAGGAATTAAGTATATACAATGGCAGTTTTTCATTAAATCCTCTTAGGCAGCTACTAATCAGACAACTCAAGGCAGTAAAATGGGTGATTAGATTGTTTCATCAATCACTGACTCAAAACCCACTCAAGTAGTGTGACATAATTGGCGTGGTTGTTGCAGTTCTTGTGGGGAGGAAAGAGCTGTGCCCAAGGCAGGCCTGAAAATGCCTGGCAAGATGAGGTACCCCAGAGAGAGGACCCCAGAGGCTGCAGGACACTGCCCTGTTTCCAAATTAGCCTTCAGTAGCTCATTCCATTTCTCCTTTCAAGACATAAGAATATGAGAAGGGCTTGTCCTCCTCTGTGCCCTGCTGACGAGTGTAAGAGACTCAGGGTCAGCAGTAGATGAGGTATTGGGCCAGACCTCTAACTGCAGATGCAAGGGTCTATTTCAGCTACAGATTTTGAACCTGAACATGGTGGTAATACACAAACAGCAGCCTTTCTTCAGGTCTGAACTGGAAAGTTTTGCGTCCATTTCAATTAAACGTCTACACTTGGCTTTAATGTATTAGTAGTAGCAGAAAGAAGAGTGGTGGGCTCTGACAAGATAAGGAGTGTGCAGCAGAGAGACACCTGCTAAAAGTCTTCACTTGTCACATTAATGGAGCTTTAGTGAAAGACTTCTTTAAAGAAGCTGAATTTGTCTGCTTTTTCCTGTCTCTCACTCATTTGAGTGAAAAGAAAAAAGAAAATGAAATCCAAATTCACAAACCAAACCTAACATTTTATGCCTAACAAAAGAGACTTTGGCCAGCACCTGGGGAGATCAGTTCACTGCATCTGACTAAATTCCAGGATATGGGGGTTGCCCGTTTCAAATTTAGCACAAACAAATGGATTTTGCTGATCCTTGTTTGAAAGCAATTGTTACATGTAGCACTGCTGCAGAGTAAGTTTGTTCCTTGAATTCTAAAACAAAAATCCTCATTCAAAGAGATGGTAAAACAAGCATCCCTGAGCAAAATTAAACAGGACGAAGTTTCAACTTGTGCAAAAGTAAATTTCAGTGGAAATGGACAGAATTAAAATGCTGAACTTGTTAATAGAAAACCCATACATTCGGCATGGTGTTCTTCCAGTCCTCCAGGAACTACTCAGAGAAAGATCTTTCCCTTTCCTTCTGGAAGTTCTGATGTCTTTGTTCCCAAAGCAGGCTATTTGTCACCTTTATATGTGTGTCAGGTTCAGCAGATAAACCCTGTTGTCTCTGGATTTTATTTTGCATGTGATAACTGTGCTGCCCTTTCAAATCCTGTTAAGCACTGTAATGCAGGAGGTGATTCTGGGACTTTTCCTGTTTTTAAAATGTCTCTTACCTACACGGTAAGAGCTTTTGGGAAAGCAGGAGGATACTTGGGTTCAGTAATGGATCTCATGGAACATGGCTGTTAAAGCCATGTATTGTGGCAAATGTGGAAGTCGAGGGGGCACCTACTCATAGCTCATGTCAAGATGTAACTGCTAATTAGTTTGACCTAATCTTACTTTAGAAAGTGTTGTTGACCAGATGTTTTCTGATAAAGCCATGCCCACGTTACATCCCTCCCATATTTGCCTACAAGCTTCTTATTTCTCTGCTGGATTGAAAGAAAATCCTTCATATTCCTCAGAACTGTCCTGCCTGTGCATGTCCCATGTTCTTCAAAGAGCTCAAAGTCACAAAGCACGTGATGAACCAGGACCCAAATGTTGCAGTCTGTGGATGCTTAGCCAAGAATGAATCTCTGATTATTTTCTTTTGTTGAACCTCTAGGTAACATCAGGAACACTGAGAAACTGAGCTATGATAAACAGCACCAGTATGAGATAATGGTGACAGCTTTTGACTGTGGGCAGAAACATGCAACAGAAGATGTCTTGGTACAAGTTAATGTCAAACCTGTTTGCAAACCAGGCTGGCAAGGTAAGGTTGATTAGATTTTCTGTTTTAATTTTTTAATTTAAATCTCTTTTCTTTGATGTTTTCCCTCTGCCTCACAGTAAGGAAAGTAGGGTGCTTATTATTCTGGTGTGGAAAACTGCTGCTATTTTTTCTGCCTCATTCCAAGCCTGCTAACAAAGTGGATGATAATCCCACATTTGCTTCCATTTAACTATGCTTCTTCTCTAGGCAGAGCAAAGAGCTGACCAGAAAAAAAGAAGACAAATTTCTACTCTAATTTAAAGTTACTTTATGAGCCAGTCTGAATACTCTGGAAGGTTAAAAAAAAATGCTACTGATTTGCCATTGTCCTACTATTCTTTAAAAGAACATTTTTGAAACCATCATGGCAAAGTACTTCAGCTATGTGAGCTGGAGTTGTTCAGGTTATCTTGTTCCAGGTTCAGGTTTGGCTTCTGTGGCATGCAGGAGACAAGGCACCCTTACTGGGAGTGAAAAGCATCTTTACAGCTGATTCCTGTCTTGATATTGAGGCATTTCGGTAGGAATCAATTTGATTTTCTAAAAAGGCTGTAAGTATCTATACCCTGTCTGGAATGGAGAAAACCCCAGCTGACAATGTACAGGGAAGATAGATATGCCACTAATTATTAGGAATTAAGATGGAAATGAGGGCTGGATTACAGACAAACCAATTGGATGTGACCACGTTATGCAGGTGTCATTCAGGACTAATTAAACCTTCATATTGTAATTTTTAAACGTGGTGATTGAGAAGGAAAAAATCAGTTTGGCTGTTGTACTTAAAGGTAAATTTGCAGGTTAAAATTTAGAAGAAAAGGTTTTCTTTGTAAAATGAGACACTCTGGTCTAGAGGAGCTAATAATGAAATGTTTGCAATAGCAAGATTCCATTTCCACAGCCGTCACTTAGAGCAGAGCTACATTTCAGTTGTTTGGGATGTACTGGTACCCAAGTACTTCGAAGAGCATTTTTGTAGAAAAAAATACAATACCTATATTAACTCTTTCCACATTTTCTAACTGATCTTACTGTTCAAATTATTTATTCTATAAAACTAATTATGGTCTCTTTACACTGGAGAAATGTTCTGTTTCCATTTTATGGAGTTATCTCAGATAAATTAAGTACCCCCAAATTAGTTTAGGATTTCTATTAAAATAGCTGTAATTGATGAATGTTTTTTCATTTCAATATTTTTTTGATTTAGGTATTTTATTGATTGAATAAGTTTTGCAAAGGTAGTAATGGTGTATTTCTATTGCCTAGTATTATTTCGCAGTTTATGTGGTTGTTGTTATAGTTGTTACTGATTCTATCCGGTGGGTTTAGACACCAGGCAGCCAATAAAAGGAAAAGGAACAACCTCAAACAGTTTTGGTTGGGATTTGGGTGTTCTCCTGATGCTATGTTCACGTTACTTGTACCTTTCTGTCTGTCAAATACATGACTCTTCACCTCCCTGGCACATCCCCAGGTCAAGGAGCACAAGTGCAAGGGGATGGCTCCTGCTCAGGGTAGAAGGTCTTTAATTAAACAATTGGGTAGATAGGGCTTCAGTCCTTAATTGCTATTTATTCATTAATTGTAATTTGAAAATGAGCTGCAACAAAATACTTCCAGAAATTTATAAATTTCTCTTAATGAGATTGTTTATGCCTATTTATTTTTAAAGGTGGAGAAATTCATATAGGTGATGTTGTTTGCTAGTTTGAGCCAGTATCTGTAAAAATCACCTGTTCCTAGGGAAAAAAGATCAAATAAGCAAAACTTTCCGAGAGTATTTCTAGTAGTTAAAGAGGAAATCTGGAGACTAGAAATGGAAGATATTTATAGTGTTCTTTCTTCCCTGTGTCTGTTCTCTGTGACCTCCCTACAAAGGGGCAGCCAGCAGGTTTGCTCCATCTTCTTTGAAATAATGGTATATTTGTAAAGATTGGATGACTACAGGAAGTAAAATAATGTGATGTTTTTGACAGAAAAGAGGAATATTCTGAGTCTTTGGTTATAATAGAGATGTTGCTAAAATAAGTTATTTTTTTTTCTTCAGTGTTATCCTGAACAAATAAATGCATGGATTTTCAATTTATGACATTGGCACTTAGTCCCTAAAAGTTAATGTCATTGTAATTTGAAGTATTGTGCACTTGTTTATGTAACTATCATGAACAGAGACTGGAGTAGTCCAATGCAAGTTCAGTATTAAAAATTTCAGTGCAGCAAATTTCAATGTAGATGCCCTTCAGATAACCTTCACAATGCAGTACTGGGACAGGGAAGAACAGGCTTATGTAAAACAGCTCAAAATTATTCCTGTTTCTCAAGGCTGACAGCATGTGACTGATGTGGGGCAGAGCAAGTAAGGCTCCACAAGCCCAGGTGCTTTCCTTTAATCAATATCCCCTTGGGCTAACAGCATTGAAGTCTTCATTAAAGCCAGGAGCTGCTTCCCTGCTCTCTGGTGATGGGCAGTAATACACCAGCAGCCAGAACCCCACACAGACGTTTTCAGAAAAAAAGCCTCCTCTCTATTCAGAGGTGCTTTTGAAACAAACTTGACCCAAGCTGCTTTCTGAGCAGACCACTGTGGAGTTATTTGTACCCTGAGCAAGTTAAAAATGTAATCGATGAGCTGAATTAATTCCTAATCAGTTACTTTAATTGGAAATCCTCATTAGTAAATTTTGTCAAATGACTTCTAGATCTGTGCTACAAAATCTCTTAATGCCACCTGTGTTTTCATGTCCATGAATTCCAAACAGTGGAGTGACCATGTCCTGCCAGGTGAGTAAAGCACGGCATTACCAAGAAAAGCTGGATGGTGACAGTACTCCTGACATCATAATGGCTCAATCTGCAGTTGAAGATACTTTGATTTTTGGTTTAAAACATTTTTAAACACAATTTCTGTCCCAAGCAAAAATCTGTTCTCTTCAACACCTTCCCCAGGGACTGTCCCTCCCTCCAGGACTCTGCCTGGTTTCAGTTCTGTGCACAGAAAGCTCACACTACATTTCTTCCTGGGCATTCACTTTCAGTGGGTTCCTTTCACTGCAGCTGTTTTAATGTCACAAATACTGATTTCTGTAAAGTTACATCTTCCTTATTCAAAGCAGGGTGGACAGACTTGTGGCATGCCAGTACTAAATATCCATAAAATATTTTCATTAAATAGCATGAAGTGTAGTAAGACAAACTCCTGCAATCTAGAACAGATTTCCTTTAGCTCATTTATGATATTGTAACCTTTTGTCACATTTCTGTTACTTTCAGGAACAGTTTTCACAAAACTGTTACTATCCCCCCATAGTGAGATAATGAATGGAAATTAAATATAACACAATGTGCTGAAAGATGCAAGATAGCAGAAAATGGAAAACAATTTTCCTGTACCAAGCTCTCTGGTGAGCAAGGTACTATGTGGGGAGAACAAGAGTTTAGTCTCAAAAAAAAGGGCAGAATCATGGACCCAAAAACTTGAAAGATATTTTTTGAGACTGTCAGCTCAATTATTGAAAATAAAACTACAAGTGAAGTTGCTCCCTAAAATGCAATTGATTTCAGACAGAAAATAGTTATTAGAAGAAAAAAACTTCTCTGAAGCAACCAACTGGACCCCCTGGGAAAGTGTCAGAGAGCTCACAGCAGAGAAGGCTGGCTGCGCTTCCTGGGGAGATGAATGTGGAGCCAAGACAGCAGTCCAAAACCCAAGTCACATTGGTTCCCCTCATGAAAGGAGACGTTCTCCACACCAAATTTCATATGGCCTTGCACAGGCAGTGGTGACTAACCAGCAGCTGAGCAGAACCAGCAGTTAGGACTCTGAACAGAAAACAGGATTTCACAGCATCCAGCCTCAAGCGTTTTACCAGTGGGAAAAGATTTCTTGCGTTTACCTTCCATGGTCTGTGAACCCATCTGCATCCACATCCAACTACTCAAGAAAGTGAATAAGGTTGAAGTTCTTTAAAAATTCATCTTAAAAGAGATAGTCCTGAAAAATTCAATTAATTTACATAGTGTTAGCTTAAAAGTAGTTTTTAAATAAAAGCTTCTCTTTGTTTATTCACCTAATAGATTATAAAACTATTTAATTAAGGTGGTTACTGTATCAAAGACAGTGCATATCCTTTCTTTTCTAAGGCATGTAGGGCTCACTAAGGTGACCTGGGCCCTTGCTACCACCGAAAGGCACATCCCTACCACTTCTTTAAGGTTGAATAGTCATTCAGAGGCCTGTGCAGTCAGATCAGCTTGCGGTTCCTGCTGAAATAAAATCCTTTTGTACAGAGATGGGCATGACCTTCCATTTCAGTAGCAGAGTGATCTCACATCACTTCTGAGTCAACATTCCTCAGACTTGCTGTTTGCTGTAGCTGCTGAGTGACTTCAGAATGGTTTTCATGGGGGCTTTCTAGTAAGATCCAGTTACTGGGGAAAACCAAAACCATATTGGCTTTTGTTTGGCCAGTGCTTTTAACAAGGAGAAATATGATTACCAAGGCAATTGATTATTTGGAGGAGGCTGGTCAAGTGCAGAAACCTTGCTGATGAGGATAATATTCTCAGTCTTCTGGAACAATTTTAAAGGGCCAAGTATTTTCCGCACTAAACATAAATCAATTTGTATTAGTCCTGTGCACACACCTAGCAGCTTTAAATACCATCCTTGTGTTGTCTTAGCTGTAAGCTATTCACCCGTATTTTTATAAATGAAATTTATTGTGAAGCAGGGAGTCTTTATGCCAGTCTAGGTTTGGCACTGCTGTGCATGCGTTAGCCACATATCCTTCAAACAGAGTAATCAGGATGAAATACTTACTTTCAGCTGTTGACTTGAATGGCACAATTTTAGTAAAATACCCACTCTAAATAACTCCATTATGTCTGGGCACTCCAGACATTTGAAAATTAACTGAACTCCTGAGTACTACTGGGTTTTGAGCTTATAATTTACGTAAGCTCATACTTGGTTTTTTTTTTTACCTCTATCTACCTTGTTTTTACTTTGCTTACAGATATATTTAGAAAAAGCAGTCATACCTGTTCCAATCTAATTTTTCAGATATGGTCTCTTTAGTAAGTTCTGTGTTTGCATTATAGCTAAACACATCTTTCCTGAGCAGTCCAGATCCTTTCATGTTTCTTCTTACCATGGACTCTTACTAAAAGCAGTGCTTTATATATTCCAAGACTGCCTTGCTTTTGTCTGGCTGTATCAGACTGGTAGCTTGTGGAAACGCTGTTCTTGTCTTAATGGAATCAGCTCTTTTTCCATTTGTCGTTTTCCAATGATTTCTCAGCAGTTTGCTGAAGTTTCTGAGCACTTTATATCATTACTAAGCACTATTTCTGTAACACCAGTTCTCGAGGTCATCTTAGTCTGTGCTTAGGATATCCACTCTCTAGATTGACTTCTGGTGTGGCACTGCCTTCCTTCCCCTTCACTGGCAGCAGTCACTAACATGGTCCTGGTCTTGTGCCAGGACTGCAAATGGAAATATCAAATAACACTCCCAAGGCAGACTCACAAGGATCACCAGTCAGTTCCCTGTGTACCATGAACTTCACATTTGCCCTCTCTGCAGGCTGTTCTCCTTATCTGTGAGGACTGAAATACTGAAGTCAGTCTTTTCCATCATAGGTGATACAAAAACTCCATTCATTTTAGACCTACTTAAGTAGATTTTTATTTCCACATAACTCCGTGGAAGATAACTCTGTTGTTCACATATCTGCATTTGCAATTACAAAAATAGTATTTTGTTTTTTAAATTTTCACTGCAAGATTCTCCTGAGCTTTACTGGGGCAATTATCATTTCATTGAGAAGTTTCTTATCTGTGAGATGCAGCTTACAGCAGTGTTCCATTAAATTTCCTCTGCCCAAAAGTTCAAGCACTACAGGATATCCAGTTAGATTTGAAGCTTTTCCTTAGGGTTTTGTTTTTTTTTTTCTTCCTGCATGTAAGATGTTCCACATATTCTTAGACCCTGAGCTGGAAAATTGAAGACTTTGCAGACAAGTTATGACTCTCAATTCATTGATTTGGATAACTACTCCATGCAGTGTTTCAGAGTCTGTCACTCTCCAGCAGAGACATTAAAAGCCTGTAACCAACCCAAACCTGGCAAGAAGAAGGGTATTTCCTAAAGGAAAGCAAGCAGAAAGTCAATTGTAATACAGAGGTGGCAGGGTGGGGTGATGTATTCATCACCCAGGGCCAAGCCCTGACCCTGCTGAGGGGAGCACAGCAGACCAAGAGAAAGGGGCCTGGCTCAGCCAAGATGCCAGATCCCCCTCCTGGATTGGAGGCAGGTCCCAGGATGGGGATCCATGCATGAGAGTTGGGATCAGGTCACTGGGCAGGCACACAGTGGTGAGGCTCTGTCAAACCAGAGCACCAAGCCCTGGCCTGGCTCCTGGATCCAGGGATGCTGTGGCTGAGCCAGACCAGCACCTGCAGCCCAGCCTGATGGGGCTGAGCTTTAACAGAGCTCCAGGCCCATGGGGCAAATGGAGGCCCCAGGTGAAGTTTGTGGAGGGAGGTTCATTAGAGCATATTCGTGCCCTTGCAGCTCTGATGCTATAGGAAATCACATTATTCAAGTGCAACCTCACAACAAATAAGAGCTTAACCTGTGCTGTTTCATGGTTAGATTCTTATATGTTTGTTTCACATAATTAAGCACCATTAGATCTGGGAACTTGTTGTGGGGTTAATTTGGTATTTCCCGGCCAGTGCACCAATTAATGTTGCAGGTTTATTTTCTGCTGTGAGATAGGACTAAAAAAAAAAGAAAGCAAGGCAGGTTCAAACTTGAAAATATACAAATAAAACTTTATTAACAGAGCTAAAGGGGGAAAAAATGATAAGAAAAATCTTAAACTTTCAGAACACCTCTTTTCTTCTCACTGACAATGCCAAGATAAAATCACTGACTTTCAGTCAGTTTACCACCTTTAAAATAGTCTTTTTTTCAGTTCACTTAGGGAGAAGAGTCTCTCTCGTTATGCTATGGAGACTTCTCCACAAGAAAAGGGGTTTTCTTGTGGCTTTGTCACAAACGAGATCAGCCGCCCGCAATTTTATTCGCGGTGTCAAAGTCTTTCCCATGTTTTGCAGCTTTTACGCAGCTACTTTTATAGACCATATTAGCTATTGGGATGTTATTTTTTAAGAACGAGCTAGTTTAGTACAACAGTTTTTTTAATCTATCTCTGGAAACAAAAGTTTTTTCTACTGTCTTTTTCATCTCTCTTTGTTCAAGTTTCTCATTAGATCACAGCAATATTTATTTGTTTCAACTACTGGTATTTCAGCTTATAGTTGTATTAAATTGCTACATCCCCCCAGTGGATTTCGATGAGTCACAGGGAAAATAAAGTCTGATATATCAAATATATATACATATCTTTACCATAGCTATACAAAAGAATTTAAATCTAAGCTAAAGCATTCTCTTCAATCCCTTCATCTAGAATTAAACTTTTTCTTTACTGACCTCAAGAGTTAAGTTTTATGATTGCTTGAAACTGTTTTTATAGAGTCTTACAATACTGAAAGGTAAATTTGGTCCGAACTCTGCATCAGGAACAATGGCTCGCCGTGCCTCTCTGCTGGCCACATGGTTTTCTGCTAGCACCATGCGAGCTGTGTCGGCTTGGCTCTGCTGAGGAGCTGAGACTAAGGAAAAAGAACCTGCAGCTGACATTTTTGTCCTTTTGCGTGCAGTAAAGCTGGCTCAAGGTAGCTGAGCAGATGAACTTCATTGTGAGCCCTGCCAAGGTGGCTGTGGCTGCCTGGCACCGTCCTGGCTTCTGTGATCCCTGGCCGCATGGCTGCTTTCAGTCTGGAGCAGCGACGGCTGCATGGTCACTCCTGGCCTCGGGACTACCCTTGGCTCTGACCACGGGGCACCTCTGGCGCTGGTCTCCGCCACACAGTCGCTCTCGGTGCCGATGGAGCCTCTGGTCAGTATAGTTTGGTGGCTCGGCTGGAAAAGAGAGCGGCAGGCCCTGCTGGGAAAGGAGCCTGGCCGCCCCCCAAGACAGAGCTCGGCAGGCTCCCCACTGAGAGGCTTGGTAGCCTTCTCACTACCCTTCAGGGAACAGAAAATCTCAGCCGGGCCAGGGAGACCAGATCAGCCCAGGCCCGGCCACGCCAGGCCGAGTGGGCTGGCCCAGGCCCCACTTGGACCCAGGCCTGCCACCTCCTCCCAAGGCCAGAAGTCAAGAGGGCTGCTCTGGGCTTCTTTTGTCTTAAGAATGTGTGTTCACAAAAAGCATAGCCGCCTCTCATTGACTCAGTTGAAACAATGCCAAACTACCACAGAACTTTATCATTTGATGAAATATTCAGTGTCAGTGGGTCAGGTACAACAGTTACTCCATTGGGTTCACCAGCTCCTGCAGCAGCAGCCTTTCCACTGTCCTGTACTAACCACAAATTTGTGTCTCTTTTTTTGTTTCTGTGTCTCTTTAAAACTACCAACATGCTACACAAGGAAAAGGTGTATATGAATCTTTATTTATGCTTTGAAGTGTGCACTTAAATCTCTGAGCAAACCAGCAGAGCTTTAGACATTAGTTTGAGTTTTCTCTTTGTTGTGGAAACCCTTTAAACTGAGTCAGACCTGATTACCATTTCCTTAACAAGTCACTCATCTTATTTCACATAAAAAAAGGCACCACAATAACCTTTAGCCAAGTCTCTAGCTCCCCACAACAGCACAAATACAAGGATGCTGCAGAGGAAACAGAAGAGATACCAATTATACTGTTCTTGGAACCTTCTGTTCCAGCAATTACGTAGGGATGCTGCAGAGACTCACTAATGGCACACATAAATTTTATCTTACATTTAACTGCCAAGATGCACATCTTCCATGCCATAGGAGAGAAGTTTCGTATTTCATTGTATTATGATTATCTTTAATTAGATCGCCGTCATTTTTAACACTGTAAAATGGAATCGAAGTTTGGTCACATGCATGTAGGAGACATGAATCACATCATACCTCCTCTGCATGATATCCTTCAAGGAAAAAAATCAGATTGAATCCATTTTAGTGTCATCTAGCATTAGAAATTAATTAAAATATAGAATGTGGATCACAAAGACAGTACAGAAAACCTTAAGTTTAGAGATCAAGGAAAGTCGTTACACTATCTATCTGTTAATAGGAAAATTTGTTTAGTGCAATGGGATTTACTTTTGAAGGCTCGAACTGTCACTGAAGTTTGATCCATTTTAATCTTGGGATAGTTTGAGTATCTGAGTGATCAACATCCACCACAAGCTTGACATGATGATATTTACACTCTAATGTTATACTGTAGGGATAACCCAGCTGGGGCTGTCTTGCATTGTCTGAAGCAGCTTTATGCCACAAGTGGCAGGCAAAAGCCTATTGAATTATAAAATCCAAACAAAGGCTGCAGGACAAGACAATGCTAGTTTTATTCAGACTTTCTCCAGGGATTAGTCTTCTACCCTGACGATGTTTACTTTCTTAAGTCTGCAGCTAACATGATGTCGTAGCAGTACTTGTGTCAGGTTCGTGTCAAAGGAGGAACTGTTTTGGTTGGGTTTAGCTAATCTAAGTGCAGCCTGCCAGTTCAGGTGGGACTATGTATCTGAACGTATCTAGAAAATACCTAAATTCAGAGGCTTTTGCAGACTCAGTATATATAAGACTTTCCCTGTGAGTCATTCCAGTGGAAACGAAAAGGTGCCACTACATTCCTGAAGGAAAGATGCTGATCTTTTGAGTAAGTTCAACATGGGATGTTACTCTGGGAGAAAGTAAAACAACGATATATTCACCCCATTCAAAATTAAATTAAAGGCTTGGATTACTCTCACAATAATTTCTTCTTACTGTTACTACTTAACTGTTGCTTGTTCCAGTTCTGTGCATTTCACAGCTGTGGGAACTGAAGTGCTTGGAGGCAGATTCTACAGGAATAAGCCAGTTGTTTTTTATCAGAGCTGTTGCTGCCTTTAGGGACAGTTCTGCCACCACAGGATTGTAACCTGCTCCAGTATTGCCTCACACCTGCCTGGGAATGCCTTTGGCATGGAGAGGGTCTTCTTGGTGGAATTCCCAAATCTGCACTAAGTCAGTAAAGGAAGTGCTGGTGTAGTTTAGGATGAGGATTTGTCTGTGGTGATGCAGTGGACCAAAATACAAAGACACTGGTTCAAGTCTTGTTGATGTTTTACAATTTAGAGCTGAGATAAATGCAAGTGATTTAGGAGGTGCAGGATTTATGTTCGCTGGGTACAAATTCCCACTTCTGCCAAGCTGAAAGGTAATACTGTGAAACGAAATACCTCTTCCAGTTCTTGTGGCAGAAACAGAGGGCTCCCATCACTCCTCCTTGTGACCAGTGGCATTGTATATGGTGTGGGTTTTATAGGACACTCCTTGTATAGCTCCAGGTGAGTGTGCAGCTGCAGGTACGTTGCAGTTTATAATTCAGTCACATCTCACATCCACTAATGAGTATTTTGCATGAGTACTGGTTCATTTGGTATAGCTGAGAAATGAAAAGGTGACTGAAAGCTGCTGAAGTAGTCAGAAAGGTTTCAGGTAGATATAAGACTTTATTTTCCTTTTTGGGTAGAGGAATACAATGCCTGAACTGGAGAATAAGAGGTTATAAAAATCAATAATTCATATATTACTAGTTCGTATAAAACCGAGAAATTATTTTATTTTTACCTGAAGTACCTGAAAGAATTTGCTGATCTTGTTCTATTGGAAAAGTGTTAACCTCAAATTTCTGCAATGGAGAGGGAACAGAAACCTAGTATTGTAATGATGTCCCATATATGGTACTTGAAATTCTAATGGTACTGTGTAGACTGAAAATTGCAGAGAAATTATGCAATACTGTAGATCAAATGTAACGTAATATGGAACAAATGGAGTTAATTACCTGAAAATTACAACTGAAGTAGCACCTCAGTTATATGTGCACAGGCAGTCATGAAGTCATGGTTGTCTTAGTCATGATGTACAAACATGTCCTAAAGATTTTTGTAAAGACAGATACTAAACATACTTTCAGAATGTTCCAGGAAGTCTCATCTTCCTCTTGTTAACAAAATGCTGCATGATTACCAATTGGATTATGTCAGGAAAAAGATCTGAGAATTCTGGAATGCGGACCAGTGGTTGTAGCATCTTTGCCTGGACTCTGGACTAATGACTGCCTCACACTTGAAAGTGTTTACATGGACGTTCCGACTTTATTGTAAATGTTTAATGCAGTTTAAGACCAGGGGAGAGAGCACCATTTTTTAAGCTTTCTGGAATGAGATCTGTTGAAAAAACACCAAACTCCTTCAACTACTAAATGCACATACATATTTGTATCCACTATCAGTTTTTCTTCCACTGATACGTAGAACAAATCTCTGTCCCTTTGCTTTCAGGGATTTTTTGACTGCCCAGACGTAGAACTTTTCCATTTATGAAGTCTTTTTTTACCTAGAAAGATTTGAACTTTTTAGAGCAACGAGGGGAAGGGCCATGAACATTGCTAGAAGGCTGGAGCATCTCTTCTTTAGGGACAGACTGAGAGTTGGGGTTGTTCAGTGTGGAGAAGGCTCCACAGAGATCTTTCTGAGGCCTTTCAGTGCTTGAAGGGGACTTATAGGAAAGACAGATAGAAAGATTTTACTGAGGCCTGTCATGACCAGGACAAGAGGCAACAGCTTTAAGCTGGATTTAAATTGGATATATGAAAGGAGTTTTTTTTTCCTATAAGGATGCTGAGGCATGGCACAGGTTGCCCAGAGAAGCTGTGGATGCACCATCCCTCAAGTCATATGAGATCAGGTTGGATGGGACTTGGAGCAACTGGTTTAGTGGCAGGTGTCACTGCCCATGGCAGGGGGATGGTCTAAGTGAGCTTTGAGGATCCCTTCCAACTGCAGCCATACTGTGACTCAATGAAAATATGAGCCATGAAGACAGATAAGATACATGTTTGTAATTACTGCTGCTTGTTTGGGTTTTCTCTGAAGCATGTTTCAAACAGCATAATTAATTGGATTTCAAACATTATATGCTTCAGTTGAGCAGCACAGGGGTATGTGTGGCAGAAACAGGTGGCTGCCTGAGACAGGGGATTGTTTAAATGTTGTGGGCTCTGAGGCATCTGCATGAGCACAAATTAGTCAGATCTGGCTGGAAGCACAAGTCGTCCTTTCAGCTGGAACTTCCTGTCATTAGTGCTTCACAAAATTAGAAAGATGTTCAAGGACAAGAAGTGGCACTACAGAGGTGTTATATTAGACTGACATGTGTAGCCTGGTCCTTGGGGTATTTGTTCTTATCACAATTGTGTGAAGTCTGACCAAATTGGGTGCAGCAGACACCTCCTCCCTGCAGCACCAACTTGTAGTCTGTCACGGGAACCTGGGCACTGCAGCTCCAGACTGACAATAATTAGCACTTCTTGTCAGGAGATGTGTGTAGCCTCTGCTTGTGTGACTCAACTAGCAGTAGTGTTACTTAAGTGAGCCTGACACTCTTAGAAAAACAGGGCCAAAATCCAATTTTTTTAGGACAGTAGCTTATTGATGCAGAGTTCAGAAACTTATTTTTGCCTTAGACAGTGACCTTTGAGAACAATGTGTAATTTAAAATTATATAACTCTCTTCCCTTTTTTACTCACCATTGGATCTTGTTGTTTTTAATTTGTTTGTTTTTTCAGACTGGAACAAACGGGTTGAATACAGGCCTGGCTCTGGCAGCATACCCTTGTTTCCCAGCATCCACCTAGAAACATGTGATGGACCTGTGTCCTCAATCCATACCACCATTGAGCTGCAGACCAATTCCATTGGAAAGGGCTGTGATCGTGAAACCTACTCCGAAAAATCTCTGCAGAAATTATGTGGTATGAATATGGATTGCAGTTGACATAATAATGCTTTTGCAGACAAGGCACCAGTTCCTTGTGACGTGTAAGCATGCAGCACTTGGATTTAGCTCAGCTGGCTCTCTTTGGATCATAGCAATAAAATGGAGAGAGTGGTGATATTTGACATCTGCTCCATCCTTCTTTTCCATTTGTTTTCACTCTATTTCATACTTTTCACCCTGCCTGCTTTTAATTGTTTTCTCTTCTGCTCCTATTCCCCTCTCAATTTTTCCTTCTTCTTCATTCCAACCTTTCTCCTTCTTTCTTCCCACTGCTACAAATACTGATGTGACAGTGTAGTGAGATTTCCAGTGTAGATTTGCCATCACAGGAAGAACCATAGGATTTGAAGGGAATTGAATGACTCACCTTTCTGTTCTGCTGCTCAGAGTCATGCCTGAGTACAAACAAACAAAAAGTAAAAGAATATTCTGGGTATTTGAGCAAAAATATTTAAGAAACATGAACTTCAGATAAGACCTGACCTGGTAGAGAAATATTTCTGAAGTTTTTCCTCCCTTTTTGTGCTTTTTGCTAAATTCATGTAAAATGCAGAAGTTAATTTTGAAACTCAGGTTAAATACTTGAAGATACTGCTGTATTTTTTTCAGACTTTCAAATTCTGTATCTGGTAAAGCAGTGGCCATGCAATAATCCCTTTATCTTTTGAGATCAGATGTCTCTCCTGTTTTAATATCCTGTCTTTAGAGTCCTCTTCTGAAGCCCTGATGGTATGGGCATAAATTCTCATCTTCTCTGTCTCTTTGCCTGGCTTCTGTCTGAGCTACAGTAGCAATTGTGAATTTTTTTTTTCCATTTAAATGCGTGGATTTTGGTTTGGGGTGCTCTGATACAGGGCTTGCCTTTGCTCTGGTAACCACCCAGCAGTGCTACAGATACATTGAGATCAGCCTTTAGGAAATAATTTTTGTAAATGAAAAATTTCAGCCAGTGTTACTAAATTATTAAAAGTGGAGAATCAATTTCCAGCGAAAAATGGTTGGCAGTTGCAGTTATCAGTTACCAGTGGAGATGGAGAAAGGGAGGTAAAGGTGAGTGGGAGCAGAAGCATTGTCATAAAATCTGAATGTTTTCAACTTCAAAATTGCTTAGTTAAAATCAAAGAAACAATCATAACTTCAATTCTCTGTCTTTATCCTACTGCCTGGACTCTAGAAGAGCAGATAAAAATCCATCTGCCCTAATATGCAACTTAATCGTGGTAATGACATTAAATCTGAGAAGCTGAGCAAGGCTTGATTTCATAAAATACTAGAATTTTCATTAAAATAAATATTTTATAGCTCAAGTCAAATATTTTTACATCCTCTGAGAAGCTGTAATGGCAACCAAAAGAACATTGCTTTGTGCTATTACAGACCTGAACTGCAAATGGCACAGTCACTCAGTGCAAATCACTGAGAAGACCTAAAGCATGAAATAATTACCTTGAAATCAAACACTGACAGCAGTTAAATCCAACAACATTATCATTTCAAGTGTAGGGCTGAAATGAGGTACCTTCAGCTGGTGTAAAAGTCCTTGGTTGAGGAAGGTTGTGCAAACTCTGAGGGGTTCATTTGGCAGTGTGGCTTGACTGCCTCACCTGCTGACGCTGGAGTAGAAAAGGGAATTACAGGCATTTCTCAGGCCTGCCAGGGCCATTGTGGTAGCTGCAGGCAGCTATGGGCAGTGGACAGACATCCCTGCTGAACTTCACCTCTGGCTCAGCACATCTGTGAAGGAACAGAATGAAAAGCTCTTGAGAAAACAGGTAAGAGTGTAAGAGTGTGTATAAATAGAGGGGAAATTCTCGTTGCTGAAAGAATATTTCTTTTGGTCCAGGTTTTCCATATCTTCATAGAGAGCAGACATGGTAGAAACTTGTAACAGGACTTTGACAAAAAGATTGTAAGTGACAGTGTGCTTTACATGAAAATTGCTTTTAGCCTGGCCTGCACTTTGCTATTTAGTATTTATTACCATCCTTCATGTAGAGAGAACTCTTATGAAAGCAGGGTTTTTCTGGAAATCAGTTTTCTCCCAGAAAACTATTGTAACTAATGGTTGGATGATAAAATCCTTAGAAAAGGAAGAAAACTCTGATTTTTTTGTACAGTGAAGCACTGTGTGATTGCAGAGAGCGCGGAACTGAACACTCAGACAGCTCTATACCATGTAAAATTCAAGGCTCTCTCTGTCTAATTAAAGGTCTAGTTTATAAATCCTGTGCTTATTTCTTCATTTATCTGTTGGAAGTCTGGAGAAGGCAGATGCTAAGCAGGGTGAATTAAAATTCATTTTTCATATGATGGAAGGTTCAAGTCTGCTTTTCAATAATCCAGAGATTTGCACTCCCTTAGACGGTAAAGGTGGGCAGCTTAAATTATTTAAATTACACTTGAGTCATTTTAAAGTCAAGGAATTATTAGTGTTGTGCTTCAAAGCATTTTAGTAAGTATCCTTTCACCTTGTCACCTGACTAATATAAAGTACAGCCTGTCTAAAAGACACCATTTGGACTGCAAAAACATATCAGAATAAATCACACTAAAATAAAGATAGGTTAAGGAGCCTAAAATACAATGAAAAGATGGCTCTGGTGCTGTCTCCTTTCCCTCTAAATGTATATAAAATAGAAAATAATGGGATTGCTAATTCTCACATGTGACAGATGGGAAACTGAGACAGGGAAACACTGAATATCAGCCTCAAGGCCCTGATCCAGCTAGGATCCTGCCCTGTCTCCGTTATCCTGGGTGGTGTAGCATTGCGAGATGCTCAGAGGAAGTTGTTGATCTGATCATGAAGGACAGACAGTTTGGGCTGGGTGTTATTTGGAGGATCCAGCTGAGCCAGCAGTCTAGTCCAGCTCAGCAAGCAGCATCACTGTCTGCTTATCCTGGCATAAAGTTTGGAGCCCAGTGTGCAGGACTGGGAGAGGAGGTGGGGCCAATTGCATAAATCACTTGCAAAAATAATAACTTTTATATGCAAGAGGTGCCTCAGGGGTCTCAGCCCAAAACTGAGTTTCATGCAGCAGTTCCTGCATTGTTCTGGAAGCATTTTGGGAGAAAAGGACATCAGGCACTACATTTTGGAAGAGCCTGATCCCATGATAAGGCTGTTCTGGGAACACCTCCAGAGAGATCCTGTTTGCATTGCTCCAGATCTGTCTCTGTACACAGCTGAGCAGCCTGGGACTCTGGCTGGATTTATCACGATAGGAAAAGCATGATTTATTCCATCCAAATCTGCCAAGCACATAATCCAATGGTTTTTCTCAGGGCAGGATTAAAACACACTAACAGGATGAGATTCCAAACTTAGCTGTAAATCTCCATGCAAATATGGGCAGATAAAGTAGAGCCTGTTGAGCTTGGGGTTGGTTACAGAAATGCAGTGTCCTGTCTTATCCAGAATTACAGTTTGTACAATAAATACACTTTGTCTCAATGTTCAAACTATGAACATGTAGGTGTTACATTTAGTATTCAGAATATCACTTCAAAATAGCCTCATTTTACAGTAATAAATTTTGGAGAAGAATCCAAGACATTAAGTTAGAGAATAAGGTGAATATTTCCAAATCATTACTATAATACTTTTTTTTAAAAGGCTGTATGAAACAATTCTATACACTTTTGGCTTAATTTTTTTGCAATCCTGCAGAGACTTGGGGTCTTTTATCTCTTTTTGGACGGTAAAGGAGGGCAGAACATCTCAGCAGGGGATTTTTTATGCCATCACAGTTTGCTCGCTGGGTAGCTCCTTGCATGGTTTTCATAGTGCCTGGTAGTTGTTAAGCTGTAAGCAAACCCAGAGCTGTGAAGAACTTTGCTATTTTATCCAATCTTGGCACTGTGGTGTTTTCCATCTCAGCCTACCACTAAAGAACACACGGAGCTCCAATCATCAAATATGTACCAGAAACTAACTTTGGAGTGATATTATCTGTTGAGGTGAATCCCCTCTGTGAATGGACATTCCTCCCAGCATTACTGGGGATATGCTGGACACTGTGGGGCCTGTCCTGCATTCATCCCCACTGTGCTGTATTTTACAGTGCATCATCCCCACATATCTTCATGCTGTCACAGAAAGAAGATAAATGCAGAAAATTAGTTTTGACTTTTAGAAGATCTTGAAATAGTTGAAGCAATGTCATTAATGAATTTCAGAAAATAATGAACATTTCTGAGAAAGATTACATTATTTTCTGTAGTTGTCTGTGCAGTACATTTAATCTAGAAAATTCTTGTTAGTTTACAATGGTGGATATTTTATAACATTTCAGGAATTTGCAATTGAGGCTGGTAGGACCATTTGGGTAGTAAAATAGTCTAAACAGTTCGAATCAGAATCCTGACCTATATTAAATTAATCTTTACAGCTTTTTCATTGGTCTCTCTTGTGTTATATCATTATATGTGATTTGCAGGAGCTTCCTCAGGGGCCATTGACCTGTTACCATCTCCCAGTACAACAAGCAACTGGACAGCTGGGCTCCTCATGGATAGCAATGACATCATTTTTAAATTTGATGGAAAACAAGGAGCCAAAATCCCTGATGGAATAGTTCCAAAAAATTTAACTGATCAATTCACTATCACTCTGTGGATGAAACATGGACCTAGTCCTGGATTAAGAGCTGAGAAGGAGACTATTCTCTGCAACTCTGACAAGACAGGTGAGTCTGTATATGAAAAAAATGTTATGCAAAGGGAGTATCAACAGCAGTAGAGTGTTGCCATCTTTCCTCATTTAATTTGGGCTGAGAAAAAACTAGTCTCAGGTGGTGCCACTCCAGACATTTCTGACCAGAGAGCTTATTGAGGGGCCCCATGACTACCTAAATTTCAAACACAGCCAGAGATTTCACAGGAATCGATTGATAAAATACCTAAATTATGCTTAATTTTTTTCATTATTTAGATTGGGAGAAACAGTTCTAATTATTCGTTGAAACTAGTTAGATGAAATATGTATTTGGATTTGATTTATTAGCTGGGACAGGATGATTCCATGAACAAAGCTGTTATGGCATAATTCAAGAAGAGCCATAAGGACCCATGAGGAAGCTGGGACGTCTTTGGGGTTTCTCTGATGTGGCTGGGTGCCGTCAGTGTGTAAGGCTCCCAGACGCAAGGGCTGTGTGCGGGGCTGAGCCGGGTGTGTCCCTACAGAGATGAACCGGCACCACTACGCGCTGTATGTGCACAACTGCCGCCTTGTACTCCTGCTGCGCAAGGACTTCGACCTGGCCGACACCTTCCGCCCCGCCGAGTTCCACTGGAAGCTTGACCAGGTACCTCCTTATGCTGCCCAAGCTCACCCAGGACCCTGCTCCTCCTCAGCCCTCTAGACAGCACAGGGGACCACCCACATCCCTCCTCCTCAGCCCTCTAGACAGCCCTGGAACCTCCCAGATCCCTCCTCCTCAGCCCTCTAGACAGCCCTGGAACCTCCCAGATCCCTCCTCCTCAGCCCTCTACACAACACTGGAACCTCCCAGATCCCTCTTCCTCTGCTCTCTAGACAGCACTGGGGCCTCCCACATCCCTCCTCATCAGCCCTCTAGACAGCACAGGGAACCTCCCAGACCCTATATCCCAGATCCCTTCTCATCAGTCTCTCTAGATAGCACATGGGAACCTCCCAGATCCTCCTCAGCCCTTTAGACAGCACAGGGAACCTCCCAGATCCCAGAGCAGCTGTCCCAAGTCTGTCCGGAGTCTGTCTGAAATCTCTTTCAATTACACTGCAACTTGCAGCTGTTACAACTCTAATTATGATCCACATAAAAAGAGAGAAATGAGTTAACTTTGCTGAGTCATTTTCTGAANCTCCCACATCCCTCCTCATCAGCCCTCTAGACAGCACAGGGAACCTCCCAGACCCTATATCCCAGATCCCTTCTCATCAGTCTCTCTAGATAGCACAGGGGAACCTCCCAGATCCTCCTCAGCCCTTTAGACAGCACAGGGAACCTCCCAGACCCTATATCCCAGATCCCTTCTCATCAGTCTCTCTAGATAGCACAGGGGAACCTCCCAGATCCTCCTCAGCCCTTTAGACAGCACAGGGAACCTCCCAGATCCCAGAGCAGCTGTCCCAAGTCTGTCCGGAGTCTGTCTGAAATCTCTTTCAATTACACTGCAACTTGCAGCTGTTACAACTCTAATTATGATCCACATAAAAAGAGAGAAATGAGTTAACTTTGCTGAGTCATTTTCTGAACTAGTTGTTGCTTTTCTAATTTAGCCATTTTAAATGATAAGTAGAGGTTTATATCCTTAAGCAGTGGTAGAGATGTGACATTGCATATAGTTCCCTAAAAGTTTTCCATTTATCATTTTTTTAAAATCTGCTTTATCAGCACGATGGGAGTGATGGAAACCTTTTCAGTAAAGAATATGCTGACACACAGGAAGGGACTTCTATTATATTGTAAATCCTACCTGCAGACCTTTTCTCTCATCTGCTGTGCTGTATGTAATTTTGCCTTATTAGTAAGAGTGTATTACAAGAAAATTATTATTAAAGAGATAAGAGTTGCCTTTCATAGATTTATTAATTCTAGGCAGGATGAGGATCTTTTGGATGAAAGAAGACAGTCTTCAGCAAAATACTATTTTTTCAAAGCGAGTTTCTTCTTATCTTTGAGTCCAAACTATGCTATTGAAGATGTAGCCATAGAAATGAGTACTTTTCTAATTCACCTTCTAAATGCATATAAAAATGAGATCTCCATTGTGTTTATCAGATGACTGTGGTAAGAAAGCCTGTGGTAGTCATAGCACTCACTTTGCATTTACACTAACCAGTCTGGAATCAGTTTGTGCTGTGCTCAATATGAAATCTTAAAATGTCTCAAAACAAACTGAAATTAAATCATGTTGAAGATTGCAAGTCAGAAGTAACTGATACCACCTCAGATAAGGCTGTTTTGAGTGCTGAAGATGTACTTGTATTTCTAAACTTTGTACTAAGCATCTAAATTAATGATAATGCAAAGTTTTTGGGAAGCATTTTGATTTTGGAAATTGAGTGCAGTCAACTTCAGTGACCTTACAATGAGAGAGAACCAGTGTCCTCTCAATAAATGAAATTTGTATGTGACTCTTGTAACTTGGCCATAAACCTTCCTAACTACTACTGGAAGGAGTACATAATGGAAATAGAGACAGAAAATATTTTTTAGGTCACTTGATTAATTTCCTTTCATTTGGCTGCTGTCAATTGATTTCCACAGTATATTTTCCGCTGTTGTTTATTGCTGAAAAAGAAAGTAAGATTAAAGTATAAATAAAGTTTGTTATGGGTAGTGTGCCCAGACTTCCATGAAGATAAATTTATACTGTCATGGTGATACCGTTGTAAGTTTTGTCATGAAGGGACCTCATAAAAATTGCTGCTTTATCTCTTCTTCATGCTCCCTCTGCCCTTTATGGAAGAGTAAATAAAAAGAAACTGAAAATAAAACATATGTGAATAATGGGCCAGGAAGGAACTTGCATGGTTTTGAAGACAAGGCAGTGAGAAATTGTCACTATAATGTAGTAAAATGATGCCTTCTTCTAACAGTATACCTAAAGTGGTCTATTTTAGAAAGCACAGGATATCTTAAAACCACATCACAAAATAAATTAGATCCTACTCAAAATGAAAAGAAGCTGGGCCAGACTTCCAGGAGCAGATTAAGTTGTTTATTTGCATATTTAGATACTGACATACCTCTGGAAATCTCACCTTCATGACAGTTCATTCTGTAGTGGCAAACCCTCTGATTCCCTGTTGTTGTTTTTCTTTTGTTAAGAAAAGCCTGGGAATGGAGCTGTGCCCAGCTGCTGTCCCTGTTGCCCCACCTGCCCTGTGCGACAGGGCAGAAATGACTCTGCAAGACCCTCCAGGGCTTGATCCCAAGCACAGCCAGAGCAGAAGAAAATGTGGCAGAGCACTTTATTGCTGAGCTCACTTTATGAGTGCAACAATCCAGAGATTGTTTTTACTGAGAGGAATCCACTGACCTTGGAAGAGGGTGATGCTTGAACTGGTGAAATAATTTATCACCCTCACTGTGGAACAGTAAAATTCATGATACCAGCTGCTCTGGGCTCTGTCTACTCCATGAGATTCCTCATTCTTTCAGAGCGTTGACCAGGAATGTGAGCTTATTGTCATTCCAGGTTTAATTGAATAATTTTCTAGATATCATTTCTGTGGTGGGTGAGTTTGGCACACAGCTGCAGACTCTGTCCCTGTCTGGATACAGGGATCCATGGAACATTTTATACAGAGTGCATCTGGAGCCTCTTGACACCAGGACAAGCTTACACAAGGAGTGTCTGGAACCTCCACGTGACAGTGTCTGCCAGGTTAACTCTGGGAAGGTTGTGTCTTTAAGTCTGTTCATAAACCTAAGGATTTATTTCCATTATGGCTTTCAGTTTATTTGGCCCTATTTGTTCCACTAATGGCCTTTGCTAGGTGAATTTTTCAATTGCTGATCCGTGACCAGAGAGTGCCACAGCCCTTGGCAGATGTGCCTTTACCAGTGACCTGCTGACACAGGACCTTTGCAAAAGGTGGTGATAATCAGAGGTATCAGACTTTTTACTAAGGGTATCCTTGTTATTTATAAGAAACATGGGAAAATAGAAACGTGGGTAGTTCGGGATTTGCCCCGCTTCCATCCTTTTGCAAATTAAGTGTCTTAGTTGTGAGAGAATACATTAGCAGTAATCTGGAAGAAAAGTTATGGAAAGAGTAATGTTAAAGAAAATTAGTGTCATTTCTGTAACGCTAGGTAATGAAAACTGCAATAGATACCCAGGTAGAGGAGGTTCCTTCCTTTTACTTACTCCCATTTCCTTGTAAGCCTATGTGTTTCCTTAGTTTCAGAATCATGACCTTTCTTCTGAGTTTCCCATTCAAAAGTTTAAATTGAATATCATGATGTGTTTGTCAAAATTTATATAATTTCTTCTCTCATACTTTAGCGTTAGACACTTTTTAAACCAAAGAACTTCTTACAAATATTTTTTTACTGAAGTCAATAAAAGGCATCTAAATTATCATCAAATTGTCTCAAATGGATAGAAACATAGGTGTGATTTTAAGTGAATTATTTAGGCAGCCAAATATGCATTTGGGCCTTCTAAGAATAACATAAAAAGTATTAAAACTATTTCTTTGACTTTCTTAGAAAGCTGTGAACCAAACTAAAATTGTTGTTTGAACAATGAACCAAGGCATTCAAGTCTTTGGTGGCAGTGGAATACACAACATTAAATAGGAGGGTGTATTTCACACTCTGTCCAGCACAGATATTACTTTTCTTACAGAGATGAGGACAGTCAAGCCAAAAGATATTTTTCCTTCTCCTAAATCAATAGGATAGCCACACTTTTTTTAGCGAGAGAACGTGTCTGAGCCAGAGATGAACAATTTTTTCATGTACTTTATTCACAGTGTAGCATTACTTTCAGGATGTTATCATTCTGCAAACAGTCTTCACCCCACAGGCAAGTTTTATGTTGATCCCATTAAAAACAGGGAATGCAGTGCATGATGTGGAGTCATTCTAAGTCAGCAAAAACCAGATAAACATGCAGACAGTTACTGTTTCTTTACTAAGAGGGGATAAATTGCTTTGAATAATCCAGAATTAACATCAGAGCTTTTCATTGGGAAAAACCCCCAAAAAAATTCCTTTTCTAACAGGAACTACAGGTTTAGCTCAGTCTAAATGTGGTGCATTTAGATTGCACGGAGCTGCTGGAGGATCAAGGCAAGGACTTGGTTTGCACTTCACCACTTCAGTGGCCACACACACGCCAGAGGCTTCCCCTCCAGGAAGTAGTCATGCCCCATCAAGCCCTTCACTCCCAGCTCCTTTTTTAAAATCAGCACCTGCTCAAGAACATGGTAGAGCAGGAATTGACTTTTGAAGGAATTTATGTTGTATGATAAGAGGGTTAAGTGAAATTGATTTGGTATCTGGACTCTTTCTTTTTTATATATATAGTTAAATTGGATATTTCCATCAAATAACAGGATCTATGCCTGGAAGTTGTTCTTTTACACTGGATTGTTAGACATTGTTTAGAATTGTTATTTGTGTGCATTCAGTTTTGAGAAGAGCACCCTTCATGTAATGAAAGTGGGTGGCCTCCCTCTTGAGAGATTCAGATAGAGAGAAAATGAGTGTATACTTATGGAAAGTACACAATAATCTCAGTTCAGGAGGGGTAAGGGCACACAGAGAGACAGGATGCTGCAAGTTTCCATCTTCTCTGTGTATGAAATTCCTCCTGTAGGTAAAAGCCCTCAGGCTTGCCAGTCCCATCCTTTCCAACATGATGCTCTATTTGAAATCAACTTTTTTTTATGATGGAGTTTAGCTGTTTATTACTTGAAGCTCAAAAGAGTCTTTTATGCTCTTAAGCACTTACTTTAGAAATTGGTATGCAGGTCTGCACTACTTTATGCATACACCTTTAATTAAACTGCAGAAACAAATCAGTGAAGTGTTTGCCTACAGAGCCAGTAAGAGAGAAATGATAAATTAATCACTAATTCTGCAACAAATGAAATAATTCCAGGACTTAAAAAGTCTTTGCAGCATTCCTGGCACCTCAAGTGCCTTCCATTACAGACCAGTCTATTCTGACACTTTATTGCCACTTTCCATCTTTAAATGCTATTTTGACAAATATTTATTCAGTGTCTTGCTTCAAAACAGTTTTTGGTAACACAAGGATGAGTCACCAGTGATGATAAATGCCAAAAATATTCTTTGAGATCTCAACTGAAAGAAGCTTGTTTAATATAAGTTTCTAATGCAACTGCTCTGTCACTGATAGCAACTAAAAATTGACAAACCAGTCACAGTGCCTGTCCAGAACTTACTTTATGACATACAGAAGTTCCCTTGGACTCCCTCTGAAGCATTTCCTACAAACTGGTCTGGGTTTGTGCATTTTTGATTTCTGCAGTTCAGCCTGGTGTGAAAATGCAGTGACTGCTCTGTGCTTCTGTAAAACTTCAATGACCTTAAGGAGCAACCAAGCTCAATATTTTATAATTTCTCTATTTGCTTGTGCTTGAAGTTATTTGGACATTTTTCTGCATATTTCTGTTCTACATTTGGCAATTTTCTGACCTGTTTAATTACAGCTTTATTACACTGCTATGGGATTTTCACACCTGTTCACGCTTTTTAGCTACTGTTCCCCAAGACTTTAAATGAGCTGGGGCAACCCTTCTGAAAACGATCCCTATAAATTGCTCTCTTTGAATTTTTCATGGACAACTGTTTTTCCCATATATAGTTATGGTCATTCTCAAGGGAAGTTAGAACTATTGCAAACATCCTTTAGACCCTAAGACACCCATTCCTCGATCAAAGCAGGAAAAAGAAAAGGAAGGAAACTCTGCATAGAATAAAAAGAACTTAAAATTGTATATAGCACCATGAAATAATGAAAAGTATAACATTCTAAAGCATCCTGTGGGAAGGCCCTCAAAATAATTTCATTTCTTAGAGAAAATCACGCTATGGAGTTATTAATACATGTAAACAAGCTGGATTAAAGTGTCTGTTAATACCCTGGTTTTACGGTACTCTGGGAATTTGAGAAATTTAAAGCCTAGAATGGAAATTCCCAATCAAACTATGATTTGAAGGTGAACAGTCACATTTGCTCGATTATTTGTCAGCTATTTCTAATATTTCTCTTTTACACTATCTGTGATTTATCACTTGTGCACCAGAATTTGTACAACATGTGCACAAACTGGTTTGGAAATGTTCAAGATCCATTACTTAGGCAATTTCCTGAGGCCCCTCAGGAAATTTAGCTTAAAAGAAAAGCAGATTTGCTTTCAGGTGGTGTCTGAAGCATTTCACAGAGGTAGGACTGACATCTTTATCCTTCCAAAGGCAGGTTAGGAGACAAAGAGGTTGTGTTATTAATAAATTCCTATATCCATTTGCATGAACAGTTTATTCCAGCCCCAGAGCCCAGGTTTTTGAATGGCTGCAGTTCAAGAATAAAGTATGGTGGTGTTTTTTCATGGATTTACTTTAACATCTGGGTAGTCTCTTGACAATGTCAAAGTCCAGAAAGGCATATGTTCAAGCACATGATGAAAAACTATGTAAAAATACAGAACTGAGCAGCTTTCTAGTTCTACAGTTAGAAATGAAACACAGGGTGCTGCCTAACTGCAGTCAGCATTACTGAACCGACATATTTCCTTGATGCAATTTCGCAACAAGGAAGGAGGGTTATAATAGAATTATTTCATCATGAATGAACTACTAATCTAATTTACTAAGACACCTGGAAGTTACGGCATGACAGAACAAAGACACTTTGCAGCTACAGTACATAATCAGGCTTTTGAGGTGCTTTATATGTCAGCATGATTTAAGCAATTTCATTTTTTAAAGTTGTAATTAAGCCATCCATATTTTTCAAACCCATTGTGAAAATCAGTATTACACATTACAAGTTTCAAGGCTACAAAAGCAGCTCACAGCTTGCATGCAAATGATTTTGCAAACTCTTCCTGTCACTGCACTGAAGTGTCCTGTGTCACTTCCACAAGTGAATGTACTTTAAATAGAAAGGTTCTTACTTGAAGGCTGCATTTTCTAATGCAGTTATTTACTTGCACCAAATAAGAATTTGATCTCCTAATCTTCCCTTTCTATACCTGCTGAATTATTATTTTCTTATATTTATTACTGAAATTGCAGTGGGTGTACGTTGTGCAACCTTGGCACAGAGAGAGATGCACTTTATATATCCCCTTAAAATTCCTTCCAGCTTCACCTGTTACTCTCTAAGTAATGCCTAATATTCTAAAAATATATTATTATGGTTGCTAGTGGTTTAATAAAACTTGTTTCTTGCATTTGTCATGTTAAAGTAGCCATATATACAACTCCCCACCTAAGTCTGTAGGAGTAATTTAGCTGTACTATGGATTTGTCACTTCTCACTGCACCACCTGCCTAGGTCATCAAAATCAATGTCCTTATTTACAGACCTCGTGGGATGTATTAGGAATGACTGGTGGGTAAACTAAATGCATGATTTACATGAATTTGAAGATCCATTTCACTTTTCATAAAGAGCTCTACTTTTCTAAAGATATTGACTGTCTTAAGACATAGATTTAAAAAAAACTTTTTTGCATTCACCAGGCTTTCAGAAGAATTTATATCTATTGGCCGTATTGAACTTTGATGTTATTACTGTGTTTATGTGCTGCAGAAAGTAGAAACTTCCCAAGGGCTGCACCAGGCATCTGCAGAGCTGATGAGCCAGTTTGAATTCACTGGTGTGAATCTGCACTGGCTGAGGTTCCAGACCTCTCCTTCCTTACCAATGGATATTCACTGTGCACGGATAAAGGGGAATCAGTAGCTGTTGAATAAGGTCAGGGTAACTGCAAGTTTTCAGTTCAATGCCACGGATTGAAAATGTACCCTTCGAGCTGTGCTTGGATCTGTGAGTTTTGCCAGAGCATGGCAGAGCCAGGATAACTTCAAAATTTAACATTAACCATTCTCTCATTAGCAATTACAACCTGATTAGGTTACAAATAATTGTGGATCTACTTATAGTTTTGTAGCAGTAGTAATGCTGGCTAGGAAATGGAAATCCTTATGAGTAATTTCATGTCTTGAAAGCTTTCTCTACTGCAGAGTTGCATGTTTCTTATAAGCAGGCAATGAACCCTACAGAAACCTTCTAGGCAGGCAAAAAAGCAGGATCTTCACTTGAATTTTCCATTAGCAGAAGTTGTTTTCAAATGAAATTCTAAGTGCATCTTTAATGTTAGAAATCGCAAGTTTATTGAATCATAATTTCAGGAAAGTTTCTGACATTCTTAGGTATTACTGATAGCTGTGATGCTTTTTAGTATTAGGATTTTTTTTAAGTAAATGCATATTGTAGTCATAACAAACCTCCATCAGCAAGAACATCAGCATAACAAAAAACATCAGCAAGAAAATTTCCCAAAAGAAGCATCACTATGCCACAGAAATTGCCCTAAGTTCTGGTAGAGTATTATAACAAACCTTCCAATTTTAAAATACCCTCACAGCAGCCTGTGAAGTTCCTATTTCTAATTTCCTCACAACTTCTTGAAAACAGACAAAAAGCTGCAGCCTGATATTGCACAGATCTTCCTACTCCTGCTTTAAGTGTTCTTCAAAATGGGCAATTAACGGTATTCCAGACATTCAAGAATTTTACTGCATTTTTTTCGAGCAGTTACTCAGAGTCCAGGGTCTCACTAAGTCCTTTCCCAATCTTACAGTGATTCTTTCATTACTGATTCAGTCTTTTCCCTTCCAGTTTGTTCACTCCAATTAACCTGTGGACTCAAACCTGTTCAGAGGAATTTACTGTTGCTGTAATTGCACACATGGCCTGTGTGGCATTTTTTATTCTTTCCTAAATGGCCTCATGCCCTCTCTCCCTGAGGCACCTCTGCTACCATCCCTGGATTTGGATGCACTCCCAAGTGAGGTTTTGCTGTAATTCCATGGCCAGCACAGAGACCCTGATTTAAAATTCAGCCTTCATTTTCCATATGATGAATATTTAACCAAATGTGGCTGATTTAATGGAAACTCTTGCAGTTTCACCCAGTGCTTTTCACCATCCAACTTATCGCCCAGTGCTCAGCTAAAGTAAATAGAAGGAGAACTGGGATAACAGCTAAGTGTATTACAATTCAAACACAAAATGATGGTATTAATCTGACTTTAGAGTGTGTACAGTAGGAGACCTTCGATAGCCCTGTGCGTGCAGAGGTGACAGGAAATGTCCAGTTGTCTTCAGGTAATAAGAGACATTGCTGAATGTCACACTTAGATTCCTTCCTGCAAGAGCAGAACTCCTCTTGCTCTGCTTGACCATCACTTCCTAGCCCAAATGGACTAATTGTGTTTGGACTTCAGAAATATCCATCTCTCAGCTGGCAGACAATTCAACTATTGCCTTTATTTCTGTACTTACCGTTGTTTCATGTCATGTAAGAGTTGGTCTGCATCTGTTATTACATACTTTAGGGGGGAGCATGTTGGAATTTTTGTCCTCAATATTCAGATTTTATTTAAAATTATTTACAATTTTGAAAGCAAACACCTGACTTATTTGGCAAAACTAAAAGGGCATATTTTTCAGTGTTTTGTTTTTTTACCTGAAGAACCTGTTGTTCCATTTCAGCAATAATAATTTCAGCACCCATTTACGAATCAGCAAAACAGTGTTTCACTGGGAAAATTTCAGACAGCTCAATTGTGAATAAATGCTTGAGTCGTTAAACAATTACTTTAATGAGAGCAATAAAACTTTAAGGACTTGTGCAACACTGATATTGAAAATGTCTTGCCACAGTCTATTTGTTTCATGTCCCTAATGAAAACCCAGAGCTACTCTGGGATGCAGANAATTATCTCGGATGCCTCCTCCTTCCCTCCATCTTTGCTGCACGTGTTCAACGCTTGTGAGAGCCCCGTGGAAAGGCACGGCGTGACCCTGACGCTGGACAGCCTTAGCAACATCCAGGACTGAGCTACCTAAGCCTCTCCTGGAGTTGCCCACTCGTGACGCAGTGCGCGACCGGGTGGAGAATAACCACCGAAAGAGCTAGCTGGGCAAATCGCATTGCGTTAGTCTCCTCCCATAAAAGCACTAAGAACGTGATCATGATTAGTACTAGAAGCAAAATAAATAAAAATAAAATAAATTTATACCAAACCAGGACACTGTATATTGATGAAATAACAGCCTTCTCTGGCAAAGTCACAAATACAGCTGATAATTAATTACTTTCCTATGGAATATAATATATAATCAGTCTGTCTGCAAAATGCCATCTCTGTAATTACAAAGTCCCAGCAGTCCCCGTTTCACTGAAGAGACTATGCATAATATTGGATTGTATCATTTCCTGACTTACCTCTATGTATAAATATACAGCAGCATGGACACACCATGTCCTCACTTTAGACAACCATTCCTCACTTTACAGAAATTATTGAAGTAGCCAAGTATGACTCATTGCTACCTTTTAGCTGCATTAAAAACAAAATAGCGTTTGCTTTTCCCTGCATTATGTCCTAATTGCCTGCTGGAACGGAAGTAAACCCCAGACTAATCTGGGAAGGAGCACCTATTTCTGCTGTGCCTTTGTGCTAGTGTAGCTGCCTCCAGCTCAGACTGCTGCAGTATCCATACCTGCCAGAGTAGTGGGCTCTGGCCTGCACAAGGTTCCCCCATGGTTCCCTGGAGACATCCTCTCAATTCAGTGTGAGACTTGTGTAAGAGCAGGGATTCTTTCATCCCCAATTTGCACTGTGCACTTTCAACAGAGCAAATTCTCTTTGAAGTGAATCACCCCTCCCAAAATGTGGAATTTGTGAGAGATGTTTAACACCCGTGTCAGCTCCATCTGCCTTTGCTGAGCACGTTTAAAGCAACCCTTGCAAGCAGTCTCGGCGCCTCCTTCAGAGATCAGAGCCTTTGAAGAGGTATTTGCAAAGTGATGGGAGCCTTCAAAGAGCCAGCAAAGGACAGGTATTTGCAAAGTGATGGGAGCCTTCAAAGAGCCAGCTCTGGACAGGATCCAGATGGGCTTTCTTCTGTGCACAGACCAGCTTGGGAAACCCAGTGTTTCCCAGATGGGAGCTCAGAGATGAGGCATCGAGTCTGGATGTTTATTTAATTAATTATTGGCAATACATAACAGTTCCTGTGGGATGTGTCTTTATAAGGGAGTGCAGTCCTTTGGTCTGACAAAGAGTGATGTGTGTAGGTGGAAATGTGTGAGAGGGAGGAGACAGGAGCTTTCTTCAGGAGGTGTCTTCAGAGCTGAGCACAAGCAAACAAGCCCCAGCTCTCCAAAGCAAACAAGCCCCAGCTACCCTGTTTTCTTTGTCTCTGGGGTCTAGTTTGTGTTAATCCCACTCTTTGTACCTTTATAATATCCTGAAAGCTGCCTGAGCCAAGTGTTTTGTTTGTTCAGACACCAGCAGCAAGGGAAGGATGTATCATCCTGCTTTGAACAGTGACTGCATCCTTTTTCTTCATGCAACCTCCTAATGCTCAGAGAGACAAAAATCCTCAGTTCCTCAGGACCCTTCAGGAGTGTGGCCACACCTCTCAGTTGTCTCAGTCCTTGGAGCAGCAGGCAGACAAGATACCTGACTCGAATGTAACCTTTAAGTATTAGCGTTTCAGCCAGATTTCTAGAAAGCAAACTGAATAAACCCGCTGTATATTAATATTTGAGAGATAATGGCAAAGAATAGCAGGGCTTGTTTTGTATTAATACTCATAGATTTCTGGGTTTTTTAATTAAGTCTATGTTTTGATTAGTATTATTAATAAACTGAAAATTATTTGCTTGATTTTCTAGCAAATAATGTGTGTTTCAGGAGGTGTGTTAAATGGGCGTTTCATTTAGTTTATGACCACAATTCCATTTGCAGACAGAGCCCTCCAAAGAGTGAAAAATAAGTTTGTTGCAAACCTCATAATAGAAATATCTAACAGGCAGAATTCTTGCATGCATCACCTAAGAAGGCAGATCCTGGAGATGAGAGAAAGTGATTTAAATTCCAGAAAAGATTCAAAGATAAAAAATGAGACCTCATGAGTGAAATGAAGTAGAATTCTATGTGTGCTGTCTTGAGGAGGGAATAAACTCTCAGGCCAAAAAGTTCGTTTCAGCTCCCTTTGAAGTCAGATTGCTCAAAAGCCCACACCATTTCAGTTTTGGAAAGGACATTGATAATGCAAGAAAATAAGACTGACACAATTTGTGCCTCAATGTACGTGAAAACATCCATAATCTCTGTGCTGCTTCCCAGCGATGCCCTCAGGAACATAATGGGTACCATTTGGAAATAAAACAGTTTCCTGCTTTGTAAATGCATTAAGAGGCGAAATTCAAAAAATTAATTGAACACTTCAATAAATAATGTCAATCAGATATCAGGTCTCTGATTGGGAAACAAAGGAGGTGTTTGGGCCATTTCAGTTAGGTAGGAGCTCAAAGGATCTGGTGGGTTTCATAGTTCTCCTTAATATTATTCTTACTTGCTAAGTGGTAAGTGTGTTCTGTTTGTTAATAATTCCCAAAGGCATGATCTCCCCAGTCTTTGCATTTTTTCATCTCTGATCATATATATATACACGTTTGGGTATATAACATTTATAGTAGCTTCTTTAGTTTAAAGAGATACTTAACAGAAAATTTATACTGACAAATCAGAGTGTAGATCAATATCTGGCATATAAATGAAACAATCATATAAGCTCTTTAAATTGGGAGGTAGGAAACTAAACTTGTAGTGTTTATTTGGGTGATCTTTTTATTCCTCAGATTCAGTTGATTCAAATTGATCTTAAAAATGTCCCCATGTTTCATTACTTGGTAGAAAGTGCATTTATCTCAGAATATTGATCATTCTTTCCATTTGGATAGGAGCAGCTTTCCACCCTGATAGGAGCAAGGCAATATTTTATTGAGCCTGACAAGCTGCAGCATCCATGCTCAGAGGTGCATTGCCTCTCTTCCCTTGTTTTCCCTGCTCTCCTCAGCTGTAGATTTCCAAGGGCAAATCCAAGCCGGGAGTGGCCATGCTGCATCTCTGAAGCAAAGTTCTTGGCATTATCCTTAATTTTGTTTTATTTGTTCTTTTTATAGCCTGAAATCGGGGGACTTTTGTTAATTCATGATCAATTGTTGTTAATTAGTAGAAAAATAAAATGGATTTTTTAAAAAAAAGGAAAAAAGGAAAATATATCAGGATGAGTTACTTTTCAGTAAAGCTTCTTGTTACAAATAGTGAAATATAAGAACAAAGAGGAGATAAAATAGAATTTATTTGTTTTTTTATTTACTTTTTTAAACAACAGTAGAGGAACCTGGAAAACATTTTAAGTGGTCTGCTCTCCTCCTGGCTGTCTCACTTCTGCTGGGAGCAGTGCTGCTCCCTTCATTGGTTACCAGTTTCTGACAGCGTCAGAAGACAATATTGCTTCTGAAACAGGTGGCCACTGCCCTGCTTCCATTCTAACTGTCCTATGGAGACCAGCCCTCAGCCCAGGAAGCGTGGGAAGAGGGATGGTCCAGTCCAGAGCACCTCAGTCAAATAATGTTAACTAGGTTTATTTACATGAGGCAGAGAGAGCTAGAGAGATTAATGGCCAGGAAAATTTTCCTTAGTGGTGAAGAAGAACCAACGTTCATTCTAATCCCATGGAAATTTCTTTATGGAACCATTGTAAGAGTTTATATAAATTATTTCCCTTCTATTACCTACCAAGACTTTGTTACTTGGTAGCTTAAGGAATATCAAAAATAACTTTAATAGCTCAATTAACAGGTATCAGTTTTCATTAGCTGTGTATCACTTCAATAGTTTAGTTTCAATTTCTGTCCAACTCAGTTGTTAAATACTTAGTTTCTGAAAATATTTTCCATCTTTATATGCGCTGATAATTTCTCTTTCTTTAATGTTTTAAAATAAATTTATTCTGATAGGAGCTGTTGAAAATACCCTGAAATCTTTACAACTACAACATATACAACTAGAATAGTGCAAATTGGCCTAAGAAAATATTTACATTGATATGAACTCTTTGGAGTTTATTCATTTCAGTGATTGTACCATGTGGACTTTCTAAAAACAGTGTTCTCTTTTTATTTAAAGCTTTAGAAATACATAACTATTCTACAATGCTGTTTTCAAATGTTTCACTCTAGTTTGTAATTAAAAACTTTGAAGTTTGTTTGTATGTACGTATATGCATATTTATACTTCTCATACATTCAGATGTATATGTACCACTAAGAGCTGTAAAGGACTGCACCAGTGAATTGTTTTTACCATCTCTCAATCTTACAGTAATGTAAAAGTCTTCAGGTATGGGGCAAAGTTGTCAAGTCTCTTCTAAGAGTAAGACGAATCTGTGCAGGTGAACAGCCAGATAAATTTCAAATGAGAGTGGTTTCTGATGGAAAAGGGCCAGCACTGTGGTCATGCAAGATCTCATCAGGGGACTGCAGAATAAGAAACAAAGAGATGTCTTTGATTATTATTTCATTCCCTGTCCTTTCTTTTTCTACAGTTAGTGAATAGACCTTTACCCTGAGATTTCCTAAATCCTTTCTGTTTTACACACTGAATGTTCACTTGCAGAGGTCTCAAATGTTATGTGTGGCTGGAATGAAGCTGTCTCCATCAAGTAGCTGTTACGGTTCCAAAAGGGGCCAGAGATGCTGAGGTGCAGGCAGGGATCTTCTCTACCTGGCAGAACACTGGCAGTGCCAGGAGAGAGGACACTGGCTGACAGGGAGCTGAGTGCCACCACTAACATCCTCTCTCTGGCATATGGGGCAGGGAGCTCAGACAAAACCAGATAATAAATCTTGGAAAACTCACAGCTGGATTTGTATACTTAGCTCTTTTACACCAAGGATGATACACAAACCAGAATAAAACTAAAAATTATGAGAAAAATGCCCCAGTTGCTACAGGGTGACTGGCAGTGTGTGTGTTCACCTTCTTTTTTGAGATGAAAGACATTGGCTGTGTCAGCCAACCTCCACATAAAACACACCACAGAGTTCTGCAAGATTCAGATTTTTAATCATGGGAAAATCAAAGATCAAAACATGTCTTACATCTGGAAGTCTGGGGCTAAACACAGACTCACCTGTTTTAGCTTCTTGCATTTATTTGAACAGATGTGGAGGGGAAATGGTTGAGGAGGGAAAAATAATTACTTTTATTTGTCACTACAAAGTAAAGAAGAATTCCTGATAGAATACAACCAGGCATCCATTGCTATAAAGAAAGATACTTGGCAAACTTGCTATATAAGTATATTTCAGGAATTAGTTTGGATGAATTGGGAGTATTTCTCAAGAAAAAAAATAATGGTTAAAAGATAGAACTTTCCTCACCAAATTTTCTGCATGATTTAGTGGACATCCACACTTCTGTTTGACATGTTAAATAAACTATATTGTGTAATAAATCGCAGGGCTCAAGGTATTCTAACAAAATATTCTGTCTATATTTTATTAAAAATATCAAATCTTAGGGATGTTTCCTGAACAGTCTGTGAAAATCTGTTTTTTTAACTGAAATAAAATATCTAAGTCATAGAAACATTAGGCAGAAGAAAAAAAAATTTTACTAGACAGTGAGTAAATAGTTGAAAATATCAGTTTTGAAAGACTGTGATTAGATACATGCTTATTTGCATAAAGCATTTACTTGAGCAGGTACACAAGAAATTCCAGCAGGTTTTTCTAAGGGACAGTTTTCTAAACTACCCAAATGAATAGTTCATATTGAAGAAACAATTGTTTTATAAGGTACACAAACTGTCATTTTACATCAATCAGCATGAGGCTGCATTATCCTTTCAGTTAGTGAGATCATAAGGGCAAGGGAGTGCTTCCCAGTCCTTCAGCTCCAGTTTGTTTCAAAGTGCCCAGTTGTGGAAAATGCCTTCTGCTTTGCTCAGCTTTCTGACGAAGCTGTCAATGCAGGGACACCTGCAGGGAGCTGCCTGGATCTCACAGTGTCTGTGGAACGTCACCAGTCCCTTATTCAGGAGCTTGGGCATGAGCCACTGCCAGCAGAGCCCTGAGAACATCCCTGTGGCTCTGCCTACCTCAGTATCATCACAAGAGGATTCTCTTCCTTTTATCCATGCAGCCAGGGTAGGAAATACAAACTGTTTTCAGATTCCCCACCAAAACTCCTTTGAGGAAGCAATAACTTGCTTGAGACTTCCATAGGAGCAGGGAAGTCTCTTTTGTTCCCTTCTCTGGGTAGTGTTCTTCTGATACCAAGTTGAGGTACCAGAAAGAAGGGATTAATTTGCACAATGCTCATCTCCTTTGTTCTCTGACTGATCAAACACAGTGCTTTACAAATGCAGCTGTAGAAGAGTGGTTATTTAATTTTCCAAATTGACTCCCTGCACACAGAGCTGTAACATCACATCAGCATCTGTACTAGAGACATCCAAGTTCAGATGGATAGCTATGGAACAGCTTCCTCACCAAGGAGTGCAAATTACTCCATCCTACAGTCATTCCTGCTTACACATGGAAGAGTCGTGATGCTCCAGTCTCAAAACCAGAAAAGCTGCTCCAGAGCAAAGCAGTCTGGCTGGTTGGGTTTTTTCCTTCACTGCCAGCCACCACTGTCAGAATTCTGCAGCTTGCTCAGGGAGACTCTGTGGTCACTTTTGAGCAGGGCTGTGCAGGCTGAGTTTCAAGCTACAAGATTTATGTGGAAGTTACATGTGCAGCAGTATTCTTATGGACAAAACACTGCTTTGGTAAATTACGATGATGCTTTGCAGTCTATCACCTGTAAATTTAACTGTGGGAGTGTGTATCAATGCCTCCTTTTCCTATATGTAGTTCATTTTCCTTCCATCCTGCCTTAGTTACTACTTCCATACTGTATCTATTGGCACTGCAGAGACAGGCTGTATTGGTTTTACAGATGGGGAAAAGATTTTGTGTGAAGGAGCTGCTGAAGGATAAATGTAGAACATGAAACAAAGAGAGTACCTGAAAAAAAAAAAAAAACCAAAAAAAAAAAAAAAAAAAAAAAAAAAAAAAAGAAAAGAAAAAAAGCTCTGGTACATAATATGAATATTTTAGAGCTTTATTTAAAGTTTTCTGAAGAGGTTGTGGAGATATTGGAGACCTATCTGCAATCTGCACACCTTCACTTACTGGTCAGGAATATCAAACCCTTTCCCAGAGATGTTTTAATCATTTCCAGAGAAGCAGTGCTTAGGTTGAGTAAACCCAACACGTGTGGCAAATGCGTCCTAATGAGGAGCCTATAACTGAGGCAGAATAAATAATGCTGCAAGATACAGCAATTCACATGACTGAATGGATTTGATTAGTCAGTGTTTGCACTTTGCTTCTGTTTATTTCCAAAACCTCTTCCCCAAAATGAATATGCTGACAGACTGTACTGTAGCACAAAGCCAATTTCAAGTGTATATCTGTTGATTCCCACAAAAGCAGACTTTTACCATAAAACCACATATTCACAGCAGAAACAGATTTTTGTTCATTCTATTAGAAAACAGAAAGGCACCAGCTAACCCAGGTACCCAGTGAAGCAATGCCATCCTTCACACTGAGTATCTGAATACTGGATTACACACTTGAGATCTACACCAGGACATTTTTAGCAGTGTTTTCTACTGTTCCTGGTGGTGTAGGGATAATTGAAAAAAAAAAAGAAAAATAGAAATCAGAAGTGTTTATACACAATGAGATAAAGAGCTCAAAAAGTGAGTTGTGTAGCTTTTTTTCCTATATCATTTAATCAGATGTGCAGGTAGCTCAGCTACTGAAATTTGAGGCAAAGATTTATTAGAAGAAATCAAAAGGAAGCAGTAGCTATAGCAACAGCAACGCCTCAAGGTATCTCCTTTTCTTCTTTAAAACTAACGTGCCTTATTGCAGACATGTGTGGATGAGAACTGACATTAGGAAAACAATTAGGTGAATAAATGAGTTTCTAAAGTAACAGATAAAACTTTCAATAACTTTAAAGATCCCATTTCAGAAACAACCATGTTATACCCCAGAGTGGGAGAGGAGAAAGGCTCTGTGGTCACCTGTGAATTATCTTCTTGCAAAACTCACCAATCTCGGGCAGAATTACTCAACTGCCTAAAATGCTCTAATTTTTAAAAATTTATATATGTAAATGCACAACATCTTTCTTTAAAAAATTGCGAATATATTTGATACGAAGTCCACTGATGACCAATTCTAAATTATTATCTTTTTTAGGCTTCCTTCTTGCAGTGGCACTATTCCTTAGGTCCTGGTTCAAAGTCTAATGAAACAATCTTTCAGAAGCTTCCTTTTAGCTCCCTGTTTGTAAGCAGTGCAGTGCTTTCTCTCAATAATATAAAAATACGTTCAAAATACATAATAAAAAAAAATTCTTGTCTCAAACTATATAAAAAACCTATCAAAATTATTGGAATCAACCAGAAAAGAGCAATGCCAAAACTTGTAAATTTTTAAAGAGCTCTTTCAGAAGAATTTTTTAGAGTTGGAGAGAAAAATGTGGTATTTTATAAACTCAAAGCAATCCCCTTCTCCCCATCCAATTATCATCTATTTCCAGCTCTCTGAATCAGGGTAGTGGGGGGCAGGCTTTGAAGCAGAGCCACAAAGCATTTGGCTGCTTTCAGTACAAGGCAGGAGGATTGACCAGGGTACAGTGGCTGAGTGGATAATGCAAATGCCATTAAGATCCCTACAGTTTTTGCCTTCTTTAGTTAGGGGGTATAAAAATGCAGAGTTGTCCATATAGAAAAGCCTGTCTATGGTCACTTCTCCCTTGGCACTGCAGAGCTGTTTCTCCCTAGGGCTGTCTCTCCCCAGGTCAAACAAGCCCAGTACCTTCAGCCTCTCCTCTTGTGTCCAGAGCTGGCCCTTCTGCTGGTTCTCTACTGCATTCACTCCAGTTTATCAAAATACTGCTTGTATTTAGAGGCCCAAAGCAGGCCTAGTGTTTCAGATGTGCTTTAATAAATGACAGCTAAGGATGGGGGTGATGGATTCAGAGCATGTTAAGATACTACAAAAGGCATCGAGAAGTGAGTACAGTGACATGCTCTGTGTTTTAAATTTGAATTAAGATGCTGTCTTCAAACAAGTGGTTCAGTCAGATCACTTTTGTCAACTGAACAAGTGGTTCAGACCACTCAAGCAGAAGGATTTGTGTCTCATAGCTGCAGTAAGTGGTGCTGTTTGCAGTGAGCAGAGCACTTTCCTTGCTTTCCTTTCCTTCTTCCTGCTTTTGTTGAAGATGCTTGAGTGTGTTCTGAGAGCACTTCCTCAGCAAAGTCCCAGGAAGCAGAAGATGGAAGCCCCACATGCCTTTCCAAGCCCTGAGGGGACACTCTCAGGTGTGCTCTGTGCAGCTCTGAGGGGATGTGCAGAGCTGTTTTCCTGCTCAGGCTGCCTGGGATGTGCAGAGCAGTTTTCCTGCCCAGGCTCCCTGGGCTGCAGAGGGGCACCAGAGGGACATGCAGGGAACTCAGGAGAGGCTCATGGTGAACATGGACAGCTCCTAGCTAGGCACTTCGGGAGCACAGGCTGCCTTGATGTGTGCAGCCAAGCAGGTAGATGACCCCCATTCCAGGAGTAGCCCCAGATGATCTGAGGGATCTGGAGATCAAGAGCTGGAAATTGCAGATTCTCTCAGGTGCATGCCATCCCTGTATGGACAAAGCTGAAAAATGGGCCATTTTGCCGAGCAACAGTCTGATTCTAAGTACTGCGTGTTTCTCAGACCAAGAAATTTGGTTACAGACTTTTCCTGAGCATTCCGATATAAACCACAAAAATCAGACTTTTTTCATTAGATGTCAAGAGCCTAGGACACATACTTCATAAGATTTATATGGAGGCTGTTTTCGGCTTTTTCATAAAAGCATATTCCAATGCAATGGTATGTAATCAGCACTAGAACTCCAGGCTGTTTAATTCACTGTGATTTGATTAATACCTTTTAGATGCAGACTGGCATGATAGAGTGATTAGACCAAGCCATCCAGCAGTTTTGGAAAGCCCAGCTTACTCATCTCTAATTTTATCTCATTACAATAGCTTTATAAATTAGATTTTTAAAATAAATTTCCAATTTGACAGTATTAAAATTTCATTTGCTAGTGTAGTATATTTTATAATTTTTTTTTTCTCGGCTTCACTGCTTCATATTGCATTCCACTGCCACAGTGGAATACACACAGGGAAGAAATTCACTTCCTGTGTTAAGAAGATGAAGAAGGTGTCTTAAACAGCAGCATAACAAATTACACAAAACAATTATTTATTACATTACTTTGTTTCTTGTGAAATGGCCAGCCATGAAGTTCTACCTACTGATGAATGACTGGGATGCATTCAAGAGTTTGGAAGTAATTTTTTGCTTTCTGGTAAAATATTTGTTTTTACACCAGGGCCCAGTACAGATACTGAAAGATAATTGGGAGGAATAGACATGTGTCTGTGTCCCTAAGATGAATTGAAATCAGGTGACAGTTTAGATGACCAACAAGTGCTGTTGAAATCTCAGGAACAACCAGGGTGAGAAGTGTGCAAATTCCCTTCAAAACAATGCTTGATGTGTTTATATGTTGAAATACAAGGAAATGCAGGTAAGTGAGGGTTTGAGGGTGTCTCCAAGCTGTCTGCACTTGCATTATCTTATGTTCCAGAATGTATAAGAAAAAATAAAAGTTACAGAGTACTTTGTGGGGATATCCACAGTTGCATTTTTCTTGGAAGCACTTGAGCCCAGTTGCAGGAGCCTTGAATTGTGGAATTCATGAAATGTGTTTACAGGAAGCATTTTGTTTGAACAATGTAACTGTCTAATGAAGTAATTACACTGGCTACACATTATGGTGCTCTTTGTGTGTGTAATGCCCCAAAATATTTGGGTTTGCTCTGTCAAAGTGCCCTTGCTTTGGTTAAACATGAGGCTTTCTCACTCATTGGGGTGCACCTGGGGCATCCCGCCTGATGCAGTTCAGGGTTGCAAAACAGAAATAGCGTGGAACAGTTCTGCACAAAATGCCAGATATTCATCCTGCAGGTTTGGCCATGCAGGGTGTATCAAATCCAGGTTTTATTTTCCATGAAATGTCAGCTGCACGTGGCTGTGATGAATCACATGCAAATGAGCAGGTAGGGGCTTGGCAAGCTTCTTTTTCTTGGAAGGCAGGGCTGCATAATACTGTTGGTGGTTGGTGTTTGTTCAATAAAGTTTTCTGTTTATTTACTTTCAATTTTGGTTTCAGTTCATTTAACCTTCAGAAAACATTTATGCTTTCTGCTTCTTACAAAAGGAAGGCTCCCTCCAGCAGCTCCTTGCTGCATTTATCTCTAGCTGTGGGACTACGATGTCTGCAGTTATAAATGTATCCGTTTGAAATAGAAGTGATTAAGTGCTTGTCGAAACGTCTTCTGGAACAAAACGTTAGCTTTTGCTTTCAAAGGGCAGATACTGCACCAGATAGCACTCAACCTGACCAAGGACAAAGTGTTATGTTTAAACATCATTTTCTGCTTGCTTCTGTAAAACAGCAAGCCTATCTGCATTCAAGCACTTCCATTTCTTAAAACATCAAAACAAGGATCCCTCTAGAAGTGAAAGTACCATTGTTGTAACTATTGTTTTGTTTTTAAAACAGCCCACTCATCCTACCAGTTTGCTGTGATTTATTCCTTTGAACTTTTAAATCTGAAAGATACAACAGAAAAAAAATAATTGGACAGATACTGATATTTGCACACCAGACTTCTGTCTCTAGAGGCGCAGGTTCATCCAGCTGTGCATTTCTGAACCAAAGCTGAATTTGGCCACCCTGCAGTAATCCCTGGTTGTCCAGCTCAGAAATTCGTATGTGATTTGACACTAATGTTGTCATCCTGAACATATTTTGTAACTGTGGCCATTGCATTTCAAAGCTGGTGGCTATCAGGGAAACCATAAAGATCCTCGTTTTCCTACCGTGTGGGTGAAAGCTCAAGGCCAAAAGATGAAGGGAGGAGAAGAGGTGAGTTCCCTGCCCAAACCTGTGGACTGCTGGTCCCTCTGTGGGAGGTCCTTCTAGCACTGTCAAGATCCTGGCAGGTTGCACGGGACTTTCTAAGTATTGATGGGATAAGTTAATAATGGCAATCACTGGTAATAACTCATCAATCCAGTGACTAAGGGCTGTATATTTTCTTAATCTGAACTTAAAACGGATCTCCAGTAATTATGCCAGTACATCCTATGTGTCTCTTACATGAAATGTTGTGTTTTCAACAGTAGATACAAACATTAGGAAACTAATATTATGTATTAGCAAAAGGGAAAATACAGATCAAACACCAAGTTGTCTGATTTTTCTATTTTCTATCCGGGTCTTGTTTTCAGAGTGTGTTTTAAGAAGCCTCTATTTATCACATATATTTTGCAACTATACCAAGAGTATTTATCAACATTGTTTTGACTTTCATTAATGTTAGAGACGTAGAAATTGTGGCAACATTATTTCCTATAAGTGAAATTTGAAAACAACACAATTTTAAAACCATATGGGATATAAAAATCAGTCACTGTAAGACCTAACTAATACTTTGCTGTGTCTGCCAGATCTGTGACAAGGAGTGGCACTACTATGTGGTCAACGTGGAGTTCCCTGTGGTGACGCTGTACATGGATGGGGCCACATACGAGCCGTACCTGGTGACGAACGACTGGCCCATCCACCCCTCCCACATCGCCATGCAGCTCACAGTGGGGGCCTGCTGGCAAGGTAAAACCACACCAACTAACAGACAACACAGTCAGGAGTTGAGGTCAAGAAAGAATCTTACTTGTCTCACTGATTGCATAGGAAATAAACTGCAGAAAGATTGATGGTATAAAATCAGGTGTAAATCCAGAGTTGGTAAAGAATCAAGTCCAAGGATAAAATGGACAGGACATTAACAGCCTTTGCATTTTTATCACCTGAAGAAGTATTGTTCACCTGAAGTATTATTCACCTGAAGTTTTTCTATTCAGTGTGAAGGATTGTCTTCTTTATCCTTTGTCTTCACTTCTTTTAATTGTTTCCCTTGTTCTCCAGCCTTAAGCAAACTATCTAGATATTTAAGAACTCCAGCTATCTCTTTTCAGTCCCTGCCTCAGATTTCTTTTACAATTCATGGCCCAGTCCTATGCTCTTTACATTGGATGTATCACACCAGCAATTCCAGTAATTTACTTGACACTGGAGGTAAAAGTGAGAGCAAAATAAATCCAGAAAATAATCCAAATAAGTCCAAAATCCTGAGCCATACCTGTATGGGCATTTGCTTAAATATTACCTTTCTCTGTTTTCTACCCTTTATAATCTCATTCTTCTTATTTTTTTTACCTGGCCCTTACACCACTTTCTCTGTTCTCTGAAGTGCTCCTCTTTCTCTGATTGTTTTTGTAAAGTTGCCTCCATTACACTTCCATGATGATTTTCTATTTACACTGTCTTTTTTTCACTTCAAATATGAAGTGAAGAAAACTATAATTAGGAAAAATGCTTCAACATAGATTGTTTCTTCCCCACTCTTTCATGCGGTCTCACTTTCTCTATTGTCACTTTGTTTGTCAATTTGATCTCTGCTTATTTGGACAAAATTTGGACATCTTATGCATGGCAGGGCTGTTCAGTGTAAATAGTACTTGAAGCAAATCCAGCTGTTACATCAGGAGTGAGGTAAAGATCCAATCTTTACTTTGATGACAACATGCAGAATGAAGCAGCGCTAACCATAAAAACAAAACTCAGTAAGTTTACAATACTGGTAATTATTGGAGGCATGATAAGCTGGTCAGCATTGCACTAATCCTGTATACTTGGAAAAGTATAGACTGTTTCTTGTCTAGCTGCTGTTTGCATGGGTTGATTGTTTCTGTTATGCAATATTGATGCAGTACTTTTAGATCAAAGTTCCGGAGCTAGCAAATGCAAATGTCATTTATAAATTTAGTTCTGTCCAGACATGAGCAAATGCCATAGAGCTGTGAATAATCATGGAATATTGCCTTCTGAAAAATCACCATTTCTCTGTAGCTGTGCTAAAGAAATTTATTTTAATCCCTTCATATTTATACGAGGTTCTTCTGCATAGGTCAACATAAATGTTTTTGTGCATTATTTGTATTACTTCTGTCCTTTATCTTCTTTCATTCACACTCAGTATTTTTGGTACTCTCTAATAGCAGTCTTTAGTGTTTTGGGGTTTTTTCCTAGAAGTCTTGGTATTGATGGGAACCCACTCCCCTCAGCCCTCACCTGAATCTCACGTTAACCATCTGCAGGTGCCACATCTAGGGGTCTGTGGAGCAGCTCGGGTATCTGTGGAACAAGCCCTGCCAAATCAAAGGCTCTGCCGGCTTTGCCACAGCCCTATATCCATGGGGTTCATCTGCCCCCACAGTCATCCTATTCCCTTTTCACCTCTGTCTCCTTGCCTCAGAGACTGGGAAGAGAAGGAATTACGGCAAAACTGCTCACATAAACGCGTAATACATTCAGACCACGGACTTTATTTCATGTTTAAGCTGTTAAACAAATTAAAAGTTGCAATTGTTTTCAAACATTTTTCTTTTTGCCTGGAATAATTTGATGGCTTAATTAATAACTATTCAGAATAAGATTCTTCTTCCTTTTTGGTGAAGCACCTGGTTTAAACAACTGAAATCAGACCTATAGCTGCCATTAATATTTACTGCAATATTATGTTATTGCTCTTTTAATAGTGAGAGAATTGGAGCTCCTCAAAAGTAGAAACAAATTTTCCACCTCATGAAAATGCTAAGACTTAGTAATGCAGCATGCTAGAGATTCTGATAAACTATCATGTGTGAGGCAAAAAGATAAATTTTTATTGGTTATGTGAAACAGGATTCCAAGATACTGCTTTTGACGAAGCTTATCATTTGGTATATTTTCTTTTTTTTATCACCTCAAACTATTTTAAACAAATGGTGTGGAAAGTCACTTTGTTAATAAGATTCAGCACTGTATTTTAGTCTGTGATGTAGTAATTAATCAACATAGAAAACCAATCTAGTCAAAACAATAATTTTCAAAGTTTGTATATTTCAAGGAAAAAGGGATCTATCAAATAAATATTTTAACTGTAAATACTTTCTCTGAAACTGTTAATAAGTCTACTTAGGCTAATACATTTTCGCCTGTAACAGTAGTCTAGACCTCTACATTTTCAAAACAGTATAAAGCTGCTTTACAGCATTCTGTGATTTATTTCAGTAAAATATACAGTGATTTTGGAGGCATAAGCCATTCAGGAGTGTCCCTGTTAAGAGGATATGAAGGGTTTCTGGCTCTGGTTTGCTAAGACTACTTCCTTGCTTTTCATAAAAGCACTGGCTGAGAGGGACACTTTTCTAATGTCTTCTTCAAAAGGGCAAGACTTTCTTTTCTGTCTTAACTAAACCACTTTACAGTTCTGAGTACACAGCATCCACTTGTCAAAGTCAGATTATTTGAAAAACAAGTCTCAACTCAGACAAATAAATTAATCAGAAGAAATAATATTCCCTTTTTCTTCCCACACTGATTTGCTGACAGCCAAAAGTCATTGTGTTTGTGGGGCAGCTGAAGGGTTGGCAGGGAGCCAGAAGAGTGTATTTAGAGGACAGTGAAAAATCAAGAGCAAGAATTGCAATTTGCTCTGTCAGCACTAATAGGAAAATCTGGTGCCGCTATGAGGGATTTACCCTCTTATAGATGAAAACGTTCCGTTTTGGTGGAAACTGGGAATTGTTCTGCTGCTTCTTTAGGAGCCTGAGTGTCCTCTGTGATACAAGTGACTCCGAGCCCTGATCTTTCCATCACTTACACTGGTCCTCATCCTAGAGTTCTGTAGCAAGCACCATGCCTGCATCTCCTCCTTGTCATTTTCAGAGTTGTATCCTGCAGGAATCTTGGACATGGAAAATTCTTTTCTTTATGATTATTATTGCCTATTATTAATATTCAAATGCCAGAGTAACTGTTTCCTGACTTTTATAGCTTTGTTTATAGCTTCCATTATGAAAAGTTATGTTGTTCTTTATTTCTACCTTCAGCTGCTCAAGTGAAATATAAGAGCTGTGTAAGATCAGTGCTGTTCTCCTGACCTTAACATGAAAACAAACCAAATGCGCAATTCCTCGGGCTTATATGACAAATTCAAACTTTAGCCTATGATGTGCTCACTGTGTCTTGGTTTGTCTGTGGCATAAGCAAATCTCTCCTGCATCTTTACCCTTTCCTTGCCTGATTTGTTTGTTCCTGATTTTATGCAAAATTTCTTTAAATAATGTGAGTTGAGTGTTGGGACCCTCCAAAAAGGAGGGAAAATTAGCCTTTTCCTGAAGGGCAGATTCTTGGAGACAAGCAGGGAGTGAAGATGGTTGAAAGAGTAGAAAGCCAGCCTTTAAAAGGGATAAAAGAGGTTCTTCCCAGGGTCTGTTGGGCACTGGGTCAAGTTTACTGCAGCCCAGGAAATGGCAAAATTACTTAAAACCAAACCCTGGGAATGGTTCTCAGCTCTGATGACACTCTGCAGATGAGGAAAGTTGCATGATTCCTTCTGGTATAATCCATATGAACTTTATCTACTAAAAATTAGCTATGCTGTATGTTACTGTGGTGTAATTTTCCTTTTTTAATCTAAAAACCTTAATTCTTTCTTCAGGGATCTTACTGAAAGGAAGATCTAAGTAGAGCTACCTCGTTGACTTAGGATCCTTCACAATGGTTAGCCTAGAGTGAATTCTTTTTTGTGCAGTTGATGTTCAGTACCGCTGTACTTGAATGAGGGTAATTTATTTGAGGGTGGGAGTTTGGACATTATCTTTAGGCTAAAGTGTTGATGTTGGTTTGGTTACATGTGACCCATAATCAGTGACAGGTAGCACCTAGGTAGCACTCCCAGCAAAGTGCCAGTCTTTATGCATGGCAAATCCCAACTTACTCCTTAGCTGGGATTTCAGTGACATGAAGCTTGGGGAAAGGTCATGCTGAACAGAGGGCTAAGCAAACTGAGCTCTTAGTGAGGGCAGAGACAAACACCTGGTACAGCTGTTTCTGGAATTAGCCCTTTCTGTACCCTTATGAAGTTTGACAGCTTTCTCTGCAGGTACATGGGGTTAATTATATAACTTAATATCTTTAAAATTTTGTTCACATCACTGGTCTCACTGGTGATTGTCAAGGGTGTTATTTTGATGTAGGTCAGGATATTTAAGGCCCAAGTGCTGCTGTCTCTAATGGTGAAAGAAATTTTCAGGCAGAATTAGTCCCTCAGCGTATCTAAAGGACAAAATTGACTTGCTTGCACATCTGCCTCCTAGAACAAAAGAGACACCAAACAGGAGGGAAGTGGCCCTGTGCCTGAATGGGTATTAAAGCAGACATGGTCCATGGGGATAGGAGAGAACTCCCCAAGCCTCAGCTTTGGTTCTCATTACTACTCTTTTTCTTCCTTAGCATAAAAATACTTTTAGATTTGCCCTTTTACCTTAAGAGTCTCAAGATCTTTTCAAATAATAAAAAGGTGCAGCAAGGCAGGAGAGTCACACATACTCTGTGGGGATAAAGTGCAGTAGATGATTTTTCCTCGGGTCACTTAAAAAAAATCTGCATCACAGCAAAAATAGAATCAGAATTCATGATCTTCTGTTTTTATTCTCCCTCTTAGGTTTTAACATCCTGTTTCATTCTCCTGAGTAATGCAAACAAATTGTTAGTTTGTCCTGGAGCTCATTTACTGGAGATTACCCCGGGAAGTTCTCCTCTGAGTTCATTATTTGTGATTCACTTTATCTGAGGACATAGCAATTGGACCCTTTTACGGAGTGAAAAACTTCTTCCATTAAACCAAGGTTTGTAGGTTCCCACTCTGATCCCTTTATTGCTATACATTCAGGGGCAAAAGCAGACAGAGGAAGGGAGCAAGTTACGTGATTTGGTTATCTAATAATTTTTTGTACCAGAGGTGGAAGACAGACTTCCTCATGGTTTCTCTGATAAGATAAGGTCTTGAGTTCATTTTGGAGGGAAGGAGTTTGTTCATGGCTCCTAAAGCTCTGTCAGGAAAGTAGTGACAAAAGTGAATGACTTGTCAAAAGGTTATGCTGTAGCTTACCATGGGTACAAGTCACTAACAGTGCCACACCTTCAGCAGTGCTGGAGCCTCACAGTGCAATTCTGCTGGACACTACATAAAAAGGTCTTTAGAAAAAGCCTGTCAACAGATACTTTATTATCATGGATACAGCAGAAGGCTACTGTAGTTCTTGTTTTCTATGGAATTGCTGTTTTCTATTCTATTTTTCTTTTGCATTCTCCTGTCATTTTCCTCTTTCCTTAACCTGTGCTGGAGAGATCAGGTTTTCTGTAAAGCCCTTCTGTGGAATAACCTTATTATCCTCACATGCCAGCCCTCTGCTGACACAGAAATCACCCAGTGCAGTCAGAGGTCTGACTGATGATTCAAGGCAAGAAGCAGCACAAGAGTTAAAAGTCGGAGAGGGGTCAGGAAAAGGAGACCCAATGTGGGCAGTGTAACAGCAGCCTGTATCACTCAACCTTGGACTTCTCCAGAAATTAAGGTATTCAACAGATAAAGATTCCCCCTACTGTGCATCCAAAACCACTGGATCGTGCCAAGGGAGCTGACATAGCTTGCACAAACCGGCCACCTCAGAGGAGTGGTACAAGCACAGCTTAATGCAAGAGCACCAGGGTACATCTCAGCACGGTGAGATGCTGAGCATCTGTCTCGGTGCCTCCAGGGGTACAGCAGTGCTCTTGCTGCATTGCCCTTCTCATCAAGAGAAAGATGGGGCAGGTTTCAGTGCACTTCACAGACCTTTACTGAATTTCAGTTGTAATAGAAAAACACATGTTAGGTTTAGTTTAGGAGGGTGTTTTCTTGGAGAACTGAATTTGCATTCAAATCTGACACCCTAGATACATGTCCCGTCTTTAACTCAATTTCTGCAGGGAACACTACTGTGTGTAGCACAAAAATATTTTTTGGAGAATAGGAATATAGGGGTTTTGAGCAACATTTATCTATTGGCTGCATTGTGAAAAATTGTAGAGTGTTTTTATTACCCTGAGAAGAATTACCTTCAATAGTGTAAGTTATACCCATTTTGGGTTTAAGGATGTATTGCACAGAGATCAGTTGGCATTTGGACACTTAAGAGCAGGGAGCCCTTAGTGTTCTCTGGACTTGTCCTAGATCAGATAAAACTTTAAAGCCTAAAGCTGTCTGAGTGAGGTTGTTGGGTTATGATGTCTACCCAGAGCAGGGGCAGACTTAACATGGGCCATGTTTGATGACCAATTTCTGATTAATTTTTTAATCTGAGTGATATAAAAAACTCCAATAAAAATTTCCTGTGCTGAGAAGCTCTGGGAGTATAAAATGTCATGTCACTAATTTGGGCTACTCCTGAAATCTGTGTAAAGTTTCATCCTGTTTTACAGCCAGTCTACTTGTCAGGGAATTAAACCCAGCTCCCTAAACTGCCATAATAAAAAGATGGGATAAATTTGGAGGCTTGGACCTGAGGACTTCACAGCCAGAATGTCTTGTGCCTGCTCCCAGATTCATTCAATCTTTATTTGAACCCTGAATAATCAATTGTACTTTGTCTCGCTCAGTATAATCAGAGTCTAGAATATTTTAAAAGAATTGCATCTCAGTCGGAAATTCTCTTGATTTCACCATTTCCCATGAAAACCTCATTGTGCTTTGACTGCCTTGATAATTAGTTGCTCATTATTAGGATAGGACAAAAATCTGTGAGCTCCATAAAGTCACTTGTTTTGACGTGCCTGATTGTTTTTTGGAGATTGGTAAGGAATGCAAACAGCATTTTGCATTTGTGTAGTGAAACCAACAACTGTAAAATTCAATGCTAAGCAAATTCTATCACATTTTATATCAACTCAATGCAAAATGAAAAACAATAATGTCGTGGAAACAGGCTCTGCTTCTTTAATGAATGCATTTTAGCCCCATGAAGTCCAAACCCTGGGACTCTTCAGTTTCCCCTGGACTCTCCTGTGCTATATCTAACAGATATAACACGTTATAGCTAGCAGAACCTCTTAGGTGCTGCAACCTGAGGTCACTGGATTGCCAGGTAGCAGTTCTTGATCCCCCTAAATTGTTGTTCATCTGGCAGTCTTCAACTATTTATAACAAAACATTTGTTTTCCACCATGTGCATAAGGAGTCATTGAGCTGCCCCCAAGACAGACAGACATCTGCAACATATTCAGCTAAAATTAAGAGGTTGCTCTTCTCCATTTGATGGTATGTTTGAAATTTCAGGCAGCAGCTGTAACTGTGCCCATGCCTCTTTAGGTCTGTGCCAAGCACTGATATTGTAAAGTCTTGCTTTCATTGGGAGCCTGACTGCTCCCCACTGAGGGATCTGTAGGGTCTTCTGCCTGTCCTGCAGAGTGAATCCCTCCCTGGTTATGCTCCCTGCTGAGCTTGTTGTGAGCTCATCCCCAGCTGTGAATGGCACAAGAGGGAACCAACACTCAGAATGGCTCAGAGACTTGTAGGCTTCTCATGGGAGGGGAACACCCTGGTCCCAGTGTAGGAGATACCTCTAGGCTGCAGCTATGTTCTGGCTTGAAAGCAAAAGCAGTGAGAGATCCTAACTCAGAAATACAATTTATTAGGAAAAGGAAAAAAAATAAAAAGAAAACAAAATACATGCAATAATACAAAGGAAAAAGAAAACCACCGACAGAGTCAGAATACAGCCTGACACCCTGTTGGTCGGGGTGTTGGTAGCAGTCCAGTTGGAATAGTGCCTGCAGTCTTCCTGGAGTGGCAGATGTGGCTCTGTTGAAGCGGTGATCTTGTAGAAAGGTGCAGCCCTCCGCTGAAGGTCCAATGGTGAGAGATGGGCCTGGTTTTCCTCTGGGGGTCCAGTGGAGAAGGCTCCCTTGGTGTCTCAAATCTCAGGTTTTTATCTAGGTAGAGTGGTTTGGCTCCTCCCCCTGGATGGAGCATTTCTCAATGGGATGACGTAAGTTTATCAGTGGACTCAATGGCCCATGAGCAGAAGATGTCTCCCTGGAAGGAGGATGGGTCATGGAAGAGATAAAGAAACTGCTCTTGCTGGTTTCTTACCAGCTGGCCTATTGACAGAAGATCACATTACCCCCCACCCCATCCCAGTTCCAACAGATGGTGATAGAATAACACACCTTTGATTATATTTTGCATTGCAACCCATGACATTATCAAGCCCTTATTCTATTACCATCTGCATTATACTTAAATTAACACACTTTTTAAACTCTAATTTTTATATACACATATGTACACAATGAGACCTTACATACTGTTTTCACTTAAGATTAGGTTTCCCTGAGGTACACAATGGGTTTCCCCATCTTTCTGCATTACCTCCTAAGTGTAACGAGGTCCTTGAGCAAAACCAATCTCATGGATGGGTTTGCCT